>JAVJIX010000233.1:0-585000 GCA_036785185.1 Paratrypauchen microcephalus | reverse complement strand
AAAACTGTATTATTGTGTATAGTATATTATGATAAGGAAACAGCAGTAATATGGGTCCTTTAAAGTCTTTAAAGTCATCCCTCTAAAACCATGTACTGTGTATAGGCTCATAGTTACTTGAGGTCACGCCGTCTGCCAACTAACATGTATTATGCACCAGCCAATGAGCTGCATGAGAAAACACAACAGTCGAGGAATGAAGCCGATGGGTCAGGATCTTCCTTAGTGCTGAACATATATGATTTAGATTAAAGAGCTTTAGGAAACATCTAGAGGCAGTCTAAGGGGCCGTTTAGACGAGGATGATTGCGACTGAAAACGACAAAATATTCTATCGGAAGTGTCTTTCGTTTACACGGCGGCGGCGCCGTCGGGCTCTGAAACCGCAAAAATCTGAAGACTCCTTCCAGAGTGTGGAAGAAATGTTAGGCCTTCTCTTCATTGGGAGGAATTAGTATTGTGTGTGTGTGTGTATATATATATATATATATATATATATATATATATATATATATATATATATATATTAGGGCTGTCAAACGATTAATTTTCTTGATCGCAACTAATCTCAGAAATTTCATAGTTAATCGCGATTAATCGTGATTTATTTTGCATGTTTAAAATTGATATCTTGCAGTAAGACCGTTCGAATCTAAAGTTAAACTCACAATGCAAAGTATTTCTCACCATTTTTTTTATTTCAAAAAAGTGCAGAGAAAGGAAAAAGTAACAATGAACCAGTAATAGTGCTTACTTTGAGAAATTGTAAATAAATGATTGAAGCCCGCTCGAGCTGCCTACGGATGCGTAGAAGGAACAAAATACTAGCAAACTCAAAATAGCGCGTTTAACCGACAATGAGTTTAATTAATACAACCAAATGAGCTGCATATGGATGGTAGAATTGCGAAAAATGCTGGCAAACTCTGATCGCGATTAAAAAAATTGTTCGCGATCATTAATCGTTTGCGATTAACCGCGATTAACGCGTTAATATTCCCAACCCTAATATGGATGGATGACATCATGGATGACATCAAGCTGTACGCTAAGAGTGAGCGAGACATCGACTCGCTGATCCACACCACTAGGATCTACAGCACAGACATTGGAATGTAATTCGGGCTTGAGAAATGTAGTAAGATGGTGACCAAGCGAGGGAAGGTAGTCCACACAGAGGGGGTCTCACTCCCAGAGGGAACAATAACAGACATTGAGGACAGTTACAAGTACCTTGGTATCCCACAAGCAAATGGCAACCTTGAAGAGGCAACAAGGAAAGCGGCTACAGCCAAATACCTGCAACAAGTAAGGCAAGTCCTAAGAAGTCAGGTCAATGGCAAGAACAGCTATGCCCTGCCAGTGATCAGATACCCACCAGGAATCATAAGCTGGCCAAAGGAGGAGATACAGACCACAGACGTTAAGACACGAAAGCTCCTGACCATGCATGGAGGGTTCCATCCCAAATCCAGCACCCTGAGACTGTACACGAGCCGGAAGGAAGGAGGCCGAGGACTAGTGAGTGTGGGAACCACTGTCCAGGATGAAACATCCAAAATCCATAAGTACATCAAGGACAAGGCCCCAACAGATGATGTGCTCAAGGAATGCCTCAGACAGCGGAGTGCAGAGGAAGAGGTGCTGGAGGGACCATCATGGCAGGACAAACCCCTACATGGGGCGTACCACCAAAACATAACTGAAGTGGCTGATATCAAGAAATACCACCAATGGCTGGAGAGGGCTGGTCTGAAGGACAGCACAGAGGCCCTCATCCTGGCTGCACAGGAGCAGGCCTTGAGCACCCGAGCAATAGAGGCCCAGATCTACCACACCAGACAAGACCCAAGGTGTAGGCTGTGCAAAGAGGCTCCTGAGACAGTCCAGCACATAACTGCAGGGTGTAAGATGCTGGCAGGGAAAGCATACATGGAGCGACACAACCAAGTGGCGGGCATAGTGTACAGAAACATCTGTGCAGAGTACAGGCTGGAGACCCCAAGGTCAAGGTGGGAAACACCTCCGAAGGTTGCGGAGAATGACCGAGCCAAGATCCTGTGGGACTTCCAGATACAGACTGACAGAATGGTGATGGTGAACCAACCAGACATAGTGGTGGTGGAGAAGCAACAGAACAGAGCCGTGGTGGTGGACATTGCAATACCAAGCGATGGTAACATCAGGAAAAAGGAACACGAGAAACTAGAGAAATACCAGGGGCTCAAGGAAGAGCTGGAGAAGGCCTGGAAGGTGAAGGCATCAGTGGTGCCCGTGGTGATCGGAGCACTCGGGGCTGTAACCCCCAAACTGGAGGAATGGTTACAACAGATCCCAGGAAAAACATCAGACATCTCAGTCCAGAAAAGTGCAGTACAGGAACAGCAAAGATACTGCACAGAACTCTCAAGCTCCTAGGCCTCTGGTAGAGGACCCGAGCTGGATAAGTGTGAGAGACCAACCACCGTGGAAGGTGAGGAGCACTTTTTTTTTAACACACATACTGTACATATAGTATTGTCCCTGGCATTCATTATTCAAGTGTTCTCCATTATCACAGAGCCAAGAAATGAGACTAACCCAGCCAGAAATAACTCACTGTGGCATGATTTCATTTGAGTTTTTGTCTCTCTGTGAAGCACTTAGGCTCTTCACAAGTGGAGCTGCGTGCACGAGCGGAGAGGAGGCCAGTTTAGAAGCACCACGGCACCAGTCTACATGACGCTGGGACAATAAAGGGGGAGGAAATCTGAACATTATAGGAACTCGTACAGTAACATGTTAGCTACACACAACATAAAATATACAAAATTAAAGACTTAACTCATTATCAACAAATTGTTGATTAAGAATGAAACAGGCTTAGTAACTATATTAATACGTTGACTTCTCAGCTTAACCCGTAATTATAAAGTTGTACTGGAAATATTGAAAGGTAATATATCTAGCTAATTACAACAAGAACTGTGTTAATAAAAAGAAATCTTAATACAGTGGTACCTCACCTTATGAATGACCCAACAAACGAAAATTTCAAGTTACGAAACGCCTTCACGGTAAATTTTGGTCTCTAGATACGAAAGAAAATTCAAGTTAGGAAACGCGAAATCTCAAAAATTCAAATAATGCGCGCTCAGCCACACACATTATACGCTTTTCTCAGACTGGATTTAAACTTTTCTCACATTTGTCTCTCGTTTAAACACTCAAACTTTCATAGATTTTCAACAAAATTATTAATAATGAAGTGTGGGGGGAAGGGGGAGGGGGGAGAAAACTGCGCTCTGACACGTGTGATAGCGCACATGACCCGGCGCGGAGCTGACAGCAGGTCTAGACCAAGGTCTAAACCTGGACTGGACCAGGACTAAACCAGGACTAGACCAGGTGGATTAAAGCAGCGAGGAGGGGACTGCACACAGTCTGAGCGCATGAACGCATCAACGAGACTCATGCAAGAGCCGCGGTGGTCTAGACCTAGACCGCGGCTCCTCTAGACCTCCTCTAGACCTGGTCAGGTCTAGAGGAGGTCTAGAGGAGCCGCGGTGGTCTGGACTAAACCAGGACTAAACCTGGACTAAATCAGGAGGAGCCGCGGTGGTCTGGACTAAACCAGGACTAGACCACCGCGGCTCTTTCATGGGTCTCGTTCATGCGTTCATGCGCTCAGACTGCGTGCAGTCCCCTCCTCGCTGCTTTAATCCACCTGGTCTAGTCCTGGTCTAGTCCTGGTCTAGTCCTGGTCTAGTCCAGGTTTAGTCCAGGTTTAGTCCTGGTCCAGTCCAGGTTTAGACCTTGGTCTAGACCTGCTGTCAGCTCCGCGCCGGGTCATGTGTGCTATCACACGTGTCAGAGCGCAGTCTTCTCCCCCCTCCCCCCCACACTTCACTGTTAATACATTTAGTTGAAAATCTATGAAAGTTTGAGTGTTTAAACGAGAGACAAATGTGAGAAACACGCAGAACACAATGTTACACTATAAAAAAAGTTACACTATAAAAAAAAAAAAACTTGGATCGGGGCCTTGGAACGAATCAGACTTTTTCCATTGAAATAGCTACTCAACTTACAAATTTTTCACGTTACGAAACCACTTCTGGAACGAATTAATTTCGTAAGGTGAAGTACCACTGTATACTTTTTACAAGACATCTTACCTTAGCAGTATCAAGGAGATGTTTAAAATGATAAAAGGAAATAAAAATTAGCACAATTTTTGATTCTGTTTATATGTGAATGTAGAATTAAATGTAAAATGTGAATGTAAAATCATTCTAAATATTATTATTATTTCATAGTAAGCTTTACATAAACAACAGTGTAACAAATACAGTGATTTTCAACTCTGTGGGGGGGCTGTGGGGAATTTTAATGACTATTTAAAAGGCCAAATTTGTTTTAATTTGAAATGAGGAGGAAGTCAACGTCCCCAAACCACAAACATTTCAACAAAGTCAAATCTTCTCTAGATGTGTTCCTGTTAAATTTCCATTCTTGTCTTTTTTGTCTCAATCACATCAAGGTGAGGTCAGACCTGCCATCACAGTCAGTCTGACAGGTGACAGCAGCAGCACCCAAAGGAGTCAGAGGGCAAGGAGGCCACCCACAGTCACATAGTCCTCTCTCAGCTTTCTGATGAACCACTCTAGTGATGCTACGTGACTCTATATGGACGGGGAGGAGCAGATATGAACAGGTAAACAAAGAGCATGTCAAATAGTAGGAATATTGAATTGGGTTATAGTCTCTATTCAAGTAAATCATAATTACACAGCGCTATATTTGTGTCCTCAGAAGTAAACAAGTCGTTTTTTCTGCTTTGTACAGCTTGTTTTGTATGTTGTATTTTTATGTATTTGCCTGCCTAGGGACTACGGATGAAAACTAGCTTTGTAGCTAAAATTCTGCATATTTACATTTCTTTTATTTATTTATAACGGACAGTGCATATTGACCAACAACTACTGTATAACATGCCAGAATTAGCCAAAAGGCGAGTTTTCATCTGTTGTCCGATGCCTGGTGGACACATGGCTCCCTGGAAAAAGTGCAATAATTGTTATACATCAATAAAATACTTTTTTTTTTTTTACAGTGTAGTAAAAGTTGCAGGCAAAGATTAAAAGTATAAGAATCAGTCAAATGAGCAGTGGCAGTGGCAAAACAAGGGGCACAAGTTCAAAAGAAAATGCAGGATAAAAGCAATTAATACATACATTAATACAAAAAAAGAGTAAAATATTAAACAAAAAACATGCAAGGGTGAACACAAGATGGCAGCGGCAGTAGTTTAGTGCTGACAGGTCTGGTTATACTTATACTTTTATACTTATGTTCATTAATGTGCATTGTCCCTATCAAATAAATAAATAAATAAATAAATTGTAAAGTTTAATTTAGTTTATTTGGGGCCAAGCACCAAAGGTGCTAGGCACCAGTGTTTCGACTGATTCTTATTATACATTATGTTACTCACCATGGGAGTCTATGGCAGCCCCTAGAACCGTCTGGTAAAAAGTTGTGAAATTAGGCATGCACATTCCAGCCAGTCTCCTCATTACCCACAGCAATTTATAGGCTCCCACCCCCAACCGTCTAGTGGCATAAGCAGGTCAAAGTTGCAGAAATTTTCAGGAATTTTCTGTGTTGCTAGGCAACGTACCTAGCAACATTTGATCTGTCTTTGACGTGTCTTTGATCTGTCAGACTCTGTTAGACCCCGTCAGACCCTGCATGCGGCCTACATGCTGAGGCCTACATGCAACTTCGGTGCTTTGCCCCACATTGCTGCCTGCAGATATATATATATATATATATATATATATATATATATATATATATATATATATATATATATATATATATATATATATATATATATATATATATATATATTTTTTTTTAATTTCTCAAAATGGTCTTTTCCTCAGCATAACACCTCTTGAAGTAAATGTTGTACTTGCTTGTTGATTTGTGTGGTTGGACCAGTTGCCATGTGCAGCTGATAAACTGCTGCCCACAGTTATATAATTTGGCTAATCAGAAGAAATCTGATTAGTCGGCTGATTAGCTTAACTGGTAAGTCACTGACTTTCTTCCCGGCAATGAGCAAGCCAGTGTGGGTCCTTGAGCAAGACCCTTCACGAAAAGATGGCTGCTCACTGCTCCTGAAAAGGATGGGTCAAATGCAGAAGTCAAAATTCTCCCGTGTCACTGTGTGTCATTGTGTGTGAGACCAAATACAGGATTACTCTATAATCTAATCTTAGAAAATCTAAACCATCTTCAGATATGGTACAGAAACCTTTAGCCTTGCATATTTTAACCACAGCTTTTTTTTTTACAGTGGAAAATAAGCAACATATAAAACATTATATGCAACTTTTCTTTTGGATGCTCAAGGTCTAAACTCATTAAAGTATGGCATTCAAATGACCTGTCTCCATGGAAACAAACAGATATTGCCACATTCACAAACAAGCCTGCTCCGTGTATAAAATGCATCTTTTTTTCAAGGTATTTATCTATAATGTACGAGAATGCAAGTATGACAAGTTAAAGGGCCTGTACTGAGCAACTTTTAGCCATGTTATAATGTTACCTCATAAAAAACACACCTGGAGCTGTGTTTTGTTTTATCCGCACTTATTTGAGTAATCCTTTATTTCTAGTCTGTCTACATCTCCAAATGCTCTGTTCCACCTTGTGATGTCATGAAGTGGTAGTTTTCAAGTGAACCTTTAGTTCAAAAGAAACTGGAAAATTACAGACTGCACATCTTCACTACAATCATTTGGACAGAGTTTTAAAGGTCCCATGACATGGTACTTCTTGATGCTTTTATATGGCTCCTTAATGGTTCCCTAATACTGTAAATGAATCCTTCTTCAAAATCAACACTCAGTGCATGAGAAACAGAGATAAGATGAGAAAGAGTAATTTTTCTCCCTCAGAACAGGTCATAATGGGCGTTGTTGCTTGAATGCAAATGAGGAGAAAAGAGCTGGCCAATAGTAGAGGGTGGGGGCGTGGCCAAACGCTCTGCTCTCGCTCTGAGCTGTCAGCTGATCCATTTCCTTGTTTTTGCACGGGGGAAGAGATTTGAAGCGATCCATTGAAAAATAAACACATTTCCACAGAAAATAAAATTAAACCACTGCTGTTCAAAGGTCCAGAGGCTCAGATAAAGGACTTCCGAGCCTAGAAACACTCGGACGTGCCTTCAGGCAAATTAAAAAACGCATTTCGCATTGCCTAGCGCATTCGCGGTCCAAACTCTCTGGGCGTGATTTACAGAGACGCTGAGTACAGACAGACGGGGGTGGAACTGCATTTGCATTTCTTTTTTCGATCTGACGTCAATAAGGTGCCTTGTTCAAAATCGCCCGTTTGAGCTCCGATTTTTTGTAACGCAGATCACATTAACGTTCAAAAACCTCAGAAAGTGAAAATTTCATGCCATGGGACCTTTAAAGAAAAAACACATTCCACATTACCACATGACATCACAAGGTGGAACAGTGTTTTTTTGTTTGAGAGAAGAACTCAACCTACAGTAAATATGCAGGGTTTGTGTGTTAAACATGTGTGAATGAACCAAAAAACAACTCGAGTTTTGTTTGAGTCTATAAACTACTGATAACATTTCAGCCAAATTCCAAATAAAAATATTATCGTTTAGAGCATTTATTTGCAGAAAATGACAAATGGTCAAAATAACAAAAAAGATCCATGTTTTCAGACCTCAAACAGTGCAAAGAAACAAGATCAAATTCATTTTAAAACAACAGAATACTAATGTTTACACTTAAGAAGAGTTCACAAATCAATATTTGGTGCAGTAACCCTTATTTTTAATCACAGCTTTCATGTGTCTTGGCATGCTCTCCACAAGTCTGTCACATTGTTCTTGGGTGACTTTATTCCACTCCTGGTGCAAGAACTGAAGTAGCTCAGCTTTGTGTTTGTGTTGGAATTCAACAGACGCTGGAATGGAATGGTTGTGATACATGTAGAGATGCTGATTTCAGAGAAAAATGCAGTGGTCTCTTATTTCTTTCCAGAGCTGTAGGCCCCTTCAAGGAGAATTAACGTTTTTTACAATCTGAGCCTTATTTCGGTAATAAAACAAGTTGTTTTACTCACCCATAGCACTTTGGTGTCATATGGAGCACTTCCAGAGATGTTATAGATTAGCGATAGCCGTATATAATATAATATAAATATATATACATACAATATATGCCCCGTGCGGTCTCCAAATAACACAAACTTTAGCACTTTTCAAATCATAGAAGCTCAATGTCTTAGTCTACACTTTCGTTTGAGTCAAAAGTGGCCTATAATCCGAGATTTATCCATAATTTACATATTTGTGTTTCATGTTTGGGTCTCGAGAGCTGAGAGCAAAATAAGCTGTGACTCCGCACATGTGCACTGGCGTCCTCATCTACTCGAAACTATGGATAAATCTCGGATTACAGGCCACTTTTGACTCAAACAGAAGTGTAGACTAAGACATTGAGCTTCTATGATTTGAAAAGTGCTAAAGTTTGTGTTATTTGGAGACCGCAAATAAGTGCCCCGAGAACTCACATTATGGAGATCGCAAATCTAAAACATCTCCAGAAGTGCTCCATATGACACCAAAGTGCTATGGACAGTGTTGTGCACTTTACATTGAAAAAGTAATTAGTTACAGTTACTAGTTACTAACCCAAAAAAGTAACAGAGTTAGTAACTGAGTTACTACACTATAAAGTAACTAGTTACCTAGGAAAGTAACTAATGCGTTACTTTTTTTTTTAGTTAAAAAATGTAAAATAATTTGGATTTTTTTGACAGTGCATTATACAGCTTTTGCTGCTTGGCTGGCGTGGCTCCATTGTTAACGGCACCGAGCATGAGATTATCATCATGGGGTCTGCTGGGGGCCACTAGTTTAACAGAAGCGTGCGCCGTCCAGAGATGCATCATTAAATTCGAGTTGCTTATATTGGACATGGACAAAGTCTTTGGTCTTTGACACAATGTGCACGTAACATGTAGGTTTTTACCTTTTACCTTGACGAGGTTAAAATACTGCCTATACTTTTGTCTTCGACTCGGGACTCGCCATCTGACACGGGGTGTGTGTATTGTGTGTGCGCTACTACTGTGTGCTGGGATTGTGTGTAGAACCCGCCCACCGCCCACTGGGTGTCTCTGGTTGGCTCAACATGAAATCTTACTCTGCTTTAGCCAATCATCATTACTTATCCCGCCCTTACCAAAGGGAGAAAAAAAATTCCCCTGTGCCTAGTGCAAGTCGCGCACATGATGCCAGTTTCAAAATGAGTACGTTCAGTAACGCGGTAACGCGCCGTTTAGTAACGGTAATTGACTTCCTTTATTTGAAAAGTAATGCGTTACAGTATTAGTTATTGTCAACAGTAACGGCGTTACAGTAACGCGTTATTAGTAACGCGTTACTGCACAACACTGGCTATGGGTGAGTAAAACAACTTGTTTTATTACCGAAATAAGGGTCAAATTGTAAAAAACGTTAATTCTCCTTGAATATGCCATACTGTGGAGCACTGGCAAACATCTTAAACAAGAAGCAAGTAATAAACTCTCCCTTGGAAAAGTTACACAGTGGGTCTTTCATGTCTTTTAAACTGTAGTAGTTGCAGAACAAAGCTACATCACCTTTACACGGCTGCAGTATCAGGTAGAACGACGGCGACTGCAGTGTGGCTCTTCCATCGGTCTCTCTTACGGGGAGGAGAGCTTTGAAGTGAGACAGTACAAAGCCATGCCAGGACAGTGCGGGGCCCCCGGAGGACATCCCACAGCAGTGTAGACAGTCCCCCCCTCACCCCACCCTTCTTCTCTACTCCCAGCGGCCCCAGGCCCTGCAGACATCCCCCAGGCTAATCCACCAGGAAAAACAATGGAGTAAGTAACCGGAGCAGCTAAAGAGAAAGAGGCCATATTCTGTGTTAGAAATACACGGGATAATGCACAAGTATCAAGACATTTAAGTTTGTTGATTGTTTTTCTTTTGGTTATGCTTGTCACAATGGCTAACGCAGTAAGTAGTAGTCAGTGGTGGAATGTAACAAAAGTAAAAGTATAGTACAATTTTTTAGCTATCTGTACTTCATTTCAACGTCTACATTTGAGAGCATTTCTACTCCTGCATAAAAGTAAATTGTACTTTTCTTTAAGGTTTGAGACCATTTCATTTGAGTTAATGTCCCAACTGAAACTAAATACACAAAAACAGCTAGAAAAAAATAAGAAATCAACTGAATCCCTTAAAATCAGCTTCTTTATCAAAATTACTACATTTCATCCTTTAACTGTTCCAAAAAACTTTTTATTCTTCAAGTACATTTTTAAACAGGTACTTCAATAGCTTTACTTTAGTAGATTTTAGATACTTTTTGAGTAGTCTTTTGCCATTGTTTCTGTATTTTTACTTCAGTAAATTTTTTTTAGAACTTCATCTACTACTGGTAGTAGTATTTGGCTGTTGAATAAAACAGTGGGTAGCATACCTTTATTTTGTTGAACCCTGAAGAGGACTGCATTTTTAAAGTTGGGTTATGTAACTTTTCTAGAGGGGCGTCTGCCATCTGATGTTATTGTCGTGCCTTGAATGTTCCACAATTAGGCACTGAACTAATCTCCATGGGGACGTGCAGGTACATAAGTTCTAAGTTCACCAGGCCGAGTTACCTTATTTATAAGTGTGTGTATATATATAAAAATGTTAAAGGAAAAGTAACATTTTTTTACAATTTGAGCCTTATTTCGGTAATAAAACAAGTTGTTTTACTCACCCATATCACTTTGGTGTCATATGGAGCACTTCCAGAGATGTTTTAGATTTGCGATCTCCATCATGTGAGTTCTCGGGGCACTTATTTGCGATCTCCAAATACTCCAAATACTCCAAATACTCCAAAACTTTAGCACTTTTCAAATCATAGAAGCCTGATGTCTTAGCCTACGATTTCGTGTGGTCAAAAGTGGCCTGTAATCCAAGATTTAGCCATAGTTTCGAGTAGATGAGGAGGCCAGTGCGCATGTGTGGACTGTGCTCTCAGCTCCCGGGACCCAAACATGAAACGCAAAGCTGTAAATTATGGATAAATCTCAGATTACAGGCCACTTTTGCTTCAAACGAAATCGTAGACTAAGACATCGAGCTTCTATGATTTGAAAAGTGCTAAAGTTATTACATGCTTGAGGAATATATTATATGCCCCGAGCTATGGCTAGAAGTCGCGCTAGGCTAACCGCAAATCTAAAACATCTCTGGAAGTGCTCCATATGACACCAAAGTGCTATGGGTGAGTAAAACAACTTGTTTTATTACCGAAATAAGACTCAAATTGTTAAAAAAAAAACACAAAAAAAAACGTTACTTTTCCTTTAATATGTTTTCCCCCAATGAAATCTAGAAAAAGACTGCCTGGAAAAATCCAGACTTGAAAACGTGAGTCCAGCACCAGATCATCTGCCGGGGGGGACTGTGAGGTACAGTACAGAAAAACAACCTTTGCTCAGAATACTCTCTCAATTACAGGATGCAAAAACTGGAACACAATACCTATAATCAATACCTATATCAATCAGAATGAGTCCAACTCTTGCTTCTTTTAAAACACATCTTAAAATCCACATTGTAAATACAATAGGCACCTTAATAACAGGCACCTCATTACGCACACTGAGAAGCACCTTTTAATTCGCACTTTAGGCTAAGCCCATCAATTGTATTTTTACTGTAATTTATTGAATTATATGCTACTAATATATAGATACTAAATTGTTTTCATGTTTGTGATCATAACACATGTACTAAAGTGTCTAATGTCTGCAACTGCAACATATTTTCTATTGTATGCTGTATCTTTATGTCTGGGACTGCGGAGGGAAATTAGTGCTGTGCTAAATCCGGCATATTTACCTCGTTTGTGTGTTCTTATACAAATTGTGCGTTCATTAATATGCATTGTACCTTCCAAATAAATGAATAAATAAATAAAAATGATTTCCAGGCAAACCAAGTTCGAAGAAATTAGTGTTTTGTCCATACATACACAAATTCCAAGTTTTATAAATGAGACCTGTGAAGAAGAGTTCCTGTTAATTGTTAAAAAAAAAAAAAAGTACCTTACATTTTTCAAGGAATTTGTGTGCAATAAACACATAATTGTATAAATGCAGGACACTTCCAATGCCATAAGGAGGACATTCCAGGCATTAATAACATGACATCATGGAGACAAGCAGATGGCACAGTGCACCTTTAAAATAAAAATCTATCATGTGATATAACTAGTTGATGTTATTTTTGTGATAGTTTTGTACAGTTTACTCTTTCTAATTTAAAGGGACAGTGTGTAAGATTTTTACCCGTTAATTACTGAAATTGAAGATACCCATTCAAAAATACATTGTTTTCCAAGCCTTTTCACTTCCATCATGAAATCAAAGTATTCTTTTGGACTTAGATATAGTCACATAAAAGGGGGATCTTCCCCATGCAGAGGCAGCCATTTTGAATACGAGAGCCGCAGAAGGACATTTGGGCTCCACCTTCACCTTCGGCAAGGCTCGTGGTTTTGGGTAAACAACACAAGCATGCTGCCGGATCAGACGTCGTAATGGATCTAACACGTGTTTTGGACTAAATTGTTTTACTGGATTTTATTCGCTGGATCCTTACGGACAAATTGAGAGCAAGTTTATGGTGAAATACAGAGTTTGACCTGTGCAAAGCATTCTAAGGTAAGCTAACCTCGTTTTGTGCTTTTCCGTATAAAAGCCCCATGTGCTCGGGGACTGATTGTTGTGCAGGGAAATGAATTGCATAGTCAAAAAGAGGAGACTGTAAGGTTTCATTTGATGTGTAGAGTGTCATGGTACATGATCGGGAATGTGTGTTTTCATGAGAAAAGAAAAACAAAAAATAACCGGGACCGCGTTTTATTTATACAGTAGCGGCGTGCGGCTCGTGCGCGAGTACGAGAGCTGTCCGCGTTACGGCGCGCCCGGGTGACCCTGGAGGTCTGCCGTAGCTAAAACAGAAAGTGCAATAGCACCATCCACCTATGCGCCACGAATCCTACACACTGGGGCTTTAAATAAAAGTATCTTCAACCTTTTTTCTGTATATTAAAATTGATGAAGATGGCTATAAAATCCCAAGAGTCTACATTCATGTACACATCTGCTGTAATGTGGTTAAACATTGGTCTGGTTATTTTGCCTCTGGGTCTCTCCCTCATTTACATACAATAGTCCCAAATGATATCAAGACGGCCTTGATCCTGCTCTAGAGGACAAAAACACCAGCAAAGTGCAGGCTACATTTGCATGTTTTGATAATAACACTGGCGCAAAAGAGCTACGTAGGTGTAGAGAGGGATGGAAAAAGGAGAAGATATTGAAACTTAAAAGAAAAAGTAATTAATTGCAGTAGTTTTGTATAGTATTCTTGCCTTGCACTTTAGTTCATCTAGCCTATAAGTTATGGAAATATAATAGGCTTTTTTATTTTGACATTTGTAGTTCCAATATGCGCAATATAACTATTCTCTGGTATATTATTGGGTTCATTTGATCCAATATCAAACTAAAAACAGCATGTTTAATTAATGGATAAGACACAGGAGAGAAGCTTATGCACTGTATTGGGAATACCATAATAGTTCTATAAAAAGCGCCGGTGAAAAGTCGAGTGATTCTCTTTATTTAGTCATGAGACGCTCACGGTTCAGTTGCGGGTGTACCATGTACGCCGCTTCGAGAGTACGGCCTCCACGGAGCTCTCACATCGCATCAAGTCACCGCTGACAGCTACATTGTCCTGGGCTAGCGGGAAAAGAGTGGTGAAACATGTTACCGGGAGAGAAATGGTCCACAGCCTGGCGTAAAGGCGCACAAAGAAAGCTGCTCCACCGATGGATTAGGGGTTACTTTCTGGGACGTCCTGTTAAACTGAAAGCGCTATATGAGAACAGGGCTATTGAAGTTTGTTGTGGACTGAATCATTTACATGCATATTAATATTTGAAGGTACATTTAAACTTCTAAATGTTTCCTTTTGGATTTATGGAGGGGGGATTGATAAATGGTGGTTCACTTAAAGGGACAGTGAACGCACGGTCCCTTTTTTATGTTAGGGGACGTTTAGACGAGGACGATTGTGACTGAAAACAACAAAATATTCTATCGGAAGTGTCTTTCGTTTACACGGCAACTGCGCTGTCGGGCTCTGAAAACGCAAAAATCTGAAGACTCCTTCCAGAATGTGGAATTCTGAAGATTCCGGGTCGTGTCTCCGTCTAAACGGCAAGAAACGCAAAACATTTTCACGTCGCACTGGATGCGCCAAGCCGGTAAAAACAATAACAATACGTCGCAGGTGACAGAGGCGAGTTTGGACAACACCGGGCAGAACCAGTCAGTGGTGGGACAATTTTGAGAATGGATTAGTTGATGACAGTGCTTGGGTGGAAAACTTCAGAATGACTAAACAAGCTCTTGTTGCATTAAAGGAAAAGTAACGTTTTTTTTTTTTTTTTTTTTTACAATTTGAGCCTTATTTCGGTAATAAAACAAGTTGTTTTACTCACCCATAGCACTTTGGTGTCATATGGAGCACTTCCAGAGATGTTTTAGATTTGCGGTTAGCCTAGCGCGACTTCTAGCCATAGCTCAGGGCATATAATATATTCCCCAAGCATGTAATATGCCCCGTGCGGGCTCCAAATAGCACAAACTTTAACACTTTTCAAATCATAGAAGCCCGATGTCTTAGTCTATGATTTCCTTTGAATCAAAAGTGTCCTGTAATCCGAGATTTATCCATAGTTCACAGCTTTGCGTTTCATGTTTGGGTCCCGGGAACTGGGAGCACAGTCCGCGCATGCGCACTGGCGTCCTCATCTACTCGAAACTATGGCTAAATCTCGGATTACAGGCCACTTTTGACCACACGAAATCGTAGACTAAGACATCGGGCTTCTATGATTTGAAAAGTGCTAAAGTTTGTGTTATTTGGAGACCGCAAAGTAATGCCCCGAGCACTCAAGTTAACGGATACGCTACAACATAACTTCTACGAAACTGCTCAAAATGACACCAAACTGCTATGAGTGAGTAAAACTACTTGTTTTATTGCCGAAAGAAGGCTCAGAATGTAAAAAAACGTTACTTTTCCTTTAAGCGAAGAGCTCCGACCCTACATCGAGGGCGAAACAACCGTAATGAGAGCCCCTGTCGGTGTCCTGAAAAAGGTAGCTCTGACATTATATTAGCGGCCTGGCATGCATATTCAATCGAATTCGTCCACTTTTGCGTCTTCCTATAAACAAACATTTCCTGTTGAGAACGCTCGTCTAAACGCGGATAAAAAATTGAAGACGAGACGCCACTTTTGCGTCTCCTGTTTTGATCGTCGCCGTATAAACGTAGCCTTAATCTGTATGGGTTTCCTTCTAAAAGTTCCGTGTGTTGACACCGGCTTACCTCTGACACTCTCAGCTGATCCTGGTTCGGCTCACTTTCTGGAGCCCACGTAAGTAGGTCCGATAACTTCCCTGGAACATGAAATAAAGCTTGTTTTTCTTCTCAAAACAAAACATTTGTCCGAAAGGTGATATATTTGCGTCTCAAACAGTTGTCCACGAAACATCCAGCAGCGTAGATTGCGTTCGGGTATTGTGTCTCTCGATTCGTATCACTAGCTGTATTAGCCTGTTAACCTTTATCGGAAGTGTACGGCAGATGCGGTCCGCCGTAAGGGGAAGTTTACAAGTGAACAGGCTAATACAGCTAATATGCGCGCAGTGATACGAATCAAGAAACACAAAACACAAATGCAATCTACGCTACGTCTTTTACATGATTGGCTTACCTTAACTATTAATCAAAAAGTGATATCTAAACAATACAATACAGTCCAGGATGCTACATGCTTATTACACATGAGAGTTTAAGTTGTGGAGGGGTGCCGCTATTACAAAACCCCGTGCTCGCCTTGTAGAGACTAGCAAAACTTTTTTAAAAACAACTAACGTGGCCTACCTTTATTAAAAAAAAACCAAAAACACTTTATCGGCTCTAAACAACCAAAAAGTGTTTTACATTAGATTACCTGAATAAACAGGAAACATAAAGAGACAACAGCAGTGAGCTTGGGTTCAGCGCCGCCTCTCTTCATTGTACAAAGAGAAGCAGCACTGAAGGGCTCTGGCTGGGCAACATCAGAAGGAAAAACACAGGTGAACGTATCATCCATCTGTGGGATCCACCGGGCGCTAGATAACATCACGGATAAATGGATTTGGAACTGTGGGGAAGAGTGGCTCAGTCCATATTCACTATCATACGTGCCAGGGGGAGGATTGCGAGTCGCACAGACCTGCATGAAGTGGGGACCTGACAGAAACCAGAGTTCTGGCAAATTGTCTGTTCGCCTGGGTTCTAAAATGTATCGATTATGTTAAATTCTCCTTTTTGTAATCAAGGAAAAATGTGATTCACCTGGACTTCACTTTGTTTTGACTGCTTCTTCTGCACAAACACGTCCAAGGCCACCAGCTGCTGCTTATCTCACAGACTCAAAAACACACAAAAACATTGGCACACACTATTGGACTCACACTCACATGTATCAAGTAATGCTGCCCTGTCTATTTTTAGGATGTCTGCTTCTTTTTCAGTTTTCAATCAATTTCATTGATTTCTGATCTTTTCCCTTGCCCCACACCCTTCCCTCTTGTCGCCAAAGAAAAAGACACCGTATGTTATCTATCCAATTGTTTTCTGTCATTACATGTTGTGTATAATTGTATTGATTGTATTGCATCTTTTCTGCTCTGCATCTCCCAGTCGGCGGCGCGCGCAAGTGCAGCGGCCCCTCCCCTACCCACTCTATCACTGTCCTGCCTGGTTAGTGGGGAAACTAAATTTCGAATTCATTCTATGTACATGTACATATGATTGTTTTTCGACAATAAAGCAACTATGACCCTATGACCTATGACCTAATCAACACTGTCCCCGTCGCTCTCACTCCACTGCTCCGTCCAGATCCTCCATTTCACACAAACTCACCCTGAAACTAGCTCACTGATTAAATGACGGCCTGTATTTCTTTCTAACATAATCGCTACGCGGGGGCGGCAGTAGCTCAGTTGGTAGAGCGTTTGTGTAGTGATCCAGGGGTTGGCGGTTCGAATGCCGCTGTTGACGGGTTGACCGCATGTGATCCCAGCTCCCACAGATGGGAGATCGCTACAAACAATGACTTCTCGCTAAAAGTGATATATTTTTAGACACTTGTGTTAAAAGTTAGCGCTGTTGTCGTCTCCTGCCGCACATGCGCACTCACTGGGAATCGCCGCACATCTCCAGGTACTGCAGTTCCGGCCCAGAAAAGCACAAACTGAAATCAAACTGCCTGTGTTCGGCTGACAAGGCATCACCACCTTTCATAAAGGTCGGATTGTGTAGGGATTCTTCTGTATTGTCACAATATGAACTTTGTTTTTTAAATTGACAAAGCGCCTAAAAGTCAGCTTTGTAAGAGTTAGCCTCGCCCAGCTCTGCACTTGCGCCAGCGCCGGTCCAGCAGCACACTGACTGGCCGGAACTGCATGTCTCTGATGTCACAGGTTTTTCGGCGTTGGGCCAATAATCAGGAAGTAAATACGGAAGTAAAAATATTTTTGGGGGGTCATGCGCCAATGAGCACAGGCCACTGATAAGGGTGGAATTTATGCACTAGATTTTGAGGCAATGATTGGCACATTCAAAATCAAATGGTTAAAAACACTATTATGTGGTACCACATTTCAATGTCCATCTTGGGCCTGACAACTTGGAGGAATTGAATTTCTACTGATTATGAAATTAACAAAATTCCAGATATATTGTCTAGATTTCATAGGCAGATCCTTCAGTTTTGGAAAATGATATACAGGGGGTCCTCGGGTTACGACGTTGATCCGTTCTTGACGCGTCGTAACCCGAATATCGTCGTAAGTCGGATTTTGCCTTTGATCTTCCAACCAAAGCACCAATAACCTTTCCATCTCAATAATTAGACCACTACGCTGCTTGGTTATCACTGCCGCTTTCATAGGAGCAGATCAGAGCCCACATCAGGTACTTCCGCCCACATTGGGCACGCACACGAGGCCGTCTTCTCCGCCCTACAACCACAACAGAGCGTATTCTTCCGCCGTGCGCCGTTCGTTTACGTCGCTTACCACGCTAAACCGCGTAAGACGGAATGACGTGTAATTTTTATTTATTTTTTTAAATGGGGGCGCGTTCGTAACCACGAAACGTCGTAAGTCGAGACCGTCGTAACCCGAGGACCCCCTGTATAACCGTAATTTTTCTCCCCATGGGTCAACTTTATGGAATGACAGAGCAATACTGAGTGGGAAAAAAAAAAATCAATGTTCATTGTGGACTGGTTTGACAAAATCATTCAATTTGTTATGGAATTAGTAGAATAGAATAGAACAGAATGCCTTTTATTGTCACTATTCATATGTACAAGTACAATATTTACAACACAGCAGGATATTTACAACACAGTACAGAAGCTTTTTTTTTTTTTTAAATAGTACAAAACATTAGTTAAAAAAAACTACGCATTAGTGTGCGGTGCCTCCTGAAGTCGATGATGATCTCTTTGATTGTTCTCTGTACAGCAGGCAGCCAACTTCAGGACCTCCTCTCTGTAGGCTGAGTCATCATCCTCTGAGATGAGCCCAACCACTGTTGTGTCATTAGCAAACTTCACTATGAGGTTGCCGTCGCTGGTTGGACGGCAGTCGTGGGTGTAGAGACAGTAGAGGGGGGGGCTCAGCACACAGCCTCATGGGAAGCCGGTGCTTAGTGTGCGGATGGGGGAGAGGTGGGGGCCGAGTCTCACAGTCTGGGGTCAGTTAGTCAGATGGATTGTGATGGTAATATTCTAAACTTTTGATCTTTGATCTTTGATAGAAAAATATCATCATAAATGTGAGTAGATATGCTCCAGGTGAAAACATTATTTATGTTTGTATTTATTTTGTATTTGAAATGCAATGATTTATTTTTATTGCGATGCCCCCTAGAGTGCAAAAAAGAGCACAGGCCACTGAAAACATCATGATGCCATTTGGATTCATCTTCCAGGTTTTATTATAGTTATTATTTTATTATAGTTCTATGGCTTAGGCGCATGGCCCGTCCAAAAATAAATTGTCTTCCGCATTTGCAGGCGAGCGCCTCCCACCCGAGTGACGTCTGGAACGTGCGCGGCGTGGTGTGTTTGGACCAATCAGAGTTCGAGCTGCTAGAGCAGAGCGAGCGCAGGCTCAGAGCAGGGCAAGTCTTATATGAAAAAACTAACTTTTAGGTGCTTTGGGGATTTAAAAAAGTTAAAAAAAAACTTTGTGAAAGTTGTCGATGACTTGTTAGCCAAACACGGGCTGTTTGAATTCCCCCAAAAAAATCATTGCGGTTGATGGGAGATGCAGTACCAAAGGAACGGCTCTAATTGGGACAGCGGGACAATGCCATATCCAGTTTATTATAGATCCATGTCTGGGAGTCCCTGCTTAGACTGTTGCCCCTGCGACCCGGACCCGGATAAGCGGAAGAACATGGATGGATGGATGGATGATCATGCTCTGCACCAGTGGCAGAAGAAGTTCTCAATTGTGTTTCTTAAGTAAAAGTACAGATAATGGACCAAAAAATAAAATAAAATAAAAATTAAACTGTATAAAAGTATTAAGGGCCTGTTTAAAAATCTACTTACAGAGTAAAAAGTATTTTGTACATATTTTGAGATCTAATAAAGCTTCCAAATCAGTATCCAAATAAAGATTTGGATACTGATTTGTGCTGACTTGTTCTATAAAAACAACTGCACTGATGTTTTTTTTTCTGTATATTTGTGTTTGTTCAGACTACAAAATATGTTAGAAATAATCCCTCAGGCTTTTCAGCACATCTCAAAGAATAATATATATATAAAAAAACGTAAACTTTTCAGTTAGTTCAAAAATGTAGTGGAGTAGAAAGTACAGATACATGCTCTCAAATGTAGTGAAGTAAAAATTATCCACTTTAAAATGGACTTAAGTATACATATTAGGTATCTGTAGCTTAACTAAGTACAGTACTTTACTTCTTTAACTTTGTTACGTTCAAACCACTGCCCCACACTCACAGAACAGCTTTATTATGGCTGTGGAGGAGGAAATCAGTGTTCTGATTCAGGATCCGTAAGTAGGCCTATGATAAGCATCTTGCAGCTATTACATTTATTAGTTTGAATATGTTTTGGAGGAATCTGGTGGTAGAAATGCACAAACTAGATTATGAATGCAAAAATATTTATTATTTTCAACTAGAATTTAAATAAAGAAATACAAGTGGAATACATGAAGTCAAATTAAATAGAATAAATAAAAGGCTATTCAAAAGTAAACATTGCTCATACTGTTGGCTGTTAATGTTCTTAACAGGTTGTTGAGGTCAAGTTTAGGGTGCGGCACTGTACGCACGTCTTCATATTGGACAGAAACATAGGCATCGTCACCCACACAGTAATATTTAGTGGATTCTTCACAACCTTAGAACAATTAATCTAAAAACAAAAACAGAAGACAGTTAAAGAGAATACATTTTGTTGTCCACCATGAATGCACTTAAGCCTGAGCAGTGTGTAGAACAGTGCATTACTTACATGTTGGTGTTTAAGAAAATTGTTCACGTTTCCCATAAGGGCCTTATGTTCACGTGTGTATTGTGTAGCATTACGGTGTTGGTAAAGGATCCCGTGTGCCACACAAAAGAACTTTTCCTGAAATTGAAAAGAAGCAAGATGTGATTTTCAATGTCCTTGAAACAATCAACAATTCTTCAGGTAATTTCACTATGTGCTAAAATAATAGATTGGCAAGTTAATAGTTGGTTTCTCTTGCCTAAATATCAAGCAACCACTTACACAAGCATCATCTCAAACCCTGCCTTCCACTGTGCACTTATGTAACGACGTTTGGGACCTCAGATGCCCTTCCAAAGCTGAGTTACACTGTACTTTACTTTGTACATAGGTTGCACTACCAGTAAAAACATACTGTAGAAATATAAGTTTTAGTTAATCGTAGCAACACTGACAAAAGAGGTACTACTCTAGAACATAAAAACACAATATTTGTATAGATAATTTAGTTATCTCTGTTCTTAATGCATTTCTTTTTATATTAAAGTGAGCCCACAATGCTTCCACTCATAATTCCATACTAAGCAATAAAAAAAATGAACAATACAAATAAATCAACTAAAATATATTGAGCCAAATGAATAAAATACTCACCCCACATCGACCAGGTCCTTGAGCAAAATCACTGACACTTTCCACATCCTACAAAAGACCAGCAACATTAATACACATAAAGTTATTCTTCAGTTACAAAGTGCAGCAAGCAGAATCAGTCTTACCTTTTTCAACAGTTTTGCCTGGAGTGTTTCATTGTATTTGTCAATGGCATCTGTTATTGCCTTGAGATATGGAAGAGCAGAGCGTCTATGGGGAACGGCGATGGCTATACTCATCCATACAGCAACAACCGAACATGCCCACAAATTCAAAGACTTCATTTTGAAAATTTTGATCTGAGCGATTCAAACGACAATATGCAACTTGTTCTAAGCCGTCAGAAAGCCAGATATTTATACGAGAAACTACCCACAGCTTTTCATGTGTTGTTTTTTTTTTTTTTTCCATGCATCAGACAAAACTGATCAACACAACTGATAAAATGTGGTCACAAAACCAATTCTGAGATATACTTCTGTGAATCAAGTTGCCTTGAAGTAAAATACATGTTTGAATATATGAATATATTCACGCATTTTGAATATAGATGGCAAGAGATGTGCCAGTAAGCCAAAGCTCATTTATTGCATTATTAAACATATAACAGCAATTGTGAACAATGTAAATGCAAAATAAGAATCAGAAAACATTTTGGTACCACTTTATAATAACTAGATCTTATGTAGCCTTAATAAAGCATTAACAAAAACTTAATTCACAAAGAAATAGTTAACTACTTAAAGGAAAAGTAACGTTTTTTTACAATCTGAGCCTTTTTTCGGTAATAAAACAAGTTGTTTTACTCACCCATAGCACTTTGGTGTCATATGGAGCACTTCCAGAGATGTTTTAGATTAGCGTTAGCCTAGCGCGACTTCTAGCCATAGCTCGGGGCATATAATATATTCCCCAAGCATGTAATATGCCCCGTGCGGGCTCCAAATAACACAAACTTTAGCACTTTTCAAATCATAGAAGCCCGATGTCTTAGTCTACGATTTCGTTTGAAGCAAAAGTGGCCTGTAATCCGAGATTTATCCATAGTTTACAGCTTTGCGTTTCATGTTTGGGTCCCAGGAGCTGAGAGCACAGTCCGCACATGCGCACTGGCCTCCTCATCTACTCGAAACTATGGATAAATCTCGGATTACAGGACACTTTTGCTTCAAACAAAATCATAGATTAAGATATCGGGCTTCTATGATTTGAAAAGTGCTAAAGTTTGTGTTATTTGGAGCCCGCACGGGGCATATTACATGCTTGGGGAATATATTATATTCCCCGAGCTATGGCTAGAAGTCGCGCTAGGCTAACCGCAAATCTAAAACATCTCTGGAAGTGCTCCATATGACACCAAAGTGCTATGGGTGAGTAAAACAACTTGTTGACCGCAAAGTAATGCCCCGAGAACTCAAGTTAACGGATACGCTACAACATAACTTCTACGAAACTGCTCAAAATGACACCAAAGTGCTATGGGTGAGTAAAACTACTTGTTTTATTGCCGAAAGAAGGCTCAGAATGTAAAAAAACGTTACTTTTCCTTTAAGTAAGGGTCGGATATTAGTACTAATTCAGTAGTTAAAGGGATATGCCACCCCCAGGTCAAACTTGGGCATCTCAACACAGTCCAGAGACTAAAATAAGTGGTGGAAAGCGTTTTCCTGGTGACGCAGCCATTGTCCAGGTCTGTCAGCACTGACCGCCGCGGTATCTGCAGCTACTCCGCGTTAGACTGGAGTCTAACGTCGCCAGAGAAAGATTTCGGCCAAAAGGAATTAATTTGCTCGATGCGTTTCCCAATTACTTTATGTGTAGTGCGCATTCATATCGAGTGCAAATAAATGTGCAAATCAACACGGAGAGCTTGACTTGGTCATTTTGGGTGGGAACTATTTTACAGTGCGGAAAAACACAGCCGAAGCACACACCACGCTGACAGGGGAATCCCTGTTACGCACCATGTTGGGAGTTCCCCTGTTACGCAGCGTGGTGTGTGCTTCGGCTGTTTTTCCGCACTGAAAAATAGTTCCCACCCAAAATGACCAAGTCAAGCTCTCCGTGTTGATTTGCACATTTATTTGCACTCGATATGAATGCGCACTACACATAAAGTAATTGGGAAACGCATCGAGCAAATTAATTCCTTTTGGCCGAAATCTTTCTCTGGCGACGTTAGACTCCAGTCTAACGCGGAGGAGCTGCAGATACCGCGGCGGTCAGTGGCGACAGACTCGGACAATGGCTGCGTCACCAGAAAAACGCTTTCCACCACTTATTTTAGTCTCTGGACTGTGGGGAGATGCCCAAGTTTGACCTGGGAGTGGCATATCCCTTTAAGGCTGAATCATTCTTATTAAACTATTTTTCCATTAGAAATTACATGTGTGTTTGTCCTTCAAATATAGCTGAATTATCTTTTTATTAATCATCACATATTTATATCAGTTTTTTTTCCTGAAGGCACAGTAAAAGCACTGCATGAAACAGAAATGTTTAAGAAAAATGACAGGGTTTTGTGGTTCAGTGTAATTGTGTTCTATTTTATGTATAGGGACTATTCAGAATGTAAAACTAGAACTTCTCCATAGCAGTGCAACTTAAAGGAGAATTAACGTTTTTTACAATCTGACAATTTTTACAATTTTACAATCAGTATTTTCTTGGGCATTAACAGGGCTGCAGTAGCTCAGCGCATGCCTAGTGATCCAGGGGTTGGCGGTTCGAATCCCGGACGGATGGACCGCGTGTGATCCCAGCTCCCACAGATGAGCGCTGCCGTTGTGCCGTTACTTACCCCCCCCCCCCAGTGTCTGGTAGCCCCCATGGCAGAAGATACATCAAGGCCCGTTGTGACGTGAGCCGTCCTCCTGTGGACCCAACACCCGCGGGAGGATTCATGAGGGCTGGTGCATTGTGTTCTGGACAGTAAAACACTGCTTGGACTGCTGCCCCCGCGACCCAGAAAATGGAAGATGATGAATGAATGAATGAATGAATAACAGGGCTGCTTGTTGTCATACATTTCAACCCTATTACTATACAGGGGGTCCTCGGGTTACGACGTTGATCTGTTCTTAAGACGCGTCGTAAGTCGGATTTTGACTTTAATCTTCCAACCAAAGCACCAATAAACTTTCCATCTCAATAATTAGACCACTACGCTGCTTGGTTATCACTGTCGCTTTCATAGGAGCAGATCAGAGCCCACATCAGGTACTTCCGCCCACATTGGGCACGCACACGAGGCCGTCTTCTTCTCCCTACAACCACAACAGAGCGTATTCTTCCGCCGTGCGCCGCTCGCGTTTGTTTACATCGCTTACCACGCTAAACCGCGTAAGATGGAATGACGCGTAATATTATTCATTTTTTTTAATGGGGGCGCGTTCGTAACCACGAAACGTCGTAAGTCGAGACCGTCGTAACCCGAGGACCCCCTGTACTATTACTATGTTAAAGGAGAATTAACTTTTTTTTTTTTTAACAATCTGAGCCTTATTTCGGTAATAAAACAAGTTGTTTTACTCACCCATAGCACTTTGGTGTCATATGGAGCACTTCCAGAGATGTTTTAGATTAGCGATAGCTGTAGCGCTAATATATGCCCCGAGCGGGCTCCAAATAACACAAACTTTAGCACTTTTCAAATCATAGAAGCTCAATGTCTTAGTCTATGCTTTCGTTTGAGTCAAAAGTGGCCTGTAATCCGAGATTTAGCCATAATTTACAGCTTTGCGTTTCATGTTTGGGTCCCGGGAGCTGAGAGTGAAATAAACTGTGACTCCGCACATGCGCACTGGCCTCCTCATCTACTCGAAACTATGGCTAAATCTCGGATTACAGGCCACTTTTGACCACACAAAATCGTAGGATAAGACATTGACCTTCTATGATTTGAAAAGTGCTTAAGTTTGTGTTATTTGGAGACCGCTCGGGGCATATATTAGCGCTACGGCTATCGCAAATCTAAAACATCTCTGATTGTAAAAAACGTTAATTCTCCTTTAATGCCCAAGAAAATACTAACCATGTTTCCTGGTAATATACAGTCTTCATATTGCTATTGTAAATACAGCATTACTTCATCTATCATAACTACCCTTGTCAGTGCAGATAGGAGGACAGTGAAGAGATGCTGCACTTGGTGATCTCAGAGTTTTGGTCCTGGTTTTTGCGGATTCTGTAAAAATTTTCTATGTAGCTGGAGCGCCCCAGCAGCTCCACAAAGTCCTCATCGTGAGTGATGATCAGCAGCTGGAAGTTTCGCTGACGGGACCGGCTCTTAATAATTCTAAGGAAACACAAAAGTATGAAAAAAAATATCAAAATCTGTACTGGACAAATCTTTGCTGTATTTTTGTTTGTGCTTATTTCTTTGTTATTTTCCATCATTATTTAGAGATTGTAGATTCTCACTGAAGGCATCAAAACTATGAAGGGACATTTAAATACACATAAAACATTAGAATATCAGGAAAAAGTTCAATATTTTTGTCCCCTATTTCAGAAAGCAAGACTCGTATGGCATTTGTGGCACATGGAGTGAAGCTTTCAAGTCTATTTCTTGACATTTTAATGATTATGGCTTACAGATCATGAAAACCCAAAATTCTGTGTCTCAAAATGTCAGTAATAAATAAGATCAATAAAAAAATATTTTAAACAGAAATGCCAAGGTTCTGAAAAGTATGTTCATTTCTATGCACTCAGTACTTAGGATGAGAGACCTGGTGTCTCTCATCTTCCTCTTGCCAGTAACCCGGAGATTCTCTCTGGGGTTCCGATAAGGCCAGTTTGCAGGCCAAACAAGCACAGTAACACCATGGTCTTTTGGTGCCTTTGGCTGTGGGGTCAGGTGCCAAGGCCTGCTGGAAAATAAAATCAGCATCTCCATAAAGCTTTTCAGCAGAAAGAAGCATGAAGTGATGAATACGTCAACTGTGGACTTCAAAAAAACACAGTGTACCAACACCAGCAGATGACATGGCAGCCCAAATCATCACTATCTATGGAAACTTTATTATTTTTCTCCACAGCCCATTGTCCCATACCAACCAAGGCATGGTTGGTATGGGACAACTCGTGTGACAGAAGTCAGCTTTCCCACGAGCTGAAGAAAGCTGACAAATGGGTGCAGACTGCCCAGTTTGAAACGAGAGACCAAAGCTTGAATATCGTCTCTGCGATGTAGGGACGGGCGAGCCTTCATTGTCAGTGTCCAAGTCCAGGCCAAGAAAAGTTGTCGGAGTCAGGTTGCTCTTCTCCATATTCACCATGAAGCCCAACCCGGGCCACATGTGCAAGCACGCAATCTGTGTCCTGCTTCACACGCACTTTGGATGGGGCGCAAATCAGCCAATCGTCCAGGTACGGCAATATCTTCAGTGCGGTGGCTTGCAGAGGAGCAAGGGCTCCTTCATGCATCGGGTGAACACCCTCGGAGAGCGGGAGAGCCCAAATGGGAGAACCCGGAATTGCCAATGACGACCCCGATAAGCAAACCTGAGAAATCTCCGGTGTTGTGGAGCAATAGGCACATGAAAGTATCTTTGAGGTCTAAAGACGTGATGCCGATGCCAATTGTGATGTCAGAGGGCCTCTATTCTCTAGGCTCTTATGACTACTCACACTGTTCAGGGATGAAAGTGGCCAATCATGAAAAAAGCGGAAAGTCACAGCATAGTTAAGAAAAGGTAGTTAAGAAAAAAAGCAGGAGCTGCCGTACCCAGCTGCCACTCTCTCAGGCGCTCGGGTGTGATATTCATGATATTCACGATATTCACCATGTAGCAAACAAACGAACAACAAAACTAAAACAAAACAAAAAAAACTCAAAACTTGCTTTTTTATAGACATCTTTGCATTGATCACTGCTTTGCTCTTTTGGCATTTATTGATATATATAATTCCATATACCGGTGTCTTGCTTCATATATTTGAAGCCTTCTCTATGCATATGAAATGTAGAAAGTAGTAAACATAAAGGGAAAAAAGACAATGAAGGAAAAAGACATAAAAGGTGTGTCCAAACTTTTGGTACTGTATACTGAAACATGTTAAAAAGTGGCAAGTATATATGATATCCGTCACTGGAGTTGCAAAAAAAAAAGAAAAAAAATCATCATATTGCCAAAGCATATTCCTAGTTTGTAAATTGTGTTCACTGACAATGGCAAAGATTTTCCTGATTCTGAAAGACATTACTAACCTTAAACCATCTGAAACAAGTCGATCCATCTTAAAGGTCTTTGACGGCCTCGATGCATAAACATTTTTCCTCATCCAACTCTAGTGGTCATATGGACTATTTTACTTGATTAAATTAATATTTTTCAAAACAAATAAGTCCATTGTATACAGTCTATTTGCTCGAACTCCTTCATGTTAAACCTCTAATCCACTCTCATATAATGTCTGACATTTCTAAACATATCTTTAGGTATAAAAGTTATACAGACTCGACAAGGGCGTGAGCCAGGGACACTATGTTCTCTCGATCCAGGTTTGTGGTGGGTTCATCCAGGGCCAGAATTCCACAGTTCAGGCAGAAGGTCTCAGCCAGAGCCAGACGGATGATCAGTGACGCCAGCACCTCCACAGGGGATGAAAGGAAACATATTATGCAAAATCTGATTTGAAGAGCTATTTTGGTACAAATGGAAAGGGGCATCAGTATGGTGGGACTACACTGCACTTCAAACAAACAATAGACAATACCTTCTGACCAGCACTGCAGCGCCCCCTCATGTCCAAAGCCGTATCTCCTTTCACCATTACCACTCTGTAATTGTAAACTCTGCGCCTGACTCCAGCAGATGAGTTCTCATCCACATCAGACCGGATCTCCACATACTCAATGTCTATATACAAAGAAAAGAACCATACAGTGTACACCCACTTTTATGTGATAAGGAATATTGGACATTTAGAAAAGTGCACCTTGGCCCCTGTATGTGCTGCGCCAAAGGTCCCTGACGATCTTATTGATCTCGTCCATCTTCATGCTGTGAAACTTCATGATTGTCCTGACAAAATGCAAGAGAAAACAGTTAAAGATCAATAGTTATTACTGTCATACCTGCCCAGTATGTCTAGATCAGTGTTTCCCAACCTTTTTTGTCTTGTGTACCCCCTGAGCCTGTTTGTCATACCTCGAGTACCCCCTCACTCATACGTGTTGATAATTCTCCAAAAGTATACAAGTATACCTGGGCTAACCAATTAACACGGTGGGGTTTTAAGGTTGAAACCAATGCCAAACTGTACCTATTATAATAATACATCTGTAAGTCAACATAATAACGAAATTACTTAAATAACCCCCCATATGGTACGATTTCATTGACTAGCGCCACTATGCACTATTTACTGCATGACCAGGAAGTGCCCCGGTTTGGCCCCTGACCTAGAGAGACAGCGTGGAGACAGCGGACGGTAAAGAGAGTGTGTGAACCCGTAGGCGCCGAGTGTGCAGGGTGCACACGAACGCACTGGGGGGGAGGGGGGAAGGAGCAGTGTCCAGGTAGTGGGGAAACAGTTTGTGAGCAGTCCTGCGGGGTAAGAGTTTGTATCGGAGCTTGGCTCCGCAAACCAGAGGGAAGCGTTCTGCGCACTCTTGGGGCAGAGAGGCACCGGTCGGGGAATGACAGGGCAGCTACTGGCGCTCCGTCACAATAAAAGTTATATTCTCGCAGAAAGGTTATACATCTCACAGATTACTGTGACTGTCACATGCTTCTCAACATTTGAGACGGACTTCTTCACGAAATGGAAGCACACATAGGCTTAACTCGGTCTCCCTGTGCGCACACATAAAAAAATCTCCCCCTGCGCCTGGCAGCGACACTGCTGCATACTCCCTGCAGTGTGCTCGCGTACCCCTAGGGGTACGAGTACCCCTGGTTGGGAAACACTGGTCTAGATAACAGGGTTTAAACCAAATAAATCTCAGTATCATTGTTTTAAAATCAACAAAAACAAAAATACTCACTGCATGTTTATAACCTGGAAGTAAAAAATTCTAACTGTAAGGTCATGAGGTGAAGTGTATACGGTGATGTTTGTTCATGTCCCTCATATAATCAAATAATCAAAGCACTGGGAAGAAAATGGAACCAACTAATAAATCAAGGATTTCATAAACTCTCAGTTTGTAAATCATCAGCAAAAGATTCTAATGAGATAAAAGGAATAAAAATAAACAAACAAATAAATAAATACATTTTATTTAAGATCCAGGTAGAATCCCTGTCGTCCAGGTAGAATCCATGGCAAAAGGAGAAATCCAATTTGTCAACTGGACAAGTCAAATACGTTTCGCAGCTCATCCAAGCTGCTTCTTCAGTTCTGGTCAGTGTGCTGGAGGACACTGCTTATATCCGCCCGGGCCATAGGTGAAAACACCCATTATAGCCCTGAATGGTTGTGCTAACAAGGCGCCACACTCCACTCCCACAGCACATCTAATAGGCCCACCTAACAGAAACTGTAAACAAGTAGGTGTGGTAGTTTCAAAGTAATTTCATTGTATGATTGAAAAGTCCCTCAGTCGTCCAGGTAGAATCCATGATAACAGGAGAAGTTCAATTTGTCAACTGGACAAAGTTTGTTTGGTTGAAAACGTTTCGCCGCTCATCCGAGAGGCTTCGTCAGCTCTAATGTTTAGTTAATCTCTCGAAGCCTCTCGGATGAGCGGCGAAACGTTTTCAACCAAACAAACTTTGTCCAGTTGACAAATTGAACTTCTCCTGTTATCATAATTTCATTGTAGTTAGCTCCTCCCTTCAGGCAGATATAGGCAGCGTCCACCAGTGTCTGACCAGAACTGAAGAAGCAGCTTGGATGAGCTGAGAAACACATTCAACCAAATAAACCTTTGTCCAGTTGACAAATTGAATTTCTCTTTTTGCCACATTTTATTTAACATACAATTCACTAAAGATGATCCCTTAAAACACTTTCAGAAAGTGGGAGGACACAGCCCTTTAACATGAGAGAGGATTTTTAATTATTATATAAAATTATGAATGAAAAAAGTTAAATATTTGGAAAATTACAGAGACTGATAAATGCAGTTTTTGCTGTTTGGAAGTGGAGTCCACTGAACACATACTGCCATACTGTACTGTACTGCCATACTGCATCTTCATTTTGGAGTGATGTAGAAAAGTGTGTTTAGAGGTGGGTTTACCTTACTGGGAGATTTTAAAAATAGAATTGACCTAGTTCATTTAATTATTACCCTGGGAAAATGTGTCATTTTCAAAGCTAAAAATTGATTCTCACTTAATAATTATTTAAAAATATATACATTTACCAATATTTAACCTCGGAAGGGAATACAACCGAAATGGTCAATGAGGGAAAAAGTGTAAAAAGAGATAAGTAGTTCTTAAATACTTAAATTTGTGCATCTATATGCTAATCTGTTTTATGTAAATTTAGTAGTAATTATGACTTATAACTTCTATGATTAAGACCAAATAGATGGATCCATATTAATATTTGTATTTGTACATATAAAATATGGATAAATACAATTAAAGTCAGAAATTTAAAGTTGTGACCTAAAATATAGTTAATCATGGAAATATAGGTAATTCATAATTTAATTAATAATTTATTTTTTATAAAAAAAAGTCATATATATATATATTATATATATATATATAATATATATATATATATATATATATATATATATATATATATAAAAATATATATAAAGGGGCCTAGCAGTATGGTTATGCTGCACTACCACATTACTTTTGTTTTATTTCATCGTGTGTGTGTGTGTGTGTGTGTGTGTGCGCGTGTGTGCATGTGTATGTGTGTGTGTGTGCGTGCGTGCGTGCGTGTGTGTGTGAGGTGTGTGTGTGTGTGTGTGTTGGGGGGAAGGGGTGGGGAGTTTTGTTGTTTTATGTTTGTTGTACATATTGTTTTATGTTTTGTTTATGTTTATTATTGTAATTTGTTAAATGTTATATTCTGTTGTCGTTAATAATTAAATAAATACATTCTAACCATTAGTAGTGCAGATTAGGTTTTTTAAATTTTATTTCATCTCCTCATGGAGAAATGTGGCTTGGAGCAGAGGTCTGCAGCATTTACAGACAGACATAACTTAACAATGTATGTTATGTTACATACATCTTAATATAAATATATGGAAAATGTCTGTCTGGGATCCAGAATATACACTTCAATACTTTACAAAGACGTGGGTCTGATGACTGTCATATCCCTGTTGGGCATGATTGACAGGTGGCTTCAAGGACATGCATGGTCCGTCCAGATTTGAAAATATCACAGGGGGATAAAAAATGTTGTGGATTTCTGCAGAATCAATGAGAGAAGCACTAAACTCTGTAAATCTGAGGTAAGATACATTAGATTTTGTTAGTAAATATTTGGTGACCAAAGAACTCCTTTGTTTCATATCACTGGAAAAAATGTAAATACTGGATTTGCCAGGCAAGAAAAATGGCTGATTTTGTTGTTTGAAAAACTGACACCAGAGTATCTGTTTTATTATGGATGGATAGTCAAAAAGTAATTTTAGAGTTATGGGTACATGTGAAAATGTACCAAAGTGTTGCACTCTGTTGGAGATCTTAATTTGGAGAAATAAGAAAATATTGGATAATAACAACTAAATAAAAAGTGAAAAAGTGCTGACTAATAAATGACAGTGCTCTTCATTGATCAAATAGATAAACATGCCATGATGCTTTTGGCAATACCTAGAAACAGTCCAGTTATCACAGAGGAAAATAAACAGAAAGCTTGTGGTTTAGATAACACAGTCTTCAACAGAGTCTTATCTGACTCCATGACTGCAAATGACACTGCAAATTGGGTTCTCACACTGCACTGTTGAGCAATGCAGTCTGCTCTACACAAATGTATACAGCAATGGGATTTGCCATGAAATTAAAGTTATTAAAGTCATGTAAGAATATAGGCATTATGCTTATTTTAATGCTTAAATATACTAGTTAAATGCAGCTTACGCCGTCCTTGGTTGGGAAATGCTGAAACAGAAAAATGATTACAACAGATGCAAAAATAACTTTCGACAATTCCTGGAACAGCAATATTAATTAATGTTCATTTGACATGTGCTGCGGAACACCAAGTTAAAATAAACATTTAAAAATGAACTGAAGAGGTTGGGTGAGGGGTCTTGCTCAATTTTATTTTCAAGAAAATGCAGTGTATTAGACCACCAAACCTCTGATGGTAAACAAGTTGACACAATTGGTGGTTTTGGTAAATGGTCAATGGTAAATGGTCACATCTTTATATAGCGCTTTTCCACCTTCAAGTTGGCCAAAGCGCTTTACAACAAGGAACCAATCACCCATTCACACACACATTCACACACCAGTGTATGCAGACACTGGGGGTTAAGTGTCTTGCCCAAGGACACAACGGCAGCATTCATCTGTGGGAGCTGGAATCGTACCAACCAACCTGTGGGTCAGTGGATCTGACCGCTCAACCACTGATGTTTTTTATGTCAAGAGCGGGATTTGAACCGCCAACCTTTTGGATCAGTGGACAAACGCTCTACCAACTGAGCTACTGCCGCCCGTTTTCAGATTCTTGAATGTAATGATGTCATACTTCTAGATGGGAGCAAGGGACAGTTTTTCCTATTTATTACATTGTATTTTGCCATGAAATATCCAAAAGGTAAATTCACAAATATGGAACCTGATAATATTACAACAGAAATCTGCAGCTGGACAATATTAATTTTGGCTACCCCCTCTGTATTAAATAATACTGAGTGAATGTTGTGATTTCATCTGAAACCCAACAATAACCTAAATATATGAAGACTGGCAAAGAGACAATTCATAGTAAATAACAAAGAGACAGTACAAGTACTTCTTATGCGTGCTGTCTTTTATGAATAATACAGTCAAGGTTCATTTGAATGATCAAGGAGAATGACTGAAACTGAAATGATGAGGCAGGCACAAAGTTGGCAGGATGCAGCCATTTCAGACAGATCTTGAGGCCTCTTCCTTTCATTACCATATAAAGTTCATTGGAGGACATTAGATTACATTATTCAGGGATAATATGCATTTAAACGTAGATCTACAAAAAGAGGACATAAGCAGAACTTGTCCATTTTTGTCACCATTTTACTATGAACAATACACATTTCCAATATTGCAAACATAATTATTGGAGGTATTACATTAGCTCATTAGTTAATATCCCCCCCCCCCCTACAAGTTGTGTTACTTATGTATTGTACTAAAGCAAATGAAAATTCTGTCAACAACATAAAAGTTTTCAAAGAACTGACAGAAAATTTAGCTTGAAAATGCTGAAAATGTAAATCATGTTCTACAAATAAAAGTATTTTTTGAACTTGGAATAATCTGGATAACAAGCATCAACTGAGGTAGTTCGATAATAGTCCTCAATCATACTTATATATAGAAATTTTATTTCAAGAACAATGCAACCATTTAATGATTGCAATTTAACACAAACAGTTAAAATTCTTTCTCCAACACCTTCAAACTACATGCTTTTACTGACAGTTTTGTTTTGTTTGTTCTGTTGTCATTTTTCTAGTATGACTCATCAATGATCCAGCTGATATACCAATTTAACTTCTACAATATTTATCTTAAGACCTGAATCTGTGAAATTGTATTTATTTCAGGAACAATGCACATTAATAAACATCTACATGTAAATATGCCAGAATTAGCCCGAGGGCTATTTTTCATCCGTAGTCCCTGGACAGGTGTAAAGTGTCAACCTGCAGGAAGTAATTATATGTAAAGTTATACCCACATATTAGGGGGATTGCCAAGCAGGACACAAATAGGACATGAGGTCTGTCACTGTGCTGAGATTGTAGTGCTTGTACACGTACTGATGTAGAGCAAAAGAGTCTCACTCAGACTACACCAGGTCCACTGTGACTCCGGTGTGACACTCACACTCCACTGTGCTCCACTATGCTGCTGCGTGCAAGATCACGTATTCACAGCATAACTACTCATTTATCAAGGGACAAGGCTTTGGTCATCTCCTGTGTCCGGCAACAAAAGACTCCCAATGGAGAGAATCCGGAGCTCAGTTGGCACTGCACTGCACAGTGTGCAATGTGAGCTCAGACTAAAGTGTTCATAATTATAATACCAAACATGATCCATTGCATCTTTAAAGACTTGGGAACAGCTGTAAGCCCTTCAGCACTGTCAAAGAGGAACAATCTATTTTAAAGTCTGGATTTTCCCTTCATGTTAGGAATTAGTGTATCATCAAAAAATCAGAAGCCAGTTCGGTAATTAGGTAATGTGTGGACTATTCTGATCTGGTCTGAACTTTCGACTCTCAGAGGGGGGCTCACTAAACCCACTTCCACATCATTAACAGGTAACAATGGTTTGAATGTGCGTCATGCAGGGGTCATGACAGTAAGAAGTGAGGAAGTTATGTCATGTCTTTGTGGTTTAAATCTTTCATCTTTTTCAGTTTGCGTCACTGATTTTTTCCCAGTCCATTTATCAGTCTCTATCAAAATTTGACTAATAAAACAAATGCCGTTATTTCATGGTATTTTAATATATACTCAACAAAAGTATAAACGCAACACTTTTGTTTTTGCTCCCATTTTTTCCTGAGATGGACCCAAAGATCCAAAATTCACTCCAGATACACAACACTACCATTTCTCTCAAACATTGTTCACAAATCTGTCCAAATGTGTGACAGCGAGCACCTCTGCCCCGCCGAGACAATCCACCCCACCTCACAGGTGCGCCACATCAAGATGCCGATCTGACATCATGACCAGTGCACAGGTGCGCCCCAGACTGCCCACAATAAAAGGCCACCCCGAAATGTGCATTTTTTTTTTTTTTTTTGCTTTATTGGGGGTCTGGGGACTCAGAACCAGTCAGTATCTGGTGTGACCACCATTTGCCTCATGCAGTGCAACACATCTTCTTCGCATAGAGTTTATCAGATTGTCAATTGTGGCCTGTGGAATGTTGGTCCACTCCTCTTCAATGGCTGTGCGAAGTTGCTGGATATTAGTGGGAGCTGGTACACGCTGTCGTATACGCCGGTCAAGCACATCCCCAACATGCTCAATGGGTGACATGTCCGGTGAGTATGCTGGCCATGCAAGAACTGGGACATTTTCAGCTTCCAAGAATTGTGTACAGATCCTTGCAACATGGGGCCGTGCATTATCTTGCTGAAACATGAGGTGATGTTCATGGATGTATGGCACAACAATGGGCCTCAGGATCTCATCACGGTATCTCTGTGCATTCAAAATGCCATCAATAAAATGCACCTGTGTTCTTCGTCCATAACAGCCTTTGAAGAGGAGTGGACCAACATTCCACAGGCCACAACTGACAATCTGATAAACTCTATGCAAAGAAGATGTGTTGCACTGCATGAGGCAAATGGTGGTCACACCAGATACTGACTGGTTCTGAGTCCACAGACCCCCAGTAAAGCAAAAAAAAAAAAAGCAAATTTCGGGGTGGCCTTTTATTGTGGGCAGTCTGGGGGGCACCTGTGCACTGGTCATGATGTCAGATCGGCATCTTGATGTGGCGCACCTGTGAGGTGGGGTGGATTGTCTCGGCGGGGCAGAGGTGCTCGCTGTCACACATTTGGACAGATTTGTGAACAATGTTTGAGAGAAATGGTAGTGTTGTGTATCTGGAGTGAATTTTGGATCTTTGGGTCCATCTCAGGAAAAATGGGAGCAAAAACAAAAGTGTTGCGTTTATATTTTTGTTGAGTGTATGTTGATATATTTGAAGTATTTGATGGTAGATACTCACTGGTCGAGGGCCTTGTAGTACAAGTCCAGGTCTTTGATGACAAGCTCAGTAGTCCTCATCACAATCATCTTGTTTTTGTAGCGTTCTTCAGCTTTGTCATACTGGTCCTCACGCAGCTCTTTCCTGTGACAAGACATTGGCATTTCAAATTTGTATGTATTTATTCAGGGAGAATGGTTGCTGAAGTTTTAATATACCTTAAAAATGCACTTACTGTATATAAAACTAAATAAATACATAGCATTTTATTCATGGGTTTCAGAGTGATAAAAACTGGATAATTTCTACAACGTAAATAATAGATTACATATTTTGAATGGTTAGAAGTTTAAAAAGGACTGTATTTTGTAAAGACCTGTGCATTTTTAAGAATACCCTATAATTTGAACAGAATATGGGTTGCGAGTCTTTGAACCTGCAAAAGCTCAGAACCTCCAGAATTCACTCACTGTGCTGCATAGGCTGCACTAGCACTGATGACTGGCTGCAGGTGGTGGGTTTTAGGTAGTGAGGATTCAGATCTGTTTAAATCTAAAGGAGTAATTTTAGGTTTAAATCCACTGGATTTCAGCTCTAAAAATGCCAACTTAAAGGTCCCATGGCATGAAATTTTCACTTTCTGAGGTTTCTGAACGTTAATGTGAGCTCCCCTACCCTGTTTAGCCCCCCCTCGCCATGGTTAAAAGTTGTGAAATGTCTAAACTGAGCATTTGCGATCCTTTTCTGCGTTACAAATAATCGGAGCTCAAACGGGCGATTTTGAACAAGGCACCTTATTGACGTAAGATCGAAAAAAGAAATGTAAATGCAGTTCCACCCCCGTCTGTCTGTACTCAGCGTCTCTGTAAATCACGCCCTGAGAGTTTGGACTGCGAATGCGCTAGGCAATGCGAAATGCGTTTTTTTATTTGCCTGGAGGCACGTCCGAGTGTTTCTAGGCTCGGAAGTCCTTTATCTGAGCCTCTGGACCTTTGAACAGCAGTGGTTTAATTTTATTTTCTGTGGAAATGTGTTTATTTTTCAATGGAACACTTCTCATCTCTTCTCCCCACAAAAATGGATCAGAGAGTGCACAGCTAAGAGCGGAGAGTTTGGCCACGCCCCCACCCTCTACTACAGGCCATCTCTTTTCTCCTCATTTGCATTCAAGCGACAACGCCCATAATGTCCTGTTCAGAGAGAGAAAAATTACTCTCTCATCTTATCTCTGTTTCTCATGCACTGAATCTTGATTTTGAAGAAGGATTCATTTACAGTATTACGGAACCATTAAGGAGCCATATAAAAGCATCAAGAAGTACCATGTCATGGGATCTTTAAATAACAGACTCCTTTCAATGTGAGGTTCATTCATCCTTTCCAAATGGATTGGTCTTGAGATCCAGTATACCAAATTATAATTTATAAGCAGCTGCTACCTCTACGGAGTCAGATAATTAAAGGATGCTTTTAAAAAGGCACCTTACATACTCTCACATCTCAAAACTAAAACACATAGTAACCTATGGTGTAGTATCTCCTCCTCAAATCCTTTCTGACGACCCAGAGCGATACTGCGGTTTTTCTTCAGGTCCTCCAGTTTTCGCTCTAGATCACGGCGTTCTCTAAAAACCAAAACATATGATATTATTATGCTCAACATAGTAAAAGCTTGTGTCTAGTGATGTGTGTCTTACTGTCTGAGCTGCAGAACCTGCATGTTGCCCATGTCTTTGAGCAGAGCCTCTCGTTTGGCCTCAACCTCCTTCAGCTCCTCAGCTCGTTTTCTCAGGGTGAGGTTGTCCTGCAGCCAGCGCTCCTGCACCTAATCACATAACAAAGAAAGAGTGTCATTTAGTGTTCAATATTTACTCAGCAATATGTAAACAAGTCAATACTTTATTACCTTTTGAGTATCTATGTCCTGTCGGATGTTGCCAATGTCCTTATTTATTTTCTCTCTCTGTTCATCTGCTTCATGAAGCTGTTGGCTGGTTTCTTGAAGCTCTGATTCTTTTTGCTGCGATACACAATTTTCTGATAAATAACATCTATGTAATAAAAATATGCATGTCCATACAACAAGAAACACGTATTTCTAACCAAAATGTATTGAAGCAAAACCAAACCTCTTTGTATTCATGTTTTCCCTCTTCTGTATATTTGCTGATCTCCCGCTCCAATGTGCTGACCACTTTCACTCTCTCTTTAATGGCATTTAACTAAATGCAAAAACATCCAAACATTATATCAAAACAGAAACAATTTTCAGAACATTTTATTTCTGTCATTTGCTTTTTGTTTTTCCTTCACCTTCTCTTGGCCCTCCTCCTGTTTCTGTCTCTTGCACTCCAAAATCTCCTGTTTCTCCTGTTGCAATTTGTCCAGTGCTGCCGACAGAGGAAACAGCTGCTCTTTAGCGTCCTGAGGGAATAAAGGTCATAGGTCGCACATTTAATACAAACTCATTGACTACATGTTATGAACTTAGTTGTTATATGGAGTTATGTTTTTAAAGGTCCAGGTCATTTTTTGTACAATGTTAACTCTTAAATCATTTATTTAATTATTGTTTTGTGGTTTACACAACAAACTACATCATATAAATTGTACAGAAAAGAGTTCTCATCAAAAACCTCTAAATGATATTTTTTTTACACTAATGAAATTTTAATAACTATAGTCAGCTGACTGATGCAGACCTGCCAACCCTGAAAGAATTTTATGAGTATAAATCCCCCCCGTGCACGTCTCCTGCAGAGAGAGCCGCTGTCCTGTCAGAGATCGTGTCCGTGTCCAGGATCATGACATTGTCTGGGATCGTGTCAGTGTCTTGTAGGATTTCAGCAGATTTCGCTCTCCCGGGGGGCAGGGTTAGGTGTATCAGGTATGAGCGGATGTCCAACTACTGAAGTTTGAGACATTTCTTCTCATCATTTACGCCTCACCTGCATTTAACACATATGGGTCATTAAGACGTATCCCACTCACTGAGATTTTATCACATGGTGATAAACTGTTTTAGTGCTGACAAAAGCGCTCACTCATGCTGTAACTGCACATTAACCGCACAGACAGCGGCGCTTTCTGTACTCAGGATGTGTGCACATTTGCTGTGCTGATAAATGAATAATCTGTCCATTAGCCATGTTGTTGTACAAGACGCAGGGTTCAAAGTGTGAGAAAAAAGTAGCGGCTTATAGTTCGGAAGTTAAGGTATATATATACAGTGCCGTGAAAAAGTATTTGCCCCCTTCCTGATTTCTGTGTTTTTTGCATATTTATCACTCAAAACATTGTCAGATCATCAAACCAATTTTAATATCACACAGAAACAACCCAAGGAAAGACAAAATTCAGTTTTTGAATGATGATTCCATTTATTAGTGCACAAAAAAAATCTAAACCTATCTGGCCCTATGTGAAAAAGTAATTGCCCCCCCTTGTTAAATCACAAACTAACTGTGACTAACCACAGTTTTGAGAAAACTTAGTTCAGTTCTACATGCCACACCCACACCTGATTGTCACCACCTGTGTTGAATCAAGAAATCACTTAAATAGTTCCTGTCAAACAAAGTGAAGTTGGCTACAACATCTCAAGAACAAACACATCATGCCACGATCCAAAGAAATTCAAGAACAAATGAGAAAAAAAGTGATAGAAGTCTATAATTCAGGAAAAGGTTACAAAGCCATTCCCAAAGCTCTGGGGCTCCAGCGAACCACTGTCAGAGCCATTATTCAAAAATGGAGGAAACTGGGAACAGTTGCAACCCTTCCCAGGAGTGGTCGACCAACTAAGATTACTCCAAGAGTGCGACGACGGCTCATTCAGGAAGTCACAAAAGAACCTAGACGCACATCGAAAGAACTACAGGCCTCGTTGGCCTCAGTTAAGGTCAGTGTTCATGACTCCACCATTAGAAAAACACTGGCCAAAAATGGCATCCATGGAAGAGTTCCCAGGAGAAAACCACTGCTTTCACAAAAGAACACAAAGGCTCGTCTCACCTTTGCCAAAAAGCACCTTGATGACCCTCAAGACTTTTGGAGAAACATTTTGTGGACCGATGAGTCTAAAATTGAACTTTTTGGAAGGTCTGCAGCCCGTTTCATCTGGCGTAAAAATGGCACAGCATTTGATAAAAAGAACATGGTGCCCACAGTAAAGCATGGTGGTGGCAGTGTGATGGTCTGGGCCTGCTTTGCTGCCTCAGGACCAGGACAACTTGCTGTGATTGACGGAAAAATGAATTCTGCTGTTTACCAGAAGATCCTGAAGGAGAATGTCCGGCCATCAGTTCGTGCCCTCAAACTCAAGCGCTCTTGGATCATGCAACAGGACAATGATCCAAAACACACCAGCAAGTCCACCTCTGAATGGCTCAAAGAAAACAAAATTAAGGTTTTGGAGTGGCCAAGTCAAAGTCCGGATTTAAATCCGATTGAGATGCTGTGGTGTGACCTTAAACGGGCAGTTCATACAAGAAAACCCTCCAATATGGCAGAATTGAAACAATTCTGCATAGAAGAGTGGGCCAAAATCCCTCCCCAGCGGTGTGAAAGACTCATCACCAATTATCGCAAACGTTTGGTTACAGTTATTGCTGTCAAAGGAGGCTCAACTGGCTATTAGATTAAGGGGGCAATTACTTTTTCACATAGGGCCAGATAGGTTTAGATTTTTTTTGTGCACTAATAAATGGAATCATCATTCAAAAACTGAATTTTGTCTTTCCTTGGGTTGTTTCTGTGTGATATTAAAATTGGTTTGATGATCTGACAATGTTTTGAGTGATAAATATGCAAAAAACACAGAAATCAGGAAGGGGGCAAATACTTTTTCACGGCACTGTATAGGCTAATCTTAAAGGGATATGCCACCCCCAGGTCAAATTTGGGCATCTCCCCACAGTCCAGAGACTAAAATAAGTGGTGGAAAGCGTTTTCCTGGTCACCCAGCCATTGTCCAAGTCTGTCGCCACTGACTGCCGAATAATAAAGCCGAATCACGCAGCACGCTGCCAGGGGAATCCCAGTTACGCACCAGGAAGGGAGTTCCCCTGTTGCACAACGTGGTGCGTGATTCGGCTTTATTCTTCCGCACTGGAAAATAGTTCCCACCCAAAATGACCAAGTCAAGCTCTCCGTGTTGATTTGCACATTTATTTGCACTCGATATGAATGCGCACTACACAGAAAGTAATTGGGAAACGCATCGAGCAAATTACTTCCTTTTGGCCGAAATCTTTCTCTGGCGCCGTTAGACTCCAGTCTAACGCGGAGGAGCAGCAGATACCGCAGCGGTCAGTGGCGACAGACTCGGACAATGGCTGGGTGACCAGGAAAACGCTTTCCACCACTTATTTTAGTCTCTGGACTGTGGGGAGATGCCCAAATTTGACCTGGGGGTGGCATATCCCTTTAATGTTCAAGCAATAGGGCTACACTATAGGCTAGTGACACACACTGATTTTTACAATCATGTGTGTGGAGCTGTGTTCGTTACCTGTTGCCCCTTGGTGACTGATGTCCACATCAATTTTGCACACGGTGCTAAACGCGTGATGAGGCAGCCTGGACATGCTAAGGCAAGGCCATCTCTCCCGATAGAGGTCCAGAAATCTTTGTTGTTTCCTAATCTTTTTTTTTTTGGCGGTTCAGCCATGTTACACAAGCCTTTCAGTTTAAAACCAAAACTGTTTTGGGAATACGGGGAAACGTGGCGGTGATCATTGCAACACACAACAAACAGATTAACTTTGTAACCTTGACGAGTTGTTAACAATACCGTCAGGTTAATGTAGGGCTAACTCTGGCAGGTAATATTATTACGTGTCATGAAATGAGGCAAGGTGGGGTAGGGAGGAAATGAAGCGCTCTGATTGGCTGAAAGCACTCTACTTACATGCAGATCTCTGTGGATCTGTGGCTCAGCAGCAGAATCAACGTTAGTGACAATTTGACTGACACGTACGAAATGCGAGATCCATATGCGTAATTTAGAACAACAAATCGTATAAGGAGGTCAAATTTATTTATTTATGCATGCCCGCTATGCAAAATCTGTTCATGTTGGCAGGTCTGATGATGTATTTCAATAACTAGTCATACTTAAAATCTTCTTTAAAAGGATGGGCGGACATTTCCTTATTTTCCCTGGTACTTGTCTACATAGTGTGATTGTACCGTGATGTCTCTGCTGAGAGCCTTGATGTCAGCAGTGAACTCCACACACTGCTCCTCCAGCTGCTGCTGCCTCTGCATGTCACTGCTGAGCTGCAGCTTCTCGGCTCTGGTTTCATTCACGGAGCTCTTCAGCCTCTGGATCTCTTCCTGCTGGTCCTGGATCAGTTTACGTTTCAGATCCATCTTACTGGAGGCTACAGATATAAACAATAGAGGGTTGAAAATCTTAAAAACAAAAGTGTGGACAATGTGGGTAGAATCCCTGTCGCCCAGGTACAATCCATGGCAAAAGGAGAAATTCAACTGGACAAAAGTTTATTTGGTTGAATATGTTTCGCAGCTCATCCAAGCTGCTTCTTCAGTTCTGGTCAGACGCTGGTGGACACTGCCTATATCTGCCTGAAGGGAGGAGCCAACTACAATGAAATTACTTTGAAACTACCACCAGAGAAAAGAAATGGTTTGAGAGGGGAGTTAAAGAGGCAATTTTTGTCAAGAAAGAGAATCCTTCCTTGAATAGAAATGGAGGTCTCAGACATAATTTGTCCCCCATCTATAACTCTATCCTCAAACCTAAAGAAAACAATAGGGCTAGCCAGGTGTGGGTATTCATTGTAGTTAGCTCCTCCCTTCAGGCAGCTATATATATATATAGGCAGACTGAATTTCTCCTTTTGGTGTGTGTAGGGCTTAATGTTAAATGGTCTTACTAGTGTCCAGTTTGTGCTGGGTCTCCTGTTTCTCCTGACTGACTTGTTGAATGGTCCTGGTCAGGTCCACTCCCTGCAGTTTAGTTGCCTGTTGAGCTATTTTCCTCTCAACTTCTTTGAGGTCCATCTAAATAAAAAAGAACAGAACAAAATAAAATAGTTAACTTAAAATTAGTAGACCATACAGATATATACACTATATTGCCAAAAGTATTCTCTCACCTGCCTTGACTCGCATATGAACTTAAAGGCAAATTAACGTTTTTTTACAATCTGAGCCTTCTTTCGGCAATAAAACAAGTAGTTTTACTCACCCATAGCATTTTTATGTCAATTGGAGCAGTATCGCAGAACTTATGTTGAGCCGTTCTGTTCTACTAATGATCCTGTATCCGTTAACATGGTGCTGTATCATATGCTCGGGGCATTACTTTGCGGTGTCCAAATAACACAAACTTTAGCACTTTTCAAATCATATAAGCCCGATGTCTTAATGTAAGATTTCGTTTGAAGCAAAAGTGGCCTGTAATCCGAGATTTAGCCATAGTTTCGAGTAGATGAGGAGGCCAGTGCGCATGCGCGGAGTGTGCTATCAGCTCCCGGGACCCAAACATGAAACGCAAAGCTGAAAACTATGGATAAATCTCGGATTACAGGCCACTTTTGCTTCAAACGAAATCTTACATTAAGACATCGGGCTTCTATGATTTGAAAAGTGCTAAAGTTTGTGTTATTTGGACACCGCAAAGTAATGCCCCGAGCATATGATACAGCACCATGTTAAAGGAAAAGTAACGTTATTTTACAATCTGAGCCTTCTTTCGGTAATAAAACAAGTCGTTTGACTCACCCATATCACGTTCGTGTCATTTGGAGCTATTTGAAGAAAGTTATGTTGTAGCGTATCCGTTAGCATTTGTATTCGGGGCATTACTTTGCGGTCTCCAAATAACACAAACTTTAGCACTTTTCAAATCATAGAAGCCCGATGTCTTCATGTAAGATTTCGTTTGAAGCAAAAGTGGCCTGTAATCTGAGATTTATCCATAGTTTTCAGCTTTGCGTTTCATGTTTGGGTCCCGGGAGCTGAGAGCACAGTCCGCACATGCGCACTGGCGTCCTCATCTACTCGAAACTATGGCTAAATCTCGGATTACAGGCCACTTTTGCTTCAAACGAATTCTTACATTAAGACATCGGGCTTCTATGATTTGAAAAGTGCTAAAGTTTGTGTTATTTGGACACTGCAAAGTAATGCCCCGAGCATATGATACAGCACCATGTTAACGGATACGGGATCATTACTAGAACAGAACGGCTCAACATAAGTTCTGCGATACTGCTCCAAGTGACAGAAAAATGCTATGGGTGAGTAAAACTACTTGTTTTATTGCCGAAAGAAGGCTCAGATTGTAAAAAAACGTTAATTTGCCTTTAAGTGAGATCCCATTCTTAATCCATAGGGCGTATCACTACGTCCATGTTAACTCTATCAGCCTGTTCACTTGTAAACTTCGACGTAGACATCCGCTGAACAGGCTGATAGAGTTTAACATGGGCGTAGTGATACCAGTGGAGAGAGACAATACGCGAATGCGAAATACACTGCTGGATGTTTCGTGGACAACTGTTTCGGACGCAAATATATCACCTTTCTAACAAATGTTTTGTTTTGAGAAGAAAAACAAGCTTTATTTCATGTTCCAGGGAAGTTACCGGACCTACTTACGTGGGCTCCAGAAAGCGAGCCGAACCGGGATCAGCTGAGAGTGTCAGAGGTAAGCCGGTGTCAACACACGGAACTTTTAGAAGGAAACCCATACATAATAACATCAAAAACCGCACTATCCCTTTAATATGACATCAGTCCACAATATGCAGCTATAACAGCTTTAACTCTTCTAGGAAGGCTGTCCACAAGGTTTAAGAGTATGTTTATGGGAATTTTTGACCGCTCTTCCAGAACGCATTTGAGAGGTCACACACTATTGTTGGACGAGAAGGTCTGTCTCTGTCTCCGTTCTAATTCAACTCAAAGGTGTTCAGTTGGGTTGAGGTCAGGACTCTGTGCAGGCCAGTCGAGTTCATCCACACCAAACTCTCTCATCCATGTCTTTATGGACCTTGCTTTGTGCACTGGTGGTCAGGTTGGAGGAGGAAGGGGGCATCTCCAAACTGTTCCTCCAAAGTTAGGAACATGGAATTGTCTAAAATCTCTTGGTATGCTGAAGCATTCAGAGTTCCTTTCACTGGAACTAAGCCCAGCTCTTGAAAAACAACCCTATACCATAATCCCCCTTCCCCCAAACTTTACACTTGGCACAATGCAGTCAGACAAGTACCATTCTCCTGTCAACTGCCAAACCCAGACTTGTCCAGCAGATTGCCAGATGGAAATGTGCATTCATCATTTCAGAGAACACATCTCCACTGCTCTAGAATCCAGTGGCGGCATGCTTTACACCACTGCATCTGACGCTTTGCATTGCATTTGGTGATGTATGGCTTGGATGCAGCTGCACGGCCAAGGACACCCATTCCATGAAGCTCTCTACGCACTGTTCTCGAGATAATCTGAAGGACACATGGAGTTTGGAGGTCTGTAGCGATTGACTCTGCAGAAAGTTGGACCTCTGCGCACTATGCACCTCAGCCGACCCCGCCCTGTCAGTTTACGTGGCCTACCACTTCATGGCTGAGTTGCTGTCATTCCCAATCACTTCGTTATAATCCCACTGACAGTTGACTGTGGAATATTTAGGAGCCAGGACATTTCATGACTGGACTTGTTGCACAAGTGGCATCCTATCACAGTACCATGCTGGAATTCACTGAGAGCTTGGTGCTTGATTTTATTCACCTGTGGCCATGGAAGTGATTGGAACACCCGATTTTGATTATTTGGATGGGTGAGTGAACACTTTCGGCAATATAGTGTATACCCAAAAATATAGTTACCCCCAGGAGAAAGGGTGCAACTATTCCTTACCTGGCTGGCATTTCTGAAAAACTACAGAGGATTTTCAGACAACATGAAATCCCAGTCTATTTCAAACCCACAAACACTTTAAAGGCAAATTAACGTTTTTTTACAATCTGAGCCTTCTTTCTGCAATAAAACAAGTAGTTTTACTCACCCATAGCATTTTTCTGTCAATTGGAGCAGTATCGCAGAACTTATGTTGAGCCGTTCTGTTCTAGTAATGATCCCGTATCCGTTAACATGGTGCTGTATCATTTGCTCGGGGCATTACTTTGCGGTCTCCAAATAACACAAACTTTAGCACTTTTCAAATCATAGAAGCCCGATGTCTTAATGTAAGAAATCGTTTGAAGCAAAAGTGGCCTGTAATCCGAGATTTAGCCATAGTTTCGAGTAGATGAGGACGCCAGTGCGCATGCGCGGACAGCTCCTGGGACCCAAACATGAAACGCAAAGCTGAAAACTATGGATAAATCTCGGATTACAGGCCACTTTTGCTTCAAACAATTTCTTACATTAAGACATCGGGCTTCTATGATTTGAAAAGTGCTAAAGTTTGTGTTATTTGGAGACCGCAAAGTAATGCCCCGAAAACAAATGCTAATGGTTACGCTACAACATAACTTTCTTCAAACAGCTCCAAATGACACGAACGTGATATGGGTGAGTCAAAGGACTTGTTTTATTACCGAAAGAAGGCTCAGATTGTAAAATAACGTTACTTTGCCTTTAAGACAGAAACTGGTCCACCCAAAGGACAAAACACCGAGCCACAAACAAAGCAATGTGGTCTACTCCATTCAATGTAGTGAAGACTGCAGTGAGCGCTACACTGGAGAAATAAAACAGCCACTTCACAAGAGGATGTACCAACACAGACATGAGAGCCAGAGTGGGCCGCAATCTGCTGTACATCTCCACCTAAAAGCCAAAGGCCACTCCTTTGAGGATGGTGAGGTACAGATCCTGGCCAGAGAAAAGAACTGGTTTGAGAGAGGAGTTAAAGGGGCTATTTTTGTCAAGAAAGACAAGAAAGACTGTATAGGCAGTGTCCATCAGCACTCTAACCAGAACTGACAAAGCAACTTGGATGAGCTGCGAAATGTTTTCGACCAAATAAACTTTGTCCAGTTGACAAATTGAATTTATCCTTTTGCCATGGATTCTACCTGGACGACTGAGGGATTCTTCACACAAGAAAGAGAATCCTTCCTTGAAAAGAAATGGAGGTTTCAGACATAATTTGTCTCCCAATTATAACTCTATCCTCAAACCTAAATCAAAACAAAGAAAGAAAAAATAGGGCTAGCCAGGTCAGGTGAAAACCCCCATTATGGCCTTGAATGGTTCTGCTAACAATGCCCCACACTCCACTCCCACTGCATATCTAAAAGGCTCACCTAACTAACAGAAACTGTAAACAAGTAGGTGTGGTAGTTTCAAAGTAACTTCACTGTAGTTAGCTCCTCCCTTCAGGAGGACCTAACTACAACTATTGAAATGTTTCACTCCGAAATAAGAAATAGTTACGTATCCAATAAGTTGGGGTTACTATATTGAGTGGTCTTAAATATCCTCAGTCCAGCTGTGTGCTACTGAGGTGAGATCAGGGGTCAGTACCAGGTATCTGTCCATGAGGGAGATGTCCTGCAGACAAGCTTTCGCGGTTTCCTCCTCAGACATGAGCGTCCCGAGCAGTGTCTCCTGATTCTCCACTTCTCCCTTGAGCCTCTCGATGTCCCTGTTCACGGCCTGCAACCTGTTCCTCAACTCCGGCAGCTCCTTCTCCTGCAGGTGAGCTATGGACTCCCTGGAGGAATCAAGAAGGGTATCTGATTAACCTGCTATTTCTACTTTAGGAAAAGGCTTTTATTTCCTGTAGAATATGGAGACACCATTCCTAATAGAGATCCAACCCCATCTACTGGAGTTTATTTACAGTTTATATTTTATGTAAAACACTCTCTAAAAACAGTAAATTTACATGTATTAAATGTATATAACCATTAAAGAAGTGACTTTATTGATCTCACACAGGAGAAATTCTTCTCTGCATTTAACCCATCCTGTTATTAGGAGCAGTGGGCAGCACATTACTGCGCCCGGGGACCATCTCCATGATCTTTTTCCTTCAGTTTGGTCAGGATCTCAGCTGGAGGATTTTACCTGGTGCATGTTTTGGGTTGATGGGGGAAACCGGAGTGCCCAGAGGAAACCCACCCAGACCCGGGAAGAACATGCAAACTCCACACAGAAAGGCCCGGGCACGCCGGGGATCGAACCTGGAACCTTCTTGCTGTGAAGCGTGAGTGTGAAGCGTGAATGCTAGCCACTCAGACCCCGTGCCGCAACACTATTAGCAACACTATTAGCAACACTATTAGCAACACTATAAGAACTTAACTCCTGTAGTAGACCAGACATGAATGTAGCAGGAGTAGATAATAGCTATTCAGCTTTAGCTAAGCATTCATTTAAAATGGCATTTTTGTTGCTTTTAATTTCTAATTAAATATGATTATCTTAAAATATATACCATAATTTCAGTACTATTGAGTGCACCTGAATATAAGCTGCATCAACTACATTTTAAAATTTTTTATTTTTGTACATATATAGGCCTGTCTAAGCTTCAGGTGTCCACGTGTTCAAGAACGTTTTAAGTTCAGAGCATCTGCTTTTATTGCCTCTGAAAGCTTTTGTCGTCTTTTTGCATTGAGTCATTTCGTCACGACTCAGCCAGATCGATTGCCTTTAACTTAAAATCTGCATCATATGCATTTCTTCGTGTGTTTTCCATGAGGAGGGTGTGTGCATGAAGTGCAAAATAACTGTTAAAATCAAACTAGCATTTTCCTCGGTGCATCGTCTCTTCACCCGTCCTGACCATGGATCTGGTCCCGTCTGGGATCATGTCAGTGTCTTGTAGGATTTCAGCAGATTTCAGGCTCTCCCGGAGGCGGGGCTTGGTGTATCGATCAGGTATGAGTGGATGTCTGACTACTGAAGTTTAAGATGTTTCTTCTCGTCATTTACGCACTCATCTGCATTTAACGCATATGGGTCATTAAGACGTATTCCACTCATTTAGCATCATAACTTATTTTATCACATGGCAATAAACTGTTTTAGTGTGTTAGCGCCAGCTAACGTTGCAACTTCATGTTAACCGCACAGACAGTGGCGCTTTCTGCACTCGGGCTGCGCACATACATCTGCCGTGTTCATATACGAATAATCCGTCCATATATTAGCCGCATCATTGTAAAAGCCGCAGGGTTCAAAGTGTGAGAAAAAAGTAGCACCTTATAGTCCGGAAATTACGGTATGTATAATGTTGTTACTACTACTACTACTACTACTACTAATACTACTGATAATACTACTACATTACTTATGTTAAAATGGACACTATTTTTGTATGTTTAGTACTACTGTACATTGTAAAACCTTGAAATACTCCAGTGATGGTTGCGTTTTGTACCTGACAGGTCTGAGTGACATCATTTCCTCCTTCTTCCTCTCTTTCCTCTTCAGATCCTGTTCTGTGTTCTTAAGTTTGTCGGGGACCAGCCGCAGCTTGGACTGCATGTCGCTGATCACTTCCTGGAGGTCGGACTCGGAGGGGAAGGTGCGCTGGCACACTGGGCAGCACGGCTCTCGCTCCTCTGTCAGCTGACTGATGAACTGGGTATACACTGCCGTGGCTCCAGCTAACATGGCTACACAAGGACAAAATACAAATGTGAGAGAATAAATGGTGAGCTAATAAGTAATTTCATTAACAAACAGAACATCCTTATTTATATTACTGGATTTCAAATGACGTCAAAGCATTCTATAGGCCAATATTACTTCATACAGATGGTAAAATGAATATTGTTCAACTGCAGATTTTTGTTATAATATAGAATGTAGGCATTGGGTCTAGGCAATATTATAAATGATCATGTTCCATATTTGGGAATTTACCTCTCTGATATTTCATGGCAAAGTCAGGCCTGCCAACCCCCCCACCCCCGACGATCATATTTTCCCAATCACAGCGCCTACTGCTACACCCATGCATCGCATCATCTCTTCCATCTGTCTGTCTCGCTCTTGCGCCCCCGTCACTTGGCGCTCTACTGCACATATCTCCTGCAAAAAGAGCCGCTGTCCTGTCTGGGATCATGTCGGTGTCTGGGATCATGTCGGTGTCTGGGATCATGTCGGTGTCTGGGATCATGTCGGTGTCTGGGATCATGTCGGTGTCTGGGATCATGTCGGTGTCTGGGATCATGTCGGTGTCTGGGATCATGTCGGTGTCTGGGGTCATGTCGGTGTCTGGGGTCATGTCGGTGTCTGGGGTCATGTCGGTGTCTGGGATCATGTCGGTGTCTGGGATCATGTCGGTGTCTGGGATCATGTCGGTGTCTGGGATCATGTCGGTGTCTGGGATCATGTCGGTGTCTGGGATCATGTCGGTGTCTCGTAGGATTTCAGCAGATTTCAGGCTCTCCCGGTGGCGGGGATAGGTGTATTGATCAGGTATGAGTGGATGGCCGATTACTGAAGTTTGAGACGTTTCTTCTCGTCATTTACGCACTCATCTGCATTTAACGCATATGGGTCATTAAGACGTATCCTACTCACTAATGTTCATTTAGCCTCATAACTTATTTTATCACATGGCAATAAACTGTTTAATGCGCTGACAAGAGCACTCGCTCGTGTTGTAACTTCACATTAACCGCAGAGACAGCGGCGCTTTCTGCACTCGGGCTGCGCACATACATCTGCTGTATTGATAAACTAATAATCCATCCATACAGCCGCATCGTTGTATAAGACACAGGGTTCAAAGTGGGAGAAAAAAGTAGGGGCTTATAGTTCGGAAATTACGGTATATAGGCTGTTTTCACGGACTAAAAAAAATCCGACCATGATCCGGATGTGCGGCCATGTTGGAGATATTAAAAAAAAGCAAAATGTTGCGATAAACGTTCCACATCGGAATCCAAATCTTCTGATACAGTTGACCAGTTGTATAGAGATAAGTTGGATGCCAAAGAAAATTAGCGCTATAAGAACAAACTCAAATTAATTGGGCAAGAAGATCCATGAGATGGATTTAATTTTTTTTTAACTTGGAGGCATAACTGCAATGTTTGCTTTGTTTCGAATATCACCAACGTGGCCGACTGGATTATGACGTCACGTGAAAATATCCTATATATAGGCTAATCTTAATGTTCAAGCAACAGGGCTATAGGCTAGTACTGATTTTTACAATCAGACAACCGAGCCCGTCTAAAACTTTATACCCATTTCACCTACCTGCCTGTCTTCTAGATGACGGGTGTGATATGGACAGTGGAGAAGGGGGGTATTTGTGTGTGGAACTGTGTTCGATACTTGTTGCTCCTTGGTGACTGATGTCTACGTCAGTTTTGCACACGGTGCTAAACGCGTGATGAGGCAGCCTGGACATGCTAAGGCAAGGCCATCTCTCCTGATAGCGGTCGAGAAATCTTTGTTGTTTCCTAGTCTTATTTTTTTTTTGTCAGTTCAGCCATGTCGCACAAGCCTTGCAGTTTCAAAACCAAAACTGTTTTGGTCTGCAATGAATACGGGGAAACGTGGCGGTGATCATTGCAACATACAATGAACAGATTAACCTTTAACCTTGACAAGTGGTTAACAACACCGTCGGGTTAATGTAGAGCTAACTCTACATATTAATATTACCGTTTTCGGGTGAAAGGGGACCAGCTGGCGCTGGCTGCCTTGCATCCCTGAATCTGAACTGAATCGTGAAGTGAGGCAGGGCGGGGGAGTTGGGAGGAAATTAAGCGCTCTGATTGATCTATGGCTCAGCGGCACAATCAACGTCAGTGACACCTTGACTGAAACGGACGAAATGCGAGATCCATATGCGTAATTTAGAACAACAAATCATACAAGCGTACAAGGAGGTCAAAATGCGTGCCCGTTACGCAAAATCTGTACATGTTGACAGGTCTGCAAACTTACACCACCACTCCCCCGCCCCCATCTGGGAGTCTTCAAAAGTCTGTATATTGGTGTGTAAACACAGATTGTTTCTTTTGACAGAACTAGGCAAAATGCCATATTTACAATGAGTAGAAACAAATGAATCCTAGAAGAATTACATAGTTCTACATACAGTTCCTTTCACTGCAAATGGGGAATGTTAACTAACATGTTATTCTTGTGCAAATGGTAATAAATTACTTCTATTCAAAATGCAAACTGCATTTTGGCAATAAAACACAACGAGGTTGTCATATTGGAGTTGCCCACATTACTAAGAGTTAAATGCATCTTCTTGTACCTCTTTGTTTTGAGATCTTCTCCAGATCGACCTGAACTTTGCTCAGGTCAGACTCCAGGTCCTGACTCCCGCACACGTTAAAAAACTTCTCCTGGTCACTGGTCAATTGCTGCTCCTTTTTACGTAGCTCAGCTCCAATGTGGCTCTTGTTCTGCTCATTCGACGCCAAGTCCTTACTGCAAATAACCACCACAAATCCAACGCATCAAACACAAAGTCATCTTAAAGTGACTAGCCTGTGATTTCAAACAGTTTTCCAATTGTGAGAGCTAGTCAAGTTTTGACATTGTTTATATCCAACTTATGCATTACATTGAAGGTCCTATATTACACAAAATGTACTGCTTTATGCCATGTTAGAGTGTTGTTACGTCCTCAAAAACATACCCAGAGTTGTGTTTTGTTTCATTCACAAATGTTTGAGAGATGAACACAGCTTTAATATGCAGAGTCTGTGTATTAAACATGTGTGAATGAAACAAAACACAAATCCAGCTACGTTTGTGATAAGGAAACAAACCTTATGATAGATCAGAAAATTGTGTAATATGGACAATCCAGCTTTTTCATGTGTATTTATTACATACATGTTTCAGAACTGTCAGGAAGCAAAGTGAAGGCTGCAGTACTGGAAACTGTATTGTCTCAGTTTATAAGCATGTCCATCCATGTCAATTCAAATTTCAATTTATAATTTGAAGCAGACAGTGTACATAGGTTTTTTCCACATGTATCTGCTTTAGATTTGTAGGGCAAATATACAATTGTATTCTACTGCAACATAAAGGGCAATGAATATATTGGCTGACTGACTTGAGTTTGGCCAGCCTGTCCCTGGTGTTGTTGATCTCCTTGGACTTGCTGTAGATCCAGTCCTCCAGCTCTCTCTTGTTTGGGAAGTGACCGAGCAGCGACACCAAATCTTCACTGTGACGAGACTTGATTTTTCTGACCTGCTCCTCTTTCTCGGTCTAACAAGACAATGTGATGTAGAAGATTTGAAAGCAGTCAACTTAAATGTTGAGGTAGCTGAGGCAACCATGTCATTTGCATTTTAAATGTTTAATCTCTTTTTATTTTCTAATCTAATGAAATCATTCATTCTTAATTAAAACAATGCACAGTTGAAAGAGTTATTTCTCTGTTTTTTCAAAGTCTTGATTGTCACATCTGGATAAGTAAAAATGTAATGACATTCAAAGGTAGTTCTAATGTTGTTCTGACCCTGGAATTACAATCAAGCAAAATAAGACAGCTCTATGAATATATGCATGTGTGTATGGAAATATTTAAATACCCTATATTACACAAAATGGATTTTTGTGAGCTTTAAGCCATGTTATAATGTCATCACAAACATATCTTGTTTTTGTTGTGTTTTGCTTCACTGACACACATTTGAGGAATCCTGCATTATTTCGCTGTCTACAACTCCAAAGCTCAAAACGCTCTGTTCCACTTGGTGATGTCATATAGTGGCAGTTTTAAAGTTAACAGCTGCCTTTTACCATTAGTTCAGTTAGGCAAGAGCTGAAATCATCCAAATGGTTCTGGTGAATGTAGTTTAAAAGCATTGTGGTGGCCCTTCCAGTATTACCAAATGACATGACAAGATGAAACAGAGTTTTTTGTTTGAGAGAAGAATTCAGCCTAAATATGCAGGACTTTTGTGTTATACAGTGTGTACGGAAAGTATTCAGACCCCTTACATTTTTTCACTCTTTGTTATATTGCAGCAATTTGCTAAAATAATTTAGGTACATTTTTTTTTCTCATTAATGTACGCACAGCACCCCATCTTGACAGAAAAACACAGAATTGTTGACATATTTTGCAGATTTACTAAAAAAGAAAAAAACTGAACCATCACATGGTCATAAGTATTCAGACCCTTTTGAGCTAATACAGCCATGTCTTTTTGGGAATGATGCAACAAGTTTTTCCACATTCCTCCTTGCAGGTCCTCTTCAGTTCTGTCAGGTTGGATGGTGAACGTTGGTGGAGAGCCATTTTCAGGTCTCTCCAGAGATGCACAATTGGGTTTAAGTCAGGGCTCTGGCTGGGCCGTTCAAGAACAGTCACGTCTTCACGAGTTGTTGTGAAGCCACTCCTTCGTTATTTTAGCTGTGTGCTTAGGGTCATTGTCTTGTTGGAAGGTGAACCTTCGGCCCAGTCTGAGGTCCTGAGCACTATGGAGAAGGTTTTCGTCCAAGATATCCCTCTACTTGGCCGCATTCATCTTTCCTTCGATTGCAAACAGTCGTCCTGTCCCTGCAGTTGAAAAACACCCCCACAGTATGATGCTGCCACCACCATGCTTCACTGTTGGGACTGTATTGGACAGGTGATGAGCAGTGCCTGGTTGCTCCACACATACAGCTTAGAATTAAGGCCAAAAAGTTCTATCTTGGTCTCATCAGACCACAAAATCCAATTTAAAATACTTATTTTGGTTTATAAGTCCTTTCATGGCCAGACCCCCAAGTACATCTCTGACATGCGGCAACATTACTCTACTCTCCACCCCTCTGCCCTGGCTCTGTTTGACTGGTCTAAGAATCGCATTATAAATGGGAGACAAGTTATGTCTCACTCCCCCATTTCTGTTTAATGACGGATTCTCTTTTTTGACAAAAATAGCCTCTTTAACTCCCCTCTCAAACCAGTTCTTTTCCCTGGCTAAGATCTGAACTTCACTGTCCTCAAATGAATGGCCCGTGGCTTCTAGGTGAAGATGTACCGCAGACGCCGGTCCACTCTGGCACGCCCGCCTGTGTTGGTACATCCTCTTGTGAAGTGGCTGTTTTGTTTCCCCAATGTAGCGCTCACTGCAGTCTTCACTACACTGAATGGAGTAGACCACATTGCTTTGTTTGTGGCTCGGTGTTCTGTCCTTTGGGTGGACCAGTTTTTGTCTTAAAGTGTTTGTGGGTTTGAAATAAACTGGAATTTCATATTGTCTGAAAATCCTCTGTAGTTTTTCCGAAACGCCGGCCAGGTACGGAATCGCTACCCCTTTCCTCCTGGGTTCGGATTCTCTGTTGTCTTGTTTATTGTCCTTGTCTCTCTTGGTTTTGTTGACAGCCCATTTAGGATATCCACAAACAGAGAGGGCTTCCTGCACATGTTGCTCTTCTTTCTCCTTGCCCTCTGTGCTTGTGGGAACCACTTGGGCCCTGTGTTGTAATGTCCGAATAACACCCAGTTTGTGCTGCAGTGGGTGGTGTGAATCAAAAAGCAGGTATTGGTCTGTGTGTGTGGGCTTCCTGAAGACTTCTACTTGGAGTCCCCGGTCTCCTCCTATCGTTACTGCACAATCTAAGAATGCCAATGTGTTATCCTTGGCATCTTCACGGGTGAATTTGATGTTCGGATCTACAGAATCGTTATGTTGATGATAATTTTACAAAAATCAAAATTCAAGATTTGGAACCTTTCACTGCACATATCAATTCTGTGAAGATGCCAAGGACAACACACTGGCATTCTTAGATTGTGCAGTAACGATAGGAGGAGACCGGGGACTCCAAGTAGAAGTCTTCAGGAAGCCCACACACACAGACCAATACCTGCTTTTTGATTCACACCACCCACTGCAGCACAAACTGGGTGTTATTCGGACATTACAACACAGGGCCCAAGTGATTCCCACAAGCACAGAGGAACAAGGAGAAGAGCAACATGTGCAGGAAGAACTCCTCTCTGTTTGTGGATATCCTAAATGGAAGCTGTCAACAAAACCAAGAGAGACAAGGACAATAAACAAGACAACAGAAGAATCCGAACCCAGGAGGAAAGGGGTAAGCATTCCGTACCTGGCAGCGTTCAGGGGAAAAACTACAAAATTTTCAGACAATATGAAAATTCCAGTTTATTTCAAACCCACAAACACTTTAAGACAAAACTGGTCCACCCAAAGGACAGAACACCGAGCCTACAAACAAAGCAATGTGGTCTACTCCATTCAGTGTAGTGAAGACTGCAGTGGCATATATTGGAGAAACCAAGCAGCCACTTCACAGAGGATGTACCAACACAGCGGCGTGCCAAGTGGACCGGCTTCTGCGGTACATCTTCACCTAGAAACCACGCGATTCTTTGAGGACAGTGAGGTTCAGATCTTAGCCAGGAAAAGAACTGGTTTGAAGAGGGGAGTTAAAGAGGCTATTTTTGTCAAAAAAGAGAATCCGTCATTAAACAGAAATGGGGAGTGAGATAACTTGTCTCCCATTTATAATGCGATTCTTAGACCAGTCAAACAGAGCCAGGGCAGAAAGTGGAGAGGGTCGTTAGACGTTGAATAGGGGGTCGAAACAGCCGTCAGAGTAATTTGAAAAACAAAGAGACAGATTAGGGGGATCATTTTCAGAGCTTTTGTCATTGTAGGACGCGCCTCCCGGCAGCTAGATATAAGCAGGGTCTAACCAGTTCAATAACCAGAGCTGACGAAGCCTCTCGGATGAGCGGCGAAACGTTTTCAACCAAACAAACTTTGTCCAGTTGACAAATTGAACTTCTCCTTTGATCATGGATTCTACCTGGACGACTGAGGGACTTTTCACGCATCTTATGTATACTTGTTGTGCCATGTCAAATGTTCTTATGCTGCCGAATTGTTTTGCTATTGGCAAATTTATTATTTAATTTTAGGTTTTTGACATTGTACAGCACTTTGGCCAGTTTTCACAGTTTTTAAATGTGCTATATAAATAAAATTTACTTACATACTTGCATAAAAAATCTTATTTCTCACCATCTTCGAGTCCTTCAGGTGTTTTTTAGCAAACTCCATGTGGGCTTTCATGTGTCTTGCACTGAGGAGAAGCTTCTGTCGGGCCACTCTGTCATAAAGCCCTGACTGGTGGAGGGCTGCAGTGATGGTTGACTTTCTACAACTTTCTCCCATCTCCTGACCGCATCTCTGGAGCTCAACCACAGTGATCTTTGGGTGCTGCTTTACCTCTCTCATCAAGGCTCTTCTCCCCCGATTGCTCAGTTTGGCCGGACGGCCAGCTCTAGGAAGGGTTCTCGTCCCAAAACGTCTTCCATTTAAGGATTATGGAGACCACTGTGTTCTTAGGAACCTTAAGTGCAGCAGAAATTATTTTGTAACCTTGGCCAGACCTGTGCCTTGCCACAATTGTGTCTCTGAGCCCTTCAGGCACTTCCTTTGACCTCATGATTCTCATTTCCTCTGACCTGCACTGTGAGCTGTAAGGTCTTATATAGACAGGTGTGTGTGGCTTTCCTAATCAAGTCCAGTCAGTTTAATCAAACACAGTTGGACTTCAGTGAAGGTGTAGAACATCTCAAGATGATCAGAACAAATGGACAGCACCTGAGTTAAATATATGAGTGTCACAGCAAAGGGTCTGAATACTTATGACCATTACTTTTTTCTTTTTTAATAAATCTGCAAAAATGTCATCAATGCTGTGTTTTTCTGTCAAAATGGGGTCCCGTGAGTACATTAATGAGAAATAAAAATGAACTTAAATGACTTAAGCAAAGGGCCGCAATATAACAAAGACTGAAAAAATGTAAAGGGGTCTGAATACTTTCTGTACCCACTGTATGTGTGAATGAAACAAAACACATCTCTAAATATGTTTTTGATGAGGAAAGCCAACTTATGTGGCTGCTCATAATAGTGCAGGAATGAGGAGTTGAATTTTGAGTACAAATGGCATGTTCAGTCATGGTGTAGCATTACTGACCTCTAGTGTCCCTACAGTAGATCATACACACATTACCTTGTCCTTCTTGAGCATGTCCATTTGAGTACGTGCGGTGGTATGAGTGTTCAGAATCTCCATCTCCTGATCCAGTCGTCTCTGAGTCCGGTCCAGCTCCGCCTTTTCCCTCTGAAGATCCAAAACCTCTGCCTTCAACTCGTCCACGTTGGAGCTCTGCAGGGTGCTCTGTAACTCACGCTCCTAAAGACAACAGGGAAATAAATGACACTTTTCAATGTAGTTTACTTTTGTTCCAACCCAAATGGCTGTGCAAATAATCAAACTTAAATCATGATTATAATTTATTGTTCCAAAATTACTGTCCGTCTTACTATGTGTAGTCTGTTTGACCTGTAGTTCACACTCCTACAGACAAAATGTAGCTTTTATTAATATTTTTTATTACTATTCTAAAAGGTATTTTAAAACACCAAATATCACCTGACATAGAAAATGATCATTTGATTAAACACTTAAACAGTCTGGGGGGAAAAAAAAGAAAAAAGGAAAGAAATGTACCGTAATTTCTGGACTATTGAGTGCACCTGAATATAAACCACATCAACTAAATTTTGTACATATATAAGCCGCACCTGTCTATAAGCTGCAGGCCTCCACGTCTTCAAGAACGTTTTCAAATTTGGAGCCTCTGCTTTTATTGCCTCTGAAAGCTTTTGTCGTCTTTTTGCATTGAGTCAGTTCGTCATGCTGCCGGCACCAGGGTCTCATCATCGACTCAATGATGCCAAACTCACGTGCAGCAGCTCTATTTCCTTCTTCCACAGCCAGATCAATTGCCTTTAACTTAAAATCTGCATCATATGCATTTCTTCGTGTGTTTTCCATGAGGAGAGTGTGTGCATGAAGCACAAAGTAACTGTTCAAAACAAAATCAAACTTTTCCTCAGCACATCGTCTCTTCATCTGTCTGTCTCGCTCTTGCACCCTGTCACTTGGCGCTCTACTGCGCATGTCTCATGCAGAAAGAGCCGTCTGGGATCATGTCAGTGTCTCTTCAGATTTCAGCAGATTTCAGGCTCTCCTGGTGGCAGGGCTAGTTGAATCCATCAGGTATGAGTTGATGTCCGACTACTGAAGTTTGAGACGTTTCTTCTCGTTATTTACAGTGCCCAGCATAAATGAGTACCCTCTTTGAAAAGTGACATTTTATACAATATGTCATTGAAAACAAACGATATTTCCAAAATGTGCACAGGCTAAGTTTAATACAGCATCTGTTGAACTTTTGACTTAAAACAAAGGTTAATAATATAACTCAGATGACATATTTTTCAGTTTTAGTCAAATTAGTGTGGTGCAAAAATGAGTACACCCCACAACAAAAAGTACTAAATTTAGTACGTTTAGTACTTTATATGGTCTCCATTATTTTTAATGACAGCTTCAAGTCTCCTGGGCATGGAATGCACAAGTTGGCAACATTTGGCAACATCAATCTTTTTCCATTCTTCAACAATGACCTCTTTCAGAGATTGGATGTTGGATGGAGAGTGATGCTCAACCTGTCTCTTTAGAATTCCCCAAAGATGTTCAATTGGGTTCAGATCAGGTGATATACTTGGAATACCACGGAATCACCCTCACCATGCTCCTTTTCAGAAAGCCAGCAGTGGCTTTAGATGTGTGCTTAGGATCATTGTCGTGTTGGAAAAGGGCACGACGACCAAGGGCAAGAAGTGATGGAAGCATCTTAGTTTTCAGTATAGAGCAGTACATTTCTGAATTCATGATGTCATCAATGAAATGCAGCTCCCCGACACCAGCAGCACTCATGCAGCCCCACATAAGGACACTACCCCCTCCACGTTTCACTGTGGGCACCATGCACTTTTCTTTGTATTCCTCACCCTTGCAATGCCAGACAGTTTTGAAACCATCGGTTCCAAAAAGATTGATTTTGGTCTCATCACTCCACAGTATAGAGTCCCAGTAGCATTCATCTTTGTCGGCAAGGGCCCTGGCAAACTCTAGATGGGCTTTCTTGTGACTGGGCTTTAGGAGAGGCTTCTTTCGAGGACGACACCCATGCATGCCATTCCTCTGCACTGTACGGCGTATTGTGTCACGAGAAACAGTCACTCCAGTTGCACTTTCTACTTCCTTAGATAATTGCAGGGAACTTGCATGCCGGTTTTCTTCAACCCTTCTCATTACAAGACACTCCTGTCGTGGTGTTAACTTTTGTGGTCGACCTGGACGTCTCTGTGCAATGGTTGCAGTTCCATCTTTCTTAAATTTTTGAATTACTTTTGCAACTGTGTTTTACTAATGAGTAAGGCTTTGATTGTGTTCTTGTAGCCTTTACCTTTCTGGTGTAAAGAAATGATTTTCTTTCACAGATCTAGTGTCATTTCTCTTCCATGTGGTGCCATTGCGGACAGCAGGAAATGGGAAGGGGTGGTTTGCTTTAGATAACACCCTTTTGTAGCCAACTGCCTAATGAACACCTGTTTAATGACTAATAAGACTCACCTGTGGTTGAATGCTTGTTCAATTACACATTGGGAGCCTAAAATGTAGCTTTGCTCAGAGACCTACAGTGGGGTGTACTCATTTTTGCACCACACTAATTTGACTAAAACTGAAAAATATGTCATCTGAGTTATATTATTAACCTTTGTTTTAAGTCAAAAGTTCAACAAATGCTGCATTAAACTTAATAATAATAATCCGTCCATAAATTAGCCGCATCATTGTATAAGCCGCAGGTTCAAAGTGTGAGAAAAATGTACCAGCTTATAGTACGGAAATTACGGTATATACATCTCGGACCTCATCCAGATTTACACTCCCGCCCGCGCTCTGAGGTCCGAGGGCCAGCTCCAACTCGTGGTTCCTAAGACGAGACTTAAAACCAGAGGAGACAGAGCCTTTTCTGTGGCTGGACCAAAGCTGTGGAACGCTCTGCCTCCTCACATCAAAACAGCTCCCACTGTGGAGTGTTTTAAGTCTCGTCTTAAAGGGATATGCCACGCCCAGGTCAAACTTGGGCATCTCCCCACAGTCCAGAGACTAAAATAAGTGGTGGAAAGCGTTTTCCTGGTCACCCAGCCATTGTCCGAGTCTGTCAACACTGACCGCCGCGCGCAGCTGCAGCTACTCCGCGTTAGACTGCGTTAACAGGGGAACTCCCAACGTGGTGCGTAACAGGGATTCGCCTGGCAGCGTGCTGTGTGCTTCGGCTATGTTTTTCCGCACTGTAAAATAGTTCCCACCCCAAAATGACCAAGTCAAGCTCTCCGTGTTGATTTGCACATTTATTTGCACTCGATATGAATGCGCACTACACAGAAAGTAATTGGGAAAAGCATCGAGCAAATTAATTCCTTTTGGCCGAAATCTTTCTCTGGCGACGTTAGACTCCAGTCTAACGCGGAGTAGCTGCAGGGAGTAGCTGCAGGGAGTAGCTGCAGGGAGTAGCTGCAGGGAGTAGCTGCAGGGAGTAGCTGCAGGGAGTAGCTGCAGGGAGTAGCTGCAGGGAGTAGCTGCAGGGAGTAGCTGCAGGGAGTAGCTGCAGCTGCGCGCGGCGGTCAGTGCTGACAGACTCGGACAATGGCTGGGTAACCAGGAAAACGCTTTCCATCACTTATTTTAGTCTCTGGACTGTGGGGAGATGCCCACGTTTGACCTGGGGGTGGCATATCCCTTTAAGACCCACTTCTATTCTCTGGCTTTTAATCCCGCATGAGTTGTGTGGTCCTCTGTGTTTTTATTTTATTTTATTTATTTAACTTTATTATTTAATTTATTTTACTTTATCTTGTTTTTACTTACTCCATGGTTCTGATTTGATTTGACTGGTTTTATTGTTTTGGGACTAGTGAATCATATACAGTACCTGATGTTTGTTGTGTCACTAGTTTTTCTGTCTGTACAGCACTTTGGAAACTGTTTATGTTTATGAAATGTGCTATAGAAATAAAGTGGATTTGGATTTGGATATAAAAAGGGACTAGAGCTTCATGTCCAGTTGCTTCAAATTTTAAAACCGTTTCTTCTTATTGAAAGCCCCATGATAATTTCAGCAACTATTAGTATTTAAGATCCGTTCTCCTATGTCAGTGAAATAATGTAAATATCACCTGAAATGACTAACTAAACTAAATATGGTTGTTAAATATGAGCTGTTAATATAATGTTCTGTAGTACTCACGGCTTTGGCCAGTTCGGTCTCCAGGTCTTGCAGGCGACTGGAAGAGCCCTCCAGTCTCTGCAGCTCGGTCTTCACGTTCTTGAGCTCCTGCTGTTTCTTGGTCTGCAGGTCCCTCTTCAGCTCCACAGTCCTCTCCAGACCTGTCTTTTTATCACGCATTTCATCGATGGACTGCTGCTTCTGGTGCTCCTTCTCCTGGAGATCAGCCTGAATAAAAAAAATTGCACACAGACATAACAAATCACAATACAGAATTTAATACAGTAATCCCTCGTTTATCGCGGGGGTTAGGTTCCAGAAATAGCCCACAATAAGAGAAATCCACGAAGTAGGACAATTTTATATTTTACAATTATTCTACATGTTTTAAGGCTGTAAATGCCTCACCACTCACATTATACTTTTCTCAGACTGGTATTAACATTTTCTCACATTTGGCTCTAGTTTAAACACTCAAACTTTCATAGATTTTCAACAAAATGTATTAATAGTGACGCGTGGGGGGAGACATGGCTCCGGGAGCCCCGCCGGACTCGCAGACGCGACGCACACCAACCCCTTGGAGAAGTGCGCAACAGACAGAGCAGCAGGTGTCGCGCGTGCTGCTCTGTCATGCGGTGCTTTCTGCACTCAGGCTGCGCCCGCATCCGCTGTGTTCACAAACAAATCCATCCATCCATAGATTATCCACATCATTGTAAAAACTGCATACCAGACTTTTATTAAGTGTCTCTTTCTCCTGCTCCAGTCTCTGAGAAACCTGACGATGAAAACTCTCCAGCTGTAGTTTAGTGAACGGGGTCCGGTCATATCCCTCCAGCTCCAGGAAAGAGGAGAGAGAACGCACCTGCGCAAACCAGCATCACACAAAATAAAAATCATCTTTACATATACGCAAATATCCATTTCCAGCCTCGGTGTTGGCTCGTCCCTCACCTGGGAGTCACGATTTTTTATGTTCTGAGAATGACCGTCAGCCTCGTGCTGGAGACGACCTGGAATATAATGCATATGGTGTATTTGTTATATTGTATATGAAATTATCAGCACCTTCTGATATAACAGTGACTGTCTTGATTTAATTTGATAATTCTACAGGGTAGCTCTTTAGACTCTTTTACAGTGACAATGCTGTTTTTTTCCTCCATTAGGTTTATTAGACAGGACATGGTATAACAGTGGGCTGAAGAGTAGAGCGTGACATCCTGTGTGCATCCTCAAATAATCACAATGGCCACAGTGCAGGACTTTTGTATTGTTTTGAGGAATTAGTAAAATAAAATGAACAGCTATGGCTCATGTTCTTCCACATTTGACAGATGTTATTACATTTAGGAGGTATAAATATGTTTGCTGTGGTTGTACCTTGCTCCACGAGCAGATCAGCTTTGACCCGGAAGAGTCTCCGACACTCGCGGCCTGCTCTCTCCAAATCTCTCTGGCAATCAGTCAGCCTGCGCTCTTTCTCCCTCACCGTCTTCTGGTGGTTCTGATACAGGTCCTGCAACTGCTCATCTGAACCCTGGAACACCTGGAACAGAGCACAGTGGTCGTAAAGGTTCAGTGTAGAGCTTTAAGTGTTGGTATCAGTGAGTTACTAATGTTACATGTTAATGTTAGGATAAATGTTAGGATTAAACAGCCAGGAGCCGTGCATTTAGACTGGCAACATGCAAACTCAAAACTTGATTATGATCAGATTTTTGGAGTTAAGATGCAAAAATCAAATCATGGTCCCTCTAATTACTCTTTCATCAGATTTTGTAGTTTTCATGTCATTTAAATCACCTTAAAGGTCCGAAATAAAATAATAATCAGATTTTGGTGAGCACAGTCACTGATTTAATCCACCAACACTAGGAGTCTAGGTGTTACTTATCTTAAAGCAAACTAAATACAGTAATCTCTCGTTTATCGCGGGGGTTAGGTTCCAGAAATAACCCGCAATAAGAGAAATCCGCCAAGTAGGACAACTTTATATTTTACAATTATTCTACATGTTTTAAGGCTGTAAACGCCTCACCACACACATTATACGCTTTTCTCAGACTGGAATTAACATTTTCTCATATTTGTCTCTAGTTTACACACTCAAACTTTCATAGATTTTCAACAAAATGTATTAATAGTGACGCGTGGGGGGGAGACACGGCTCCGGGAGCCCCGCCAGACGCGCGAGGAGCACTGCCACGTCCCTGGACGAGACGCGCACCAACCCTATAAACCGATAAACCCCTCATCGTGGACCAATTTGTCCACGATAAACCCCTCATCGTGGACAAATCCGTGACAGAGCAGCACGTGTCACGCACTTCTCCAAGGGGTTGGTGCGCGTCTCGTCCCGGGACGTGGCAGTGCTCCTCGCGTGTCTGGCGGGGCTCCCAGAGCCGTGTCTCCCCCCACGCCACTATTAATACATTTTGTTGAAAATCTATGAAAGTTTGAGTGTGCAGCACGAGGCCGCGCGTACACCGGGGCTGCGAGCACGAGATAGAACTGCGGCACCCGGACCGCGTGCTCTCAACCCGAGCCACAAACCGAACACGCACAAACGAACGCAAAAGCCGCACGGAGTGGTTTAATTCTAGTTCAGACCTGGTCTAGTCCCGGTTTAGTCCAGGTCTAGACCTGGTCCATTCCTGGTTTAGTCCAGGGCCAGTCCAGGTTTAGACCTAGTTTAGACCTGGTCTAGACCTGGTTTAGTTCTGGTCTAGACCTGGTTTAGTCCACGTTTAGTCCTGGTCTAGTCTCTTAGCCAATCAGGACGCAGAACACATTGTTACACTATAAAAAAAATGTTACACTATTTAAAAACAAAGAAAAAAGAAAAAAAAGAAAAATTTGAAGAAAAAAATCCACGAAACAGCGAGGCCGCAAACAGTGAACCGCGATAGAGCGAGGGTTCACTGTACAACATTTGTAAATCAAATTTACCAAACTAATTTGAGGTTATGGTTATTTGATGGTTTTGTCATTAAATCAAAACATTATAGTCCATTTATAAAAGCCTTAGCAGTGATTTTGTTTTGCCACATGTAGAAAAGCAACACAGTTTAGCGATTTTGTTTTAGTTAATTTTAGTTTCATAGTAATCTTTGTACTAACTATGTACTGAGGAGTTAAAAATTATATTCCCCATTTCAAACTCCTTCACTACAAACAGGCCTTGGCGCGTTGCACATATGAAGTAGAGGGGTTTTTGGGAGTCGGCTTAAGCAGCGAAAACGAACATCCGGCTCTTGTAAAAACAAAACTGATCTGAGTACAGCCGCATGATGAACAGGCTTGTCACCCCCAAGTTAAAACACTCTCATTCACCATCTGTGGATTCTACCAGTCTGCCATGGAAGGCACAGGCACATGGAACAGAGGGGAGTCTGGTGGCCCATTAGGCAGCTGCTTAGACAAATAAACTAAAACATCTTCATGCCAATGCCTCTGCTCATTTGTATTTCTACACAACATATTTTAAGCACTTTTTCCTCATTTAAAGATGTAATATGGAAATTTTATGATGCAGAGGACAGACCCCCATTGGCCAAGATAAATACTACAATGACTTACAGTTCAATATATGAAAGCTGGAACAATATGCTTTGGTGCTCAATATTTTACACAGATGAAAGTGACCAGTAATGAAAAAAAGCTTAAAGGGATATGCCACCCCCAGGTCAAACTTGGGCATCTCCCCACAGTCCAGAGACTAAAATAAGTGGTGAAAAGTGTTTTCCTGGTCACCCAGCCATTGTCCGAGTCTGTCAGCACTGACCGCCGCGGTATCTGCAGCTCCTCCGCCTTAGACTGGAGTCTAACGTCGCCAGAGAAAGATTTCGGCCAAAAGGAATTAATTTGCTCGATGCGTTTCCCAATTACTTTCTGTGTAGTGCGCATTCATATCGAGTGCAAATAAATGTGCAAATCAACACGGAGAGCTTGACTTGGTCATTTTGGGTGGGAACTATTTTTCAGTGCGGAAAAAGAAAGCCGAAGCACACACCACACTGCGTAACAGGGGGAACTCCCTTCCTGGTGCGTAACTGGAATTCCCCTGGCAGCGTGGTGTGTGCTTCGTCTGTCTTTTTCCGCACTGAAAAATAGTTCCCACCCAAAATGACCAAGTCAAGCTCTCCATGTTGATTTGCATATTTATTTGCACTCGATATGAATGCGCACTACACAGAAAGTAATTGGGAAACGCATCGAGCAAATTAATTCCTTTTGGACGAAATCTTTCTCTGGCGACGTTAGACTCCAGTCTAACGCGGAGGAGCTGCAGATACCGCGGCGGTCAGTGCTGACAGACCTGGACAATGGCTGCGTCACCAGAAAAACGCTTTCCACCACTTATTTTAGTCTCTGGACTGTGGGGAGATGCCCAAGTTTGACCTGGGGGTGGCATATCCCTTTAAAGTCACTGAAAAGCTAGGGGGGTCCGGGGGGACTCTAGATGGCTGCGGAAATCAACCAAAAAGTGGAAAATTTTCATCCCTGATTTTATCATGCATGTAATTTCTTTGCAATAGTTTTGCCATTTTTATGTAATAAAGCAAGATCTATGCTGTAGAGAGTAGAATAAATAACTTCTATGGCTAATTATTGGTTAATTATGTTATTTATTAGATGCAGCTCAGGCCTTTTAATTAAAATGTCTATTTTTAAATTGTTGTACTAAAATTATCCTGGTTTGTGTAAATGACATAAAGTACTTTCAATATTGATAAAAGGAGAAGTTCAATTTGTCAACTGGACAAAGTTTGTTTGGTTGAAAACGTTTCGCCGCTCATCCGTTTTCAACATTTTCAACCAAACAAACTTTGTCCAGTTGACAAATTGAACTTCTCCTTTTATCATGGATTCTACCTGGACGACTGAGGGACTCTTCACGCATACTTTCAATATTATCGTTTATCACAATCTTTCTCTGTAGCAATATATTGTGCTTTAAAATGTGTTATTTTGACAGACCCCTCCGTACGAAAAAGCACTTTTAAATTTGAAATGTAACTTCTTGCATAAGTGAAGTATTTTTGACACGTCACTAAATTGTTTTAATACTTTCTAAAAGTAAAAAAGTGGTCTAATGTCTTACCTTAAAATAATCCTGCACTGTTTTTTGTTTTGTTTTTGTTTAGCCTTACAGGTACTTCATATATTTATATTTGTTCTCTACCTACATCCATCTAACAGACTTGGATAGCTACCAATTATTTCACAGTTTTTATTCTAATTTGATTTTGTACATGATGAGCCTACCAACTGAAAAAGCAATGAGTGAATTATGAGTGTTTTGTTTGTATAAATTATGGATGAGCTGTTGCCCTGGCACCTGCTCCATGGTCTCCTCCAGCTCTCTGTTGTCATCCTCCATCTGCCTCTTTCTGCTTTCCAAGGCCTTAATGTCATTGTCCAGCTTCATCACTCTGCCCAGCTTCATGTCAATATCCATCAGGCGGTTCTGGGACGAAAACAGTCATTTATTAACAAAATGTTACAAGTGTAATGCGCTACTGTGTTATTCAGCCAATTAGGAGCCAGACATCTTGTCCTAGCACTGGTTGTCGCCCAAGATGTTTAGGGCTCGTCCGGATGCCAGGCGTAAATGGCATACAGACTTTTCAGTGCCATCATAATTACTGTTGTGCATTTTTTTATGCAGAATTTCTTACTGTCTTTCTGTTCCATTCATAGTTTTGATGCTTTCTACAGAATCTACAGTGCAAATAATCATGGAAATAAAGAAGAAAAATACATGAAAAAGTGTCAGCCTTTTTACTGGTAGAGGGTCCATTTTAAAATTGTCTTTTTCTTTGCATCATACATAAACAGCATTTGTCAAATTCATTAAAGCCCCAGTGTGTAGGATTTGTGGCGCACAGGTGGATGGTGCTATTGCACTTCCTGTTTTAGCTACGGCAGACCTCGAGGGTCAACCGAGCGCCGTAACGCGTACAGCTAGCGTACCCGCGCACGAACCGCGCGCTGCTACTGTATAAATAAAACGCGGTCTCCTGTTCACTGCTTTTTTTTTCTTTTCGCATGAAAACACACATTCTCGATCATGTACCATGACACTCTACACATCAAATGAAACCTTACAGTCTCCTCTTTTTGACTATGCAATTCATTTCCCTGCACAACAATCACTCCCCGAGCACATGGGGCTTTTATACGGAAAAGCACAAAACAAGGTTTGTTACTTAGCTTACCTTTGAAGGCTCTGTACAGGTCAAACTCAGTACAGTGGTATCTCACCTTACGAAATTAATTTGTTCCAGAAGTGGTTTCGTAACGTGAATTTTTCGTAAGTTGAGTAGCTATTTCAATGGAAAAGGCCTGATCTGTTCCAAGGTTTTTTTTTTATAGTGTAACTTTTTTTTTTATAGTGTAACATTTGTGTTCTGCGTCCTGATTGGAATAAACCAGGTCTAGACCAGAACTAAACCAGGTCTAAACCTGGACTGGACCTGGACTAAACCAGGATTATCCCGGGACATGGCAGTGCCGTTGGAGGAGCGCGTTGCTCGTGTCTCCGCGCTCCTTGCGCGTTCCGCGCTAGAGCCAAGAGGCCGAGAAAGACGCTCTTTCAGCGGGAATAAGAGCGGGGCGGGCTCTGGTTCTATGTGACCTCCAGAGCCGGGGGGCTGACACTGTGAGCTAACAGGCCAAGAAAGGTGCTCTATCGGCGGGCAAGACTGCGAGGTCTCGCTCGGGGCGGGCTCTGCTTCTATGTGACTTCCAGGTCTAGACCAGAATTAAACCAGGTCTAGACCAGAACTAAACCAGGACCGGATCAGGTCCAGACTAGGACCAAACCGGGACCAGACCAGGATTAAATCACCCCGTGCTCGGCCCGCCCGGGCCCGCAGCCCACGAGGGGGAGGCACGGCCCGGGCGCCGCGGCTCCATCCCGCGCCGTGTCGACGTCGCTTTTTGATCCTTCGATGTCGGCTCTTCCTATCATTGTGAAGCAGAATTCACCAAGCGTTGGATTGTTCACTCACTAAGGGAACGTGAGCGGGGTTTAGACCGTCGTGAGACAGGTGAGTTTTACCCTACTGATGATGTGTTGTTGATAGTAATCCTGTGTCTCCGCTCCCCTCGCGCGTTCGGCGCTATATTGAGCCGTGTCCCCCCCACGATTCACTATCAACACATTCCATTGAAAATCTATGAAAGTTCGAGTGTTCAAACGAGAGAGAAATGTGAGAAAAGCCCAATTCCAGTCTGAGAAAAGCGTAGAATGTGTGTGGTGAGGAATTTACAGCCCTAAAACATGTAGAGCAAAATACAAAGTTGTCCTACCTCGTGGACCTCTCCCACCGCGGGCCACCTCTGGAACCTAACCCCGTGTGTGTTGATAAAGTGTATTTACGTTTTGGGGCGTGCATCTGAGCGCGCATTAATTGAATTTTTGAGATTTCGCTTTTCGTAAAGAGACCAAAATTTGACGTGAAGGCGTTTCGTAACTTGGATTTTTCGTATGTAGGGTCTTTTGTAAGTTGAGGTACCACTGTATTTCACCATAAGCTTGGTCTCAATCTGTCCGTAAGGATCCAGCGAATAAAATCCAGTAAAACAATTTAGTCCAAAACACGCGTTAGATCCATTATGACGTGTGATCCGGCAGCATGCTTGTCGTTGTTTACCCAAAACCAAGAGCCTTGCCGAATGCGAAGGCGGAGCCCAAATGTCCTTCTGCGGCTCTCGTAGTTAAAATGGCTGCCTCTGCATGGGGTCAATCCCCCTTTTATGTGACTATATCTAAGTCCAAAAGAATACTTTGATTTCATGATGGAAGTGAAAAGGCTTGGAAAACAATGTATTTTTGAATGGGTATCTTCAATTTCAGTAATTAACGGGTAAAAATCTTACACACTGTCCCTTTAACATTTTTAGCAGGCTGACAAATTGTTATTTCTTAAGATGCTGGCAAACAAAATTAATTGATTAACTAAACTAAAACAAAGTCTGAATCTTAATTGTGTGTCAGACCTGTTATTCATCAAGTTTATTATGCTGCCTGGAAGGGGAAAGTTGTAATACTTTTCTTTTTTACCCCAAAAGAGACATAACTACTATAAAAGTGTAGTAGTCATAGAGCATGGTACCTCCAGGGGGTCAATCTGGCTATCAATGTTCTGCACACTGTCTTTGGAGGCCATGAGCTGGGCCTCCTTAGTGGCCACAGTCTCGCGGATCTGCTGAGCCTTCTCTTTGTTCTGCTTCAGGTAGCGCAGCTCCATCTGGCACTCCTTCACTGTCTGGCTTTGTTTGAGACGCTGCTGACGCATGGTTTCCAGAGCTTTTATGTACCTGGGGCACAGAGAAACAGCTCAAGTCCACAAGTCTGGAGTAGCGAAATATTGTAGAAACTTTACGCTGGACTATAGTATTCATCAGTTAATCAATAATTGCAATTATACAGGTCCTGTGAGAAAAAATAAGAGCAAGCACTACTGCAAAACCGTGTGACTTATCCACCAAGTAATTGTTGAACAGCTTTGTACGAATAGAAGTTTAAACATTATGAAACTAGGCCACCATTTGCCAGTAAAGTCTTATGACATCCAATAAAAGGCCCAACCAGAATTGGCATCCCTATTTATATCCACTGAAAAAACTACATCACATGCCATAAACCACTGACATCTAAATGCTCTCAACCCCCATATCTTATTTATAATCATGTTAATCTCCATTCTCCACTCCTTATTTGTGAATCAAGCTTTTATTTGACAATGTTACCTCCTTGCTATGCCATTGAGACAGTAATAACACACACATTTGAGAACAATATAACATAAAACCTATAGCCTTACTTGGTTGCAGCAAAGATTGAATCAAACTTGTCCTTTAGTGCCTTGCCCTCACTCAGTGGCCAGTTGGACTCTTCTTGATGGCAGAAGATCACATGGTTTAACACAGGCTTGGACACACCCAGAGACGAAATCATCTCCCTATCCAGTTCACCACATTTGGACGACAAGCTCACCTTCTCTCCGTCCCTACAAAAAAAATACAGAAATTATGGATGTTTCACTTGTTGACACTTTGACTAATTATAGAGTTGTCTAATATGTCACTTTGATTGAATTTTATTTCTTACTTAATTCGGGTGATGACCTGTTCTAAGCTTTTAAATGAGTAGTTCTTGGCCTTCTGGGTGCAGGACATGGAGCGATGGATGGTCACTTTCTCTCCGTTAACATCGGTGAATAAAAGACGAATCTGAGCTCTCACGTCAGTTTCGTGGGCATCCTATAACACACCACATTGGTTTAATAAAAATTAGGTCTTAAATGAAAGGATTAGTAAACGCTATGAATAATTAAATGTTCCATCAAATCATTGTATTCTTTATAGAAATGACTGGAATGAAACTTTCAAGAACACAAATAAGCCTTTGTGTTAACTCGTCCAAAAGAATGTTTGGTATGAGTCAATGGAACAGTAATAGGGAGAGGAGGAGACACAATACAAGACCGTCCATGAGAATGAGGCAAGACAAGATTTTGACACAATTTCTAATATATAAATTGTGTTATTCAGTTCTGTTATTTGTATAGCTACAAATCTAACAAATGCATAACCTCTTATTTAGCCCAATCCAAAATGTAAATACACAGAAGAAAAAAACTCACAAGATCGTTTTTCTCTTGTGTGCACAGTCTTGTGGGAATTTTGTCTTGCAAAAACTTGCAAATTGGCTACTGGCAAACTGGCATGAAATTTCCAATAAAATTATTTGCAGGTCTTGAAAAAGGAGGGTCAACACTGCAAATATTGACTTATTGCATGAATTCTGTGTAATTCTCAATAAAAGCGTTTGATACTTATGAAATGCTTTTAATTGTATTTCATTATAACATAGAAACATCTGACAAAAACATATAAAAACTCTGAAGCAGCAGACTTTGTGAAAATGTAATATTTGTGTCATTCTCAAAACTTTTGGCCATGACTGTAGCCTGTGCGGTTCTACACTTGTTCAGATACAGCTCAAAATCATTCTAAAGCTATTCAGGAAAGCTTAATTTCTGTCCTGTGACTGGGACTTTTGCTCAAATGAGTATAGTCTTGATATTAGCTTTAGAGTCAATAAGTATCTGATTTTAAATGCTTTTGTATAGCTCCAGTTCCGAGTTGGTTTGTGTTTTTTGCATTGTTCACTTAAAAGCACCAGTTATTCAGTATTGTTGTTTTTCTTTACAAACTATAAATCTTACTTTTAAACAATAAACAAGATGATGATACAGTACCTTTGGATCATGGACAAAAGCACCTCCTTTTGACCCTGGAGGCAGTTCACCAGACGTTGCATATTTTAGACATTCAATAATTGTCTAGAATAAAACACAAGTAGAACGACTGTAATATTTGCACTTGCAGTCAATAATACCAACTATCTCAAACTAAAAATCAAAACAAAAGTTGCGTCTCTCCATGATCGTCAAGCCTCAGATTCAACCTTGGAACTGATCCAAAAATGCCCTTACCGTTTTCCCTGCTCCATTGGGTCCGACCAGCACAGTCAGAGGACTAAAGAAAGAAATGACTTGTTTGTCTTTGTCCTCTATCCCAAAGCTCCGCACCCCGAGGATGCTCATCTTGTCTATTTTTGACATGTTTACTGCTTACTGAAGAGAAACTGTGAGAGAAGACAAGAAAGAAAAGAGACAAAAACTTAAATTGGTTTTGTAGTCTATGTCAATTCATATTGGCACTGTCCACAACTAGATGAGAAACTTTACAAGCCTTTAAAGGTCCCATGGCATGAAATTTTCACTTTCTGAGGTTTTTGAACGTTAATGTGAGCTCCCCTACCCTGTTTAGCGTTTTTTTACAATCTGAGCCTTCTTTCGGCAATAAAACAAGTAGTTTTACTCACCCATAGCATTTTTCTGTCAATTGGAGCAGTATCGCAGAACTTATGTTGAGCCGTTCTGTTCTACTAATGATCCCGTATCTTTTAACATGGTGCTGTATCATTTGCTCGGGGCATTACTTTGCGGTGTCCAAATAACACAAACTTTAGCACTTTTCAAATCATAGAAGCCCGATGTCTTAATGTAAGAAATCGTTTGAAGCAAAAGTGGCCTGTAATCCGAGATTTAGCCATAGTTTCGAGTAGATGAGGACGCCAGTGCGCATGCGCGGACTGCTCCTGGGCCCCAAACATGAAACGCAAAGCTGAAAACTATGGATAAATCTCGGATTACAGGCCACTTTTGCTTCAAACGATTTCTTACATTAAGACATCGGGCTTCTATGATTTGAAAAGTGCTAAAGTTTGTGTTATTTGGAGACCGCAAAGTAATGCCCCGAAAACAAATGCTAATGGTTACGCTACAACATAACTTTCTTCAAACAGCTCCAAATGACACGAACGTGATATGGGAGAGTCAAACGACTTGTTTTATTACCGAAAGAAGGCTCAGATTGTAAAATAACGTTACTTTGCCTTTAAAGTAATTGCTAGAACATACACAACACTGCCGACCCATTTTAATGCAATATAGCAGAGCTGCACAGTGCATATTTTGTAGCATTTCACCGCATTTTACAATACTGAGTACTGCCTAGAAGTAGGAATAGTTACTAGTCCTTGAGTAAGCTAACACGATTTGGCCTCAGTGTAGCTAACTCTTTTATTTCGATTCTTTTTTCCGAAGTAGTACAACAGGGCTCTTAGCTGGAGACATAAAACGTATTTAAACAGCGAGAAAGTGCACAAACAAGTCAATATCTAGAGCTCACCCAACAGTGTTGACATGTGCAGATCCTCCGCACGTACAAGCCCCTCTCTTTTCGCGCTGTGCGTACGTGACGTCATGACGTTGACACCATACTTCCGGTTCAGATGAGGCGCACACATCAGGCAGGTCCATAAAGGCCTACATGTATCCTACAGATCAGAAGCTCGCATTGCCAAATGGAATATACAATTTGTTATAGGTCTTCCCTTGTTAACCTTCAAAGGACTGCTGGAGGGACATTATAACTTTTAAAATGAATGTTGTTACAATTCAGAATGCTTTATCTTTTATCTTTATCTTTTTTACCCTGAAAAAGTACAAAAAGTACAACTGTTGGTCACATTATGGTCTATCTATCACATAGAAACATGGGGGTAAACATTCTGGCTTTCCACCACTAGAGGACAGTCTTTCCCTTCATTTTTAATCAGCCCTGCCACTTGCCACAAAACAAGTCAATGCATTTTCTGAACAGGTTCAAGTCAGGCCAGTTCATAATACAATTATCACAATTTAATTTAATTTAATTTTTATTGTCTTTTACACACAAAATAATAATTCTAATAAGAGTAAGCTAATTGAGGTTAAGGAACAGAAGTTTATCTGTCCTCTCTCTATCTCTCTCTCTGTGTCTCATTCTTTCTCCTCCTCTTTGTCTCCCGCCTTGACTCCCTCTCTCCCTCCCAGCCCAGTAGCCCAGCAGCCTGTCTTTGCTCCTGTGCTATCAGCTCTGACTCACTGCTGGCTCCTCATGGAGCATGCCCTTGTGTGTTCCTCTGGACCACAGCAGTTATTTGGAGATGCATATCAGTGCTATTATGGAGCCGTGTAAAGGCATTCATACAGTCATGGTCACCTTCTGAAAGTTCAAGAACTTGCTGAAAGAAGCATAATAATGCACCTCAGATAAACCTTTTTACTGTGTTTTTCTTAACTACTCTTGCATTGAGATTGTTTTGATTGAACGTTTTTGTCTGTAGAAAAAGATCAGTAAAGAAATGAAAGATCTTCTCTTTTTAAAGGTGCATTGCTACTTTTCCATAGTATGACAATACACGTTTATCTTGCATTTAGGCCTATATTCTACAGGTATGCAGGGCTCTCAAGTTTTGAGCGGGGTCGTGCGTGAGACTGTAATTTCCGAGGACGGGGGGGTGCGAGTGACCAATTTTTCCCGAAGAGCGGGGGGGGGGGGGGTGCTTGAATTGCGTGAGAAATGCCGTGTGAATTGCGTGTTGAGAGCCCTGTTTGTCTAAAGAGCAAACTTAAACTACAAAGCAACTAATGAGAGTTATATAAATGAAGTTATTACCTGATGGTTCTCAGTTTGTTTTATCATCACCGCACTTTGTCAGTGCGCGCTGAGAGGGGCGGGGAGGAGGGACCGGGCGGGGGGGAGCGGGACATTTTTAACGGATTCATATAAGAGTCTGGTTAATGCACCGGGCCCGCGGCTCACCGCGGCTCACCGCGTCTCATCGCGTCTCACCGCGTCTCACCGCGTCTCACCATGGGCAGTTCGGCTCTGGGCCGCGCGTATTCCGCGCGTAAGCCGTTGGGGGGGGACACGTTACGCACAGACGGTGAGACGGTGCGTCTCAGAGGAGACGTGGCACCGGGACTGAGGCTCAGGACGTGCGCCCGGAGCAGGGGGAGTTTTTTTTCGCTGAAACGCGCGGAGCCTGCATAAACTAAGCCACACAGACCGATTTTTTGGGCACAAAAAAAAAAAAAAGAAAACAAAAGAAATCAGCGTGAGAAATGCCATGTGTGGCGTGTGAGCGTGTGAACACGTCGAATTGCGTGTGTCACACTCTCAATGCGTGAGACTTGAGAGCCCTGCATGTGAATGTATGTATGCAGTTATATGTATACGACTTATAGTTTGTGTTTGTCGTGTGCCTGTCTGTGTATACATATGTATGTCCTATATATTTACTTCATTCTCATTTATTATAGTGTACTGTATATGTGTACATGTATGATGTGATATGTATATATTTATATATACATATTGTATATAATTTTGTTTTTCTTCATATTTATTTTCATTTCCCTCTTTTTCCTATATTTATTATATAGGGAAAATATAATTATTATTTAATATATAAAAATATATTTATTATTTATTATATAATAATAATCTATTATTATGCAAGTGCTGTTAACAGCTTCCTTTTATCTGGCTGAAATCTCAATAATTCTAGTGAAGCTGTATGGAGTTTAAAAACACAGTGGATCACTGCCATCAGATGTTTTTGATGAAGGAACAATATTACAACATAAATCAGAAAGTAGTGTAATATGGCCCCAATACATAATAATGTAAATATGAAGAGGTTTAAGGCTTCACTACAAGGTTAAATGAAAGATTTCAAATGTTAAAATGTCTTGCTGCAGCGACAAGACATACCCTACTTCATATTTGTTTAACTATATGATTTTTGGGGCCTCTCTCTGTGGAGGATGTGTAGGCTTCTTTAGATCCCTTTTCACCCTGCATCGAGTTAGGTCGACGTTAAGAGCGGTGCGCTTCTTGCAGACTTTGGAGAAGACGGTCTCTATGCAGGGCCGTTTTTCCACCGGGACCAATGTGAAGACAAGATTTACTAGTTGATAGGTTGATAGTGTGAGTTTTAGGAAGGGGATCAAGAAAGGGCAAAATCTGTAGATTGAGGTTATTAGCATTTAATGTCGAATTAGGCAGAAGAATACAAACGTAAATGGCACCAGACATCTTCAGTTGTCACATGTTGTCACCAGACTGCATCGTCTCCTTGGCCCCACTGGTCTTCCCTCGGGCACCCCCACACACAATACATAGAGTTGCTGTCTTTAAATACAGATTGGTGGCATGCTATGACATCAGCTCCCACAGCTAGCCAATCGTAGCAGACGAGTTTACCAATATTGATGGATTGAGAACAGGTGGATATCCCATTACACCTCCCAAAACCTCCTTTTTTCACCTCCGCAATATTTCCAAATTACGCCCCTCCCTCTCTCTCCCAGCTGCAGAGAAGCTCGTCCATGCCTTTGTCTCCTCCAGGTTGGACTACTGTAATGCACTCCTCATCGGGATCTCTGGCAGGAGCCTTCAAAAGCTCCAATACATCCAAAACAGCGCTGCCAGGGTCCTGATGAGGGTGCGGAAACACGAGCACATCACCCCCATCCTTCACACCCTGCACTGGCTTCCCGTTCACCTCCGTATCGAATACAAGATCCTCCTGCACACCCATCACTGTCTGCACGGTGCGGCCCCCACCTACCTCACCGAACTACTCACACCTCAGACCTCTACCAGGACCCGGTCAGGCCAGCAGCACTGTCTGATTCCACCCAGGACACGGCTAAAGACCATGGGTGACAGGGCCTTTCAAGCCGCAGCTCCCCGTCTGTGGAATACCCTTCCCGACCACCTTAGGGCCCCACAGTCGGTGGATGCTTTTAAAAGTGCACTAAAGACTCACTTGTTCACAAGAGCCTATGGCTAATTGGCCCCATAATATGTTGTGTTTTTTTTATCTTGCTATGTTTGTATTTATTCTGTCTGTGTTTTTACCCTGTTTTTAAATGCTCTGTAGCACTTTGAGATTGTTTTTCAATGTAAAGTGCTTTATAAATAAAATCTATTATTATTATTTATTTATTATTGCACCCCCAACCTATGGAGAGTCTTTAAGTTACCCCACCAACAGCTTGAAAAAGAAGGAGGAAAACAAGTGGGTCCAATTACAACCCCACAGCTAAGACCCATTTTAAAATGTAGACCCACTTTTCAGTATATGTTTAAATGAAAATGCACATAATGAAAGAATGAAATCCCACAATAGGCAGACAAATAGGCAACACACTTATCCCCCCTCGGCCCCAGTGTCTGTGTACTAATGTGAGTGTTTTAACATTTATAGATAGATTTTTCAGAAGTAATCATTTTATCCAAAACAGAAAAAGGGAAATGCTTCATGTTCACTGTCTTGAATATGTGCAAAATTTGCAAAGGAACAAGCCACTTACAATAAAATACAGCATCCCGCTATGAGGTTTTAAAATTTATTTCATTATATTAAACAAACAAAATAAACTGTTCCAAAGCTCAGCCACCACCCCATGTAACTAGTGTTCAGACTCCAGAGGAGTAAGTGATGGACCGGTTTGCTCAGATATGTCACCATAGACTGTATATAGAGATGGACATAGCTCACACACTAGCCTCCATGTTCCAAATTGGCGTGAGCTTGCAGCTCCTACTGACACTGGCTCCAGTTGACACTGGAATATTGCCTCTCTCTGTAACTGCTGTAGTGAGCCTTGCCATTTTAGTCTTAAAATGTTTGTATTAACATGCATGATCCTGGTGTTTTTATTTCTCTGTTTTGTCTGTTAATATAGAGCCTGGCGCCTAATTCTCCACTGTAACCGCTAGCATCGTGAGCTTCATTTGAGAGGAGCCAAATGCTGAAGGTGACATCACACTCGCTTATTCCATTTCTTTAAACAGTCTACAGCAGACCTGGGCAAACTGTTCCACAAAGGGCCGGTGTGGCTGCAGGTTTTCTTTCCAACCAAGCAGCAGCACACCAGACTTGACTCATTTAATCAACTGATTTTTATTTATTCGTTTATTTGGAAGGGACAATGCATATTAATGATGGATATCACACAAACCGACGTAAATATGCCGGATTTAGCACAGTGCTAATTTCCATCCGCCTTCCCAGACATAAAGATAAGATAAGATAAGCCTTTATTGATCTCACACAGGAGAAATTTACTCGCCACAGTAGCTCCAGGACATTTGGACAAAAGGGAAAAAAGTGCATGCAGGCAGGGAGGGGATAAAGTAAGTAATAAATAATACAAATAGTAATACGTAATAATAATAATAATAATAATAATAGTGGAAAATAGTAATAATGATAATAGTAACAACAAGCATCAACATGAAAAGGAGGATATTGCACGTCTGGCCTATATGTTAGAATGATACAGTCTGATGGCGGTGGGGATGAAGGATCTGCGGTAGCGCTCCTTCTTGCACTGGGGGTGCCTCAGTCGGCTGCTGAAGGAGCTGCTCAGCTCCTCAATAGTCCGGTGCAGAGGGTGAGAGGTGTCGTCCTTAATGGACATGAATTTGGCCAGTACCCTCCTCTTAGATATAGCATACAATAGAATATATGTTGCAGTTGCAGACATTAGTTCTCAGTCTTCAGACAGATGAAGGTGTGCTCTTGGTTGGTTGGAACAAAACCCTGCAGCCACACTGGCCCGTTGTGGAACGGTTTGCCCAGGTCTGATCTACAGTATGTCACCCAGGCTGGTTTTACCAAAGGCCACATGCTGAGCCCCTCAAAAACAAAAAAGACCTGAATATATGCCTCTGTTCGGACATTTTGTAAACTGTTTCCTGAGTACATTTGTGCGTATATTTTTGTGCATACATTGTGTGCGTACATTTTTGTGTGTATTAAACCAGTGGTCCTCAACCTGGAGGTCATGGATAATAAACTTAATTATTAATAATTAGAGTTTTTGCATTCAGTATATTACAGTAACAGATAATCAAGAAAGGAAACTACGGTAGATGCTTAAATGATCAATAGTGCAGAGTTCAACCATAATCGAGTCAAAGTCAATGTGCTGCCTGCCAGCCATGCACAGTGCTATTCACCCACATGACTGCTCTGACCAATCAGAAGGAGAGCCGTCTAAAGTAAAGCTAAAGTGAGCCGAGGCTAAAGATTAAAAAGACAACCAATTGGAACTGAATTGTTATCTGAAAATAATAATTACCACAAAATGAGACGTCCGTCAACTAAACCCAAGTTTTTACATTGCATGCTTTCTCTGGGCTGCAGAAGATGTTTTTTTTTCTTCTTCTTCTTTTTGCAATACACTAAGTTCAACTCACACAGGTTTCACACACACTCACACACAAGCTAGCAGTGCCTTATCCAAAGTTGTGCTTATAATGACATTTAAATTATTACAAATATATATTCACAAGTCACAATTCACCTTAGAACAATATGAAAACAGCAATGTCTCATTTTAACATATAAGTACCAATAGGCCTAATATGGGCAAAAACATAATCTACTTAGTCAGTGTTGGTGATCTCTTTTGACAATGTAGCTCATAAACTTTGTGACCGTAACCGTTACTGTAACTGTAAAGTCAAATACATCACTTGGGTTGTGGACAGACCTCCTTTCCTGAGTACATTTTGTGCGTATATTTTTGTGCATACATTTTGTGCGTACATTTTTGTGTGTATTAAACCAGTGGTCCTCAACCTGGAGGTCTGGATCTACATGGGAGTCGCAATAATAAACTTAATTATTAAAAATTATAGAGTTTTTGCATTCAGTATATTACAGTAACAGATAATCAAGAAAGGAAACTTTTTACATTGCATTGACCTCCTTGTCAAAAACCTGATCTCGTCAGACCTCAGAAGCTAAGCAGGGCAGGGCCTGGGTAGTACTTGGATGGGAGACCACTGGGAATGCAAGTGCCACAATGGGGTGCAAAAATGCTGTGTAAGGCTAATGCATTATTATTTCCAAGGGATCTTCAGCTGGTACCATAGTCCTAATGGGTTCCTTCTTTCTTTGGCAGGGACAACGTATCCTGTAAAAAATAAATAAATAATGGTCCATTGACTTCCAGATCAATACTGCAGAACTGATTCTCTGTAGCTAGCCCTGCCCCTTAATGGAAAAGTAACGTTTTTTACAATTTGAGCCTTATTTCGGTAATAAAACAAGTTGTTTTACTCACTCATATCACTTTGGTGTCATATGGAGCATTTCCGGAGATGTTTTAGATTAGCGTTAGGCTAACGCCGTTAGCCTAGCGCGACTTATAGCCATAGCTCGGGGCATTCCCCGAGCATGTAATATGCCCCGTGCGGGCTCCAAATAACACAAACTTTAGCACTTTTCAAATCATAGAAGCTGGATGTCTTTAGTCTACGATTTCGTTTGAATCAAAAGTGGCCTGTAATCTGAGATTTATCCATAGTTTCGAGTAGATGAGGAGGCCAGTGCGCATGCGCGGACTGTGCTCTCAGCTCCCGGGACCCAAACATGGAACGCAAAGCTGTAAACTATGGATGAATCTCGGATTACAGGCAACTTTTGATTCAAACGAAATCGTAGACTAAGACATCGAGCTTCTATGATTTGAAAAGTGCTAAAGTTTGTGTTATTTGGAGCCCGCACGGGGCATATTACATGCTCTGGGAATGCCCCGAGCTATGGCTATAAGTCGCACTAGGCTAACGGCGTTAGCCTAACGCTAATCTAAAACATCTCCGGAAGTGCTCCATATGACACCAAAGTGCTATGGGTGAGTAAAACAACTTGTTTTATTACCGAAATAAGGCTCAAATTGTAAAAAACTTTACTTTCCCTTTAATGGGATTCATTTTCATCTTCCTGTTTTTACTGTTTTACTTTTTTGTTTTTTCTGTTGACTTTCTCCTATATACTGTGGTCTCTTAGGAATACTATAATATTATAAGAATGCATCTGATATAACATTACACACCTTTCTCTTGTTGCCATCTGCTCCATAGTTTCAGGTAAGGGATGTCCAAAACTCTCAGGAATAAAGAGAGCAACAGAAGCAGCACACAAAGCCAGTGATGCTATTGTAATATGAGGCAGAAACTTTAAGAACACTCCTGCACACATGCGAACAAGGACAAGTATTAGACCTGAAGGTATATGTGCTACCCCTAAAATAAAATAAAACATGAAAGTGGAATGAAAACCACCATGTTTTGCAGTACGTGTGAAATGCATGGGATTTCTTTAGCAGATCATATTTCTGTCTTTTCTCAAATGGCAATACTCCTGGGTGTGTTTTAAATGTGCACTCTGAACATAACATATAAACTTCTAATATTATATAAGCCCTATTCAGAGAGCTGCACTTCCCGCTCCATTCATTGTGAATTGGGAAGTCAAGCCAAGTCATGCTGAAATAAATCTGTATTTAAATATCAGACAGAGGACAGCAGGTTACAGATACATATAATCACAGACAGTGTGTTCAGACTTTTACGACAATGTAAATACAGTGGTACCTCACCTTACGAAATTAATTCGTTGTGGTTTCGTGACGTGAAAAATTCGTAAGTTGAGTAGCTATTTCAATGGAAAAAGCCTGATTCGTTCCAAGGCCCCGATCCAAGTTTTTTTTTTTTATAGTGTAACTTTTTTTATAGTGTAACATTGTGTTCTGATTGGTTTCTCAGACTGGATTTAAACTTTTCTCACATTTGTCTCTTGTTTAAACACTCAAACTTTCATAGATTTTCAACAAAATGTATTAATAATGAAGTGTGGGGGGAAGGGGGAGGGGGGAGAAGACTGCGCTCTGACATGTGTGTGATAGCGGCATGTGTGACAGCTGACCCGGCGCGGGGGCTGTCAGCAGGTCTAGACCTGGACTAAACCAGGACTAAGCCTGGACTAAGCCTGGTTTCGTTTCGAGTCACAGCTGAGGCGCATGCAAGAGCTGCTCTAGACCTGCTCTAGACCTGCCCGCGTAAGATGCTCACAGAGCGGCCTGGATAGAACCGTGAGGTCGGCCTCTTCAAGACCTCCAGGCCGGTGACCGGGACAATCCTCTGAGCTATGCCCCCGTAAGGTGCTCACAGAGCGGCCTGGATAGAACCGTGAGGTCGGCCTCTTCAAGACCTCCAGGCCGGTGACTGGGACAATCCCCGGACCCATGCCCGCTTAGGGAGCTCTTAAGGCGGGCTGGCAGTGTCCCCCTGGGTCCCTGGATGTCTGGGGCTCCGTGCCTGGAGGGGCCCTGGAGAGCAGGTCTAGACCGCGGCTCTTGCATGCGAGCACACGTGTCAGAGCGCAGTCTTCTCCCCCCTCCTCCTTCCCCCCACACTTCATTATTAATACATTTTGTTGAAAATCTATGAAAGTTTGAGTGTTTAAACGAGAGAGAAATGTGAGAAAAGTTTAAATCCAGTCTGAGAAAAGCGTATAATGTGTGTGGCTGAGCGCGCATTATTTGAATTTTTGAGATTTCGCGTTTCATAACTTGAAATTTCTTTCGTATCTAGAGACCAAAATTTACCGTGAAGGCGTTTCGTAACTTGAAATTTTCGTTTCTTGGGTCATTCGTAAGGTGAGGTATCACTGTACTTCACCGGAAGAAGCTTGTGTGTGTATAAAAGTAGGTGTTTGTGTCTAAAAGCGAATGCTAATCCTAATCTCCTGGTGAAGTATTTACATCATAGCAAAGGTTTGAAAGGTTTGTGATTATGCATCTGTAACCTGCTGTCCTTTGTCTAATGTTTAAATATTGTCTAATATGTTACAGATTTATTTTAACATGACTCAGCTAATTCCCAAAACACAATGAAAGGAGAAGGAGGTGTTCTGCAGTTTTTGAGGGACCTGGGGCCTGTTGTGAACTCATTTGAAACCGTTGAACACTGACTGAGTTTGAGTAGAAACGGGGCGACGCAGCTGCCAATCCGGGAGATCATAGAGCAGGCTCCAGTGGCTGTGTTCCGGATGGGTGTGGGGTACAGCTCTGAGGTGTAGGTGAACATGAAGCAGGTTCCAGCCGTGAACGAGAATTTGGCCATCGTCTCGACAATCAAGGCCACAATCGGCATATCTGAAAGTGAAAGATCATTTTCCTACATTTAATAAGCCAGTCTGCAATCAATACAGGATAAGAGCTGCCTAATCATGCATTGTTCATAAAGCAAAAAAAATGATATCCAGTAATAGTATAATGTTCACCTTCTGACAGAAATATAAATGTAAAATATGAAAACAGCTCGAAAACTCAACCTATACTAGAACAGCAGTTTTAGACCCAGTATCTTACAGATAGATTATAAAAGTCATTCCTAATTTGACATGTCAAAATCATATTATTTGACTATTCGAATCCATGCATCATACTCACCTTTAGGCACCAGATATATAAAGTAGAGTGGAGCTGCTCCCACACACAAGGCGGCAATGATGGAGGGTCGGCGGGGGAATTTCCTAAACTCAAAAGAAGTAGCATCAGTACAATGTTTCCTCTGGCAAATTTACTGTAGTAAATATTATGTGTACAGTAATGGGTATGTCTAAAGTTTTGTGAAGAAAAGGACACCCCATCTATTTTTTTTGTATTATCCCTATTTTGTCTTTTATTTTGGGGTGCAATACATAGAATAGAATAGAATAAAATAGAATAGAATGGATTTTATTGTCACTACTCATATGTACAATTTACATTATATATAAAAAGCATCTCACTTCAGCGCAGAAAAATTAAGTAGACATTTAAGATATATACAACACAGCTGGATATTTACAGCCCAGTATAAAAATAGTGCAAACAAGTCGTATACTACACATTAGTTATCCACGTTATTGCAAGTCTTGCTCAGATATTGCAGTAAGGGTGACACATTACAACCATATACACACTTGAGAGTCTCTACATTGCAGAGAGAGGTTTCACAGAACTCAGTGTACCATACTGTGCTGTAATAAATATTGTCAACAAGCTATAGCACAGTGTTAAGCATTGCACCACAGGATATTGCATTGTAATTAGGTACACAATAAGAGGTGGATATGCTACAAAAACCCAGTTTAAGATATTACACAGTAAAAAATATTGCCCAGGTGGATATGCTACAAAAACTATATTATTACACTGTAATAAATATTGTCCAACAAGATATACTGCATTGTGTTAAAGGGATAGTTCAGGTTTTTTGATGTGAATCTGTATAGCATCCCCTTCAGCAGTGTCATGCATTAACACTGGCTTACCCCTGACAAGTGTCCTCTGAGCCGAGTTCTACCCGAGTTCTGGTGCTGACGAAAGTAGGTCTGGCAAGTGAGCTGGGACATTAAATAAAGCTTGTTTTTCTTCTCAAAACAATATTTTTCCAAAAAGTGATATATTTGCATCACAAAACAGTTGCCCACGAAACAGTCAGAAGTCATAATCACTTGGTGCTATTTTCTCTCGAGTCCTATCACTGCACGCCTATTATTATTATTATTAGCCTATTCACTTGGAAACATCGCCACTTAGAATAGAAATAGAATAGAATAAAAAGCCTTTATTGTCATTATACACAGTACAATGAGATTTGAAGCCACCCTTCAAAGTGTAAAAGAATATAAAAGAATATAAAAGATATAAAAGAATAAATAGTGTACTAATAAAAATCTATAAAACTACTCTGCTAAAAACAAGACACATATACACACTTACAGCATACCGGGTAGAGGTAGTCCAAAACTTAGTGCATGGCAGTTCTTAGTGCAAATTGGAGTTTAGTATGGTGACAGCTTTGGGAAAGAAGCTGTCCCTGAGTCTATTTGTCCTGGCTGATATGGACCTGTAGTGCCTGCCAGAGGGCAACAGGTTGAAGAGATGGAAGCCAGGGTGGGTATTGTCCTTCAGAATGTTCCGGGCTCTGCTGAGACAGCAGGAGTTGTAGATGGAGGATATGGAGGGCAGAGGGCAGCCAATGATTTTTTTGTGCTGTATTTGTCACTCTCTGCAGTCTCTTCCTGTCAGCCTCTGTGCAGCTGGAGTGCCACACCGACACAGCGTAGGTCAGCAGGCCCTCTATGGTGGAACGGTAGAAGGTCACCAGCAGGCTTGTGTTTAGCCTGAGCACCCTCAGGAAGTGTAGCTGCTGCTGGGCCTTCTTTACCAGAGCCGAGGTGTTGACTGTCCAGGAGAGATCTGCAGAGATGTGAACACCCAGGAATTTGAAGGTTTACACTCGCTCCACATGTTCTCCGTTGATGATGAAGGGGGCAGGGGCAGATCTATTCCGCCTGAAGTCCAGGATGAGCTCATTTGTCTTGGAGATGTTTAGTGCCAGGTTGTTGGTTGCGCACCACTCCCCAAGTTTCAGGACCTCATCCCTGTAGGCCTCCTCGTTCCCCCCTGTTATCAACCCCACCACCGTCGTGTCATCAGCAAATTTGACAATGATATTTTCTGGGTGGGTGGGGCTGCAGTTATACGTGTAGAGGGAGTAGAGAAGTGGGCTCAGCACACAGCCCTGGGGGAAGCCGGTGCTGAGAGTGCGGATGGATGAGAGGTGCTGGCCCAGTTTCACCTGCTGGGGTCGGTTTATTAAAAAGTCCTTGATCCACGAGCAGGTAGATGGTGGGATCCCCAGGTTGACTAACTTGGGGATCAGAATGTCCGGTATTATTGTGTTGAAGGCTGAGCTATAGTCGTTGAAGAGTATCCTCCCTTGCTTCTCCAGGTGGCTCAGCGCAGAGTGGAGGGCGATGGCTATTGCGTCTTCTGTGGATCTGTTTGACCAGTATGCAAACTGATGTAGGTCCAGGGTAGGGGGAGACAGGCTTTGATGTGACTCAGGACCAGTTTCTCAAAGCACTTGGTGATGACTGAGGTGAGTGCTACAGGACGGAAGTTGTCGAGGCTGGCTGCAGGGGATTTTTTGGGGACCGGGATGATGGTGGCAGATTTTAAGCAGGCAGGGATGACGGCTTGCTTTAGTGACAGATTGAAAATGTCAGTGAAGACCTGTGCTAGCTGGTCAGCACATGCCTTGAGCACTTTCCCTGGTACACCATCAGGCCTGTAGCCTTCATGGGATTAACGGCCCTGAGCACCTGTCTCACGTCCTCCTCCTTGACCTCTAACGTGGGTGGGCGCGTGCTGGGTGTGGGTTGCAGTGGGGGTTGGGGTGGTGTGGCTAAGTGCTGTGCCTGGGACTCAAAGCAGGCAAAGAAGCTGTTATGCTCCTCTGCCAATGCCATGCTTGAGTCCCCGGGTGTTGCAGTACAGCCTCTATAGTTGGTGATGGACTGTATGTGTTCTCATCCAGAACTGACGAAGCCTCTCGGATGAGCGGCAAAACGTTTTCGACCAAACAAACTTTGTCCAGTTGACAAATTGAATTTCTCATTTTATCATGGATTCTACCTGGACGACTGAGGGACTCTTCACGACATGTCATTATGATTGTGTGTTGATTTGCTATCCCTGATCGCCACCCACTCCCCCGCATTCAAGACCTCTGCTCCTTCCGTGAAGGATTTATTATTTATTGACCTTTATTTAACCAGGAAATATCCCATTGAGATTAAGAACCTCTTTTTCAAGCGAGTCCTGCCAAAGAGGTAGCAGCAAACACAAAAACACAGTTACATATTTACACAGATAAGACATAAAAGTTTAAAAACATTATTAAAAACAGGATGGGTCAAATGCAGAGAAATAATTTCCCTACGGGGATGAATAAAGGAAATTTAAAAAAAAATTGAATTTCTCCTTTTGCCATAAAAAATGTTTAGTTTTATAGTTTAGAGCCATATGTAATTAAAGGGGAAATATAATGTCAAATAAACTTTTATGAGTTTTTACACATGTTACAACAGGGTTCTCTCATCAGTTGGATTTTAATTACAGTAATTTTCTGACTATTGAGTGCACCTGAATATAAGCCACATCAACTAAATGTTCAAAGAATTAGATTTTTGTACATATATAGGCCACACCTGTCTATAAGCCGCAGGTGTCCACGTCTTCGAGAAGTTTTCAAGTTCAGAGCATCTGCTTTTATTGCCTCTGAAAGCTTTTGTTGTCTTTTTGCATTGAGTCAGTTTGTCATGATGCCGTCACCAACGTCTCACCATCGACTCATCGATGCCAAGCTCACGTGCAGCAGCTCTATTTCCTTCTTCGACAGCCAAATCGATTGCCTTTAACTTAAAAGCTGCATCATATGCATTTCTTCTTGTGTTTTCCATGAGGAGGGTGTGTACATGAAGCGCAAAATAACTCTTCAAAACAAAATCAAATCCTTGACACATAGTCTCTTCACCTGTCTGTCTCGCTCTTGCAAGATTCAAGATTCAAGATTCAAGATTGTTTATTTGTCATATGCAGAATCAACACAAGGTCAACAATGCAATGAAATGCTTAGGATCAGAAGAACCGTTGACTCGCTAAGATAGTCAAGAAGTACTAATAACATGCAATAATAGTACATGGTAAAAAAAGTGTTGTAAAGTGCAGGGGAAGAGGTAAACAATATAATAAACAATATAATAAACAATACAATAAAATATGTAATAAAAAAAAAACAAGGTACAATGTACAAGGTGCAGGTAGGATTAAATCAAAGATCAAATAAGGTGTAAGTATTTCACAGATTGCACATAATATGGTGTGGTGTAGGTGTTGCATGTGGATTTCGTATTGCACATAGTGTGGTATAAATATTGCACATGTAACAGTAATTTACAGTGAGGTAGTGACAAACATGATATATTCATATAGAGCAGCAGCAGTAAACATAATTATGCATAATGGAAAGTAGTTTAGTGCACCCCCGTACCTTCACTACTGCACATGTCTCCTGCAGAAAAAGTCCTGTCTGGGATCATGTCAGTGTCTGGGATCATGTCAGTGTCTGGGATCATGTCAGTGTCTGGGATCATGTCAGTGTCTGGGATCATGTCAGTGTCTGGGATCATGACGGTGTCTGGGATCATGTCAGTGTCTGGCATCATGTCAGTGTCTGGGATCATGTCAGTGTCTGGGATCATGTCAGTGTCTGGGATCATGTCAGTGTCTGGGATCATGTCAGTGTCTGGGATCATGTCAGTGTCTGGGATCATGTGGGTGTCTAGGATCATGACGGTGTCTGGGATCATGTCAGTGTCTGGGATCATGTCAGTGCCTGGGATCATGACAGTGTCTGGGATCATGTGGGTGTCTAGGATCATGACGGTGTCTGGGATCATGACGGTGTCTAGGATCATGACGGTGTCTGGGATCATGACGGTGTCTGGGATCATGACGGTGTCTGGGATCATGACGGTGTCTGGGATCATGTGGGTGTCTAGGATCATGACGGTGTCTGGGATCATGACGGTGTCTGGGATCATGTGGGTGTCAGTGCTCACTAGTGTTGTAACTTCATGTTAACTGCACAGACAGCGGTGCTTTCTGCGTTCAGGCTGTGCACACACATCTGCTGTGTGGCCAAATAATCTGTCCATATATTAGCCGCATCGTTGTATAAGATGCAGGGTTCAAAGTGTGAGAAAAAAGTAGTGGTTTATACTCCGGAAATTACAGTAATTTATTCATGTTTTAGTTATCTGTATTGTTCTGCATGTAAGTGCTCAGAAAATGTCTGTTTTCACCATCGACTGTATATAAATGGACATAGCTAACCTGCTAATTAGGAAGTAAGCATCGGCACTCCTGGCTCCATCGACTGTGGCTCCAATTCACTTTGTATTGAAAAAAAACATGCCCCTCTCACCATATACCATCAGGCTCCTCTTTTGGGCCTTAAAATGTTCATATTAACCTGCTCTACATGACCCTGGTGTTTTTATTTGGTATTTTGTCAACTGCAAGACTATGAAGGCAAGGCTAAAAGAAATGTTCTGTATTTTAAGCTTGCATGCTCAGAAACTTTCAGTGTATAATGAACAAAATTTAAAATGATGAATTAAAAATGTTATAGTTTAACACGAAATACCAGGAAAAATACGTCTTCTTTAAGCCTTGCAGCAGAAGCCTGTTCTAAAATGAATAGAGAAAATTTGTAAAATATTTATAAAACGTACCTGAGGATGAGCCAGCTGCAGGTGTAGGCAGGGAGCTCCACTAGAGCAGAAATAAAACAGCTCAAATATGGGTTTGGATGGAGCTGCGATGTGTTCAGGTTCATCCCATAGTAGGCCAAGAACATGATGAACCTGAAGAAAGACAAAACACATCTGGATTTAGAAAACATTTAGATTTAGACTGTGTATCAGCTTACACCACAATAAAAAGGTGTGATTGGAGGGATAGTGATTTTTATAGTACTGGTGCTAGTAAAAGAGACTGAGAACGCATTGAAAAGTTAAAGGAAAAGTAATGTTTTTTTACAATCTGAGCCTGCTTTCGGTAATAAAACAAGTAGTTTTACTCACCCATAGCAGTTTGGTGTCAATTGGAGCAGTATCGCAGAACTTATGTTGTAGCCGTTCTGTTCTACTAATGATCCCGTATCCGTTAGCGTGAGTGCTCGGGGCACTGATTTGCGGTGTCCAAATAACACAAACTTTAGCACTTTTCAAATCACAGAAGATCGCTGTGTCAGGGTAGACTTTTAGTAGATTCCAAAACGGCCTGAAACCCGATATCGCATCAGAAAAGTAAAGTTCAGAGCGGTGTTAGCTTCTTTCGGACTAGCGGTGTTTACAAAACAGCTGAGTTCACGCATGCGCACTGTCCTCTCTGATGACGTCATCAAATGAAACTATAGCTGCATATCGGGTTTCAGGCCGTTTTGGAATCCACTAAAAGTCTACCCTGACACAGCGATCTTCTGTGATTTGAAAAGTGCTAAAGTTTGTGTTATTTGGACACCACAAAGCAATGCCCCGAGCACTCACGCTAACGGATACGGGATCATTAGTAGAACAGAACGGCTCAACATAAGTTCTGCGATACTGCTCCAATTGACACCAAACTGCTATGGGTGAGTAAAACTACTTGTTTTATTGCCGAAAGAAGGCTCAGATTGTAAAAAAACGTTACTTTTCCTTTAAAACAAGTCAATTTTGTTGGAGAAGACAGATTTCAGCAGGAAACATATTTCAACAATAGTAGCGCATCATACAGTCTGTGCTCATGAGGTGACTGGAGGTCAGAGACAGCTGTTTACAGAAGAAACTTACCATCGCCACCATTCTTCTTATTATGATTTTCCTCATGTATTAAATGAAAAACTGTTATTTAGGTGAACAAATTCATTTTAAAAACACACAGCATGGGAACTGGAAGCGGACTAACACTATTCACTGTGTGTTAACCGAGTACATTTCAGACACTTACCATATAAAGAAGAGGTTTAATGTTGTGATCCGGATGGTGCTGGTCTTAAACAGATCTAATATACTGTAGTTTTTCTTTGCCTTCTCTTTTTCCTTCTCTGGCACCTGCAAACAGACACAACAGCTCTTCAAACATGCAGGAGGAAGTGTGTAGGTAGCAGCGTGAATACAGTTGAGATTGGTTAATTGAGATGGCTCCACTTAACATTATCCAATTACACTTATCAATATCATCTATATTGTCCATAAGGTACCTGACAAAAAGCTTCCAAAACATATTTCTGTGTTTATTTTATCTCTCCATGTTTATTTTGTCTCTGCATTCAACTAGTTACCACGAGAGAAGAAAAAAAAAACAAAAAAACAGCAGTACATACAGCGAACTGGTCAAAGATGTTTAGTGGAGCTTGGACTTTGTTCCATCGAGCTGCTTTTCTTATAATGGCCTCAGCCTCTTCCACCTTCCCCTGGAAGAGTAGCCAGCGAGGAGACTCTGGGATTAACCTGACAATTACATGTGAAATTAAAGGGGAAATATAATGCCAAATATGATGCCAAATTTTATGAGCTTTTAAACATCCTACAACAGGGATCCCGCATCAATTTACACAGTTGGATGTGAATTAGTTTATTCATGTTTTAGTTATCTGTATTGTTCTGCATATAAGTGCTCAGAAAATGTTTTCACCATAGACTGTATATAAATGAACACAGCTAACTTGCTAGTCACCGCATTGCAAATAGGAAGTGAGCATCAGCACTTCTGGCTCCATTGACAGCGGCTCCAATTCACTATATATTGAAAAAAAAATTGCCATAAGTGCTACTGTCAGGCTCCTCTTTTTGGTCTTAAAATGTTGATATTAACCCGCTCTTCATGATCCTGCTGTTTTTATTTGGTATTTTGTCTGTAAATTCATTCCTATTCCTAATTTCGAGCCCCATAAATTCACCCCATAACTGCTAGCCTTCGTGAGCTTGACTGGAGCCAGATGCTACGACATCACACTCCCTTGGTCCACTTCTTTATACAGTCTATGGTTTTTGCCTATAGCCCTATCCTCACTCTTTGCTCTGCACTTCAGTCTCCAGCAGTGTTGTACAGTAACAAAGTAATAATATTTCACTACTGTACTTAAGTACATTCTGGGAGACTTTCTACTTTACTTGAGTTTAAAAAAAAAAAAAAAGATAACTTTTACTTTTACTTCATTACATTTCCGAATTTATTTGTATACTTTTACTCCGATACATTTTCAATGTGCCGTTTAGTTACTCGTTACAAAAAAACCCTCTACTGACTGAAGGAAGTCAGGACGTGCCTGGGCTTGTTCGCTACTTGCGCATGACAATCAGCCTACACCTGTTGGTTTCATGCCTTATAAATATTGTTTGATTGATTGATTGATGCAAGTAGTTTAATCAATCAACATCCCTGATGGAAGAGGAGACAGCATCCACGTCAGCTACAAATGAAGGGGGACCTGACGATGAGCATCCCTGGCCGTACTTAAAGGTCCCATGGCATGAAATTTTCACTTTCTGAGGTTTTTGAACATTAATGTGAGCTCCCCTACCCTGTTTAGGGCCCCCCCATGGTTAAAAGTTGCGAAATGTCTAAACTGAGCATTTGCGATCCTTTTCTGTGTTACAAAAACTCGGAGCTCAAACGGGCGATTTTGAACAAGGCACCTTATTGACGTCAGATCGAAAAAAGCAAATGCAGTTCCACCCCCGTCTGTCTGTACTCAGCGTCTCTGTAAATCACGCCCAGAGAGTTTGGACTGCGAATGCGCTAGGCAATGCGAAATGCGTTTTTTAATTTGCCTGGAGTGTTTCTAGGCTCGGAAGTCCTTTATCTGAGCCTCTGGACCTTTGAACAGCAGTGGTTTAATTTTATTTTCTGTGGAAATGTGTTTATTTTTCAATGGAACCCTTCAAATCTCTCCCCCTGTGCAAAAACACGGAAATGGATCAGCTGAGAGCTGACAGCGGAGAGCGGAGAGTTTGGCCACGCCCTCACCCTCTACTATAGGCCAGCTCTTTTCTCCTCATTTGCATTCAAGCAACAACGCCCAGAATAAAGTGTTTGAGAGAGATATTTATGACTCTTTCTCATCTTATCTCTGTTTCTCATGCACTGAGTGTTGATTTTGAAGAAGGATTAATTTACAGTATTAGGGAACCATTAAGGAGCCATATAAAAGCATCAAGAAGTACCATGTCATGGGACCTTTAAACACAATGTTCTCTTTCGCTGATATGAAGGATTCGTCCTATCGAATGAAGTGCCTCTTGTGCCTTCCAAGAAACATGGAAATCCTATCTTACAGAAACTCCCCGTCCAACCTCAAGAAACACATCGAGGTACGTTCTAGATTCATGAAATTGTTAGCGTCTATATTCCAATTTCAGTAACCATAGCATGGACATTCTAGACACTGTTGTGAAACCTTGAGCATAACATGTAGAAATTAACTTTGTGTGACATTGTTTCGGCTACACAAAGCGTATTTGACGATGTTGGAGCTAACAGGCTACCTAGCTTTTTCGGCTCAAGGGAAGGCAAAGCTTTAACGAATGAGAAAGGGCACACGAGTTCAAAAGGACAGAAAATAACATTAACATGTGCCTACTTTTAAAAATGTAAACAAGCGCTGTGTTTGTGCTATCTAAGTAACAAAGCGAGGGTTAGCTTCAGACTGCCTTTGCTTGATACTTTTACTTGTACTTTTAATTCCATTACTTGAGTACATTTATTTTTACATTACTTGTCATACTTAAGTACAAGAAGTTCCAGATACTTTAAGACTTTTACTCAAGTAACATTTCAGTCAGTGACTTCGACTTTTACCAGAGTCATTTTTGGGAGGGATACCTATACTTTTACTTGAGTTTGATTTTCCACTACTTTATACAACACTGGTCTCCAGGTCATACACAGAGACATTTTCAACAATCTAAATGTGAAAATCCCCTTGTAAAATGCTGCTGTGAAGATGCTGGACCTCTCAGTCAATGAATCAGTTTTATTACTTTTTTAAAAAAAATACTTTAGATCATTGTGGTTTGCAACTAACAAAATGTAAATCTAAATATCTTACTAATCAACCCAAATTGTAGTTTTGCCAGTATCAGAAATGACTCGCATGTAAGTATGCATACATGCTCTATAATTATTCCTGACAAGCGTGTGCATGAAACATAAACACCACTGAGAGCTGTGCTATAATGAAATACTGTAATACAATCATTGACTGTATATATAAATGGATGTAGCTAACGTGCTAATCGCCGCGTTCCAAATAGGACGTTAGCATGTGGGTGCCTCCAGCTCCTTCTGACTCTGGCTCCCATTGACTTACACTGTAATATTGTCACACTTCTCTGTAATTGTAACCAACCCTGATCATATTGGTCTTAAAATGTTTGTATTAACCTGCTTTACATTATCCTGGGGGTTTATTACGCTATTTTGTCTGTTAATAAATTCCTATACTTAATATGGAGCTTGACTCCAAATTCACTCTGCTGTGCTGTGGGTGACGTTACACTCCCTTAGTCCACTTCTATAGTCTATGAATACAATCATCACGTTCCTTTTACATAATTGTCTGACAATTTTGTATAAAATAACTTTTTGTTCCAAGTGATAGTAACACGTAATTTCATGATCCATGATAAAGTAGAGCTTTTAACCAGGTTATAGATTCCCCTTCTCATTTACCATCTCAAAGTTGTATTTGGAGTGATTTGTGCATGTTTGAACAATCTTTAATTGCTTATTTTTAAGATGCCATATTGCCAGTCAACTTTGTTCTCCAATTGAATTTTGTGATACACGTAGGATTCGGTACGTTGCATATTCATTTTGGTTTGAATGGAAAAAAAAATAATCTACATTCCAGTAGCATGATGTGGCTCTTTGTTCTGATGGCGTTCATGGCAACTCAGCTCCCATTGAGGTTTTAAATGAAATGCAAAATATTAATCTAAATATTGTAAAATGTACAAATTATAACATAATGATCCACGCGTGTCAAAAATTATAACTATATTGTACATCACACCAGTGCAACAGGTCTTCTTTAAGTATAAGACTGAAATGGTTGGTGCATGGTGGTACTTTAAGGAGTCATTTTTGTGTTCTTTGAGGAGAAAAATGGATTTTGACATAACAACCTTACAGAGTTTATATTCTCATCCCAGGTAATACAGGAAGTGCTCCACTGTGTTTTTAAAATCCGTACACCTTTACCAGTGTTGGGGAAGTTACTTTAAATAAGTACTGTTTGCTCGTTACCCATTACTTCTTTAAAAAGTGATCCCTTAGTTTACTTAGTTACCCTCTAGGGAAAGTAACTTTTCACATTACTTGTTACTTTGGTAACTTTTAGGTGGTAAACTCCATCTGAGGCTAAATAGCAGCAAGAAACCAATAGTCAACAAGTACCATAAGGGAAAGTTGAAAAGAACTTTGAAGAGAGAGTTCAAGAGGACATGAAACCATTAAGATGTAGGGTCCGTGCAGTCTGCCCAGGGGATTCAACTCGGTGGGCAAGGGATAGCTGTTTGGTGTGGGAGGATGCCCTTCAGGGACCTCTCCTCGGGTGTCGCTGGCTGCCACCGAGTGCATTTCCTCCGAGGCGGTACACCGCGACCGGCTCTGGGTCGGCCAGGAAAGGCTCAAGGTGAAGGTGGCATGATGGTCCGGCTGCTTGTTTTGCAGCTCCTCCTGCCTGGACCTTGCCGCTTTCCAGGGCCATGGGATCAGTGCCCGCTGTGCCCACATACACAGAAAAGTAACATTGCACCAAATTGAAAAAGGAACTACGTTTTGTTACCAACTTTTCAGTCGCAGCACGTTACACTATCTTTACCCCACCAAAAAAGTAGTTATGTGACTGTAACTCGTTACTTTGTAATGTGTTACATCCAACACTGACCTTCACTAGAATCATTTAGATTATTTCAGCCCTGGAATTGCCAGTCTCTACCGAACAAAAGGTAAAACGTAGTTGTTAACTTGAAAACTACCACACAAGGTAGGAACAGAGCATTTCAGCATTGGAGATGTACACAGAGTTACTCAAACATGTGTGAATAAAACAAAACACAACTCCAGGTATGTTTCTGAGGACGTAACAACATTCTAACATGGCTTGAAGTTCACAAGAGTCAACTTTGTAATATAGGATCTTGAAAATAACCATAACATCATTACCAAACTGGACCACCTGGGGCTTCAGATCTCACTGTGTAATTGGCTGCTGGACTTCCTCAGTGAGAGGCCACAGGCAGTGTGGGTCGGCAGGAACACCTCAAGCTGCATTAGACTGAGCACAGGAGCCCCCCAGGGCTGTGTGATCAGTCCGATGTTCTTCACTCTGCTGACCCACGACTGCGCACCAGCCTTCAGCACCAATCACATTGTGAAGTTTGCGGACGATACGACTGTGGTGGGTCTCATCTCTAATAACGATGAGACAAACTACAGGAGTGAGGTGAGCCTTCTGACCCAGTGGTGCAGCAATAACAATTTCCTTCTTAATGTTGAAAAGACCAAGGAGATTGTTATTGACTTCCGGAGAGGCCCCACCCAGCACCCCACTGTCCATAAATGGTGCTGCTGTAGAGAGGGTGAGCAGCACCAAATTCCTGGGGGTGCACATCAGTGAGGACCTCTCCTGGACAGTGAATACTACATCACTGGCAAAGAGGGCTCAGAAGCGCCTCTATTTCCTCTACAAACTGAGGAGAGCTGGAGCCCCCCCCACCCACCATGACCACTTTCTACTGAGGCACCATTGAGAGCGTCTTGACCAGCTGCATCACTGTGTGGTACGGGAGCTGCACTGAACAGAACAGGAAAGCCCTGCAGCGCATAGTGAATGCAGCCGGGAGGATCGCTGGTGTCTCTCTCCCCTCCCTCCTAGACATTTTTAACACCCGGCTCACCCGCAGAGCGTCCAGCATTGTGGGTGACCCGAGCCACCCCGCACACAGCCTCTTCAGCCTCCTGCCCCCCCCCCATGTTGGCATAACCTGTATTCCATAAAAGACATATCACTCTAGACACTTTAAAAAAAACTGCTGCTAAGGACTACTGTTGCACTGTTGTACATTTACATTTACTATTGGAATTTTATTTATTTTATTTATTGGTTTATTTAAGACTGTTGTACTGTTGTTTACCACTAGAATTGCACTAGAATCTATTGCACATTACCATTTCACTGCTGTATCTTCTATTGCACATTTTTGATGCACACTACACATTTTGGACACCTGTAAATAGGTATTTATTTATTTGTTCTGTTGCACTGCTTTCAGATTTTAGATCTTTGATTTTAGTTTTTAGATTTAGATTTATGTCTTAGTTTTTGTTGTGTTTTGTCCTTATATTGTATTTTGTATATATTTTGTACACTGTCTTTTTTGCACTACCTGGCCAGAGAGAAACGAAATTTCGATTCACTGTATGTTGAACACATATGGCAGAACTGACAATAAAGCTGACTTTGATCTTTTGCTCTTTTTGACATCATCAGCATTATTAAGGACTTGTTTGTCTCTCATTAGAAGAAAGTAGCACATAAGATCGTTTGAAACACAATCTGGAATCCTTTGCCCCAACAGTGTAAACTGTGAGCTACTGTGTCCAAATAATTTCCCTTGTGGATCAATAAAGTTTGTTTGTTTGTTTGTTTGTAAGTCTAAACTGTATTAAATGAATAGTCATTGTCACTTACCACCACATTGGGATGTAGAGTAACCCCGGCAGAGACAGGCCCAGCAGTAGGCCTCTCCAGTCCCGTAGAAAGTACGCAAATAAGGGCAATAACATGTACCCCAGTGCGAAGGCAGAATTAGTGGCTACCGACGAATACATGACTCGAGCGTGACCAGTCAAGATCTCTGCACCTATGGGACATTCATTTTAGATTGGTGCAAATAAATTACAGTGTATCAATTTTACTGTATGAAGAATTTACATTAATTAATTAATTATTGCATTTATATAGCACTTTTCAAGACAGCCAAAGTGCTTTACAGTTCATTCTTCAATCACTCCATACTGGGTGGTAGTAAGCTACTATTGGCTACTATTGTAGCCACAGTTGGCTGCCCTGGGGCAGACTGACAGAAGCGAGGCTGCCAATCTGTGCCATTGGCCTCCAACCACCACCAAGACACACCACCTTTCATACTAGGCAATGTGGGTGAAGTGTCTTGCCTAAGGACACAACAACACGGAGAGCTTGACTTGGTCATTTTGGGTGGGAACTATTTTTCAGTGCGGAAAAACAGAGCCGAAGCCCACACCACGCTGCGTAACAGGGGAACTCCCAACGTGGTGCGTAACAGGGATTCCCCTGGCAGTGTGGTGTGTGCTTCGGCTGTCTTTTTCCGCACTGAAAAATAGTTCCCACCCCAAAATGACCAAGTCAAGCTCTCCGTGTTTATTTGCACATTTATTTGCACTCGATATGAATGCGCACTACACAGAAAGTAATTGGGAAAAGCATCGAGCAAATTAATTCCTTTTGGCCGAAATCTTTCTCTGGCGACGTTAAACTCCAGTCTAACGCGGAGTAGCTGCAGCTGCGCGCGGCGGTCAGTGCTGACAGACTCGGACAATGGCTAGGTGACCAGGAAAACGCTTTCCAACACGTATTTTAGTCTCTGGACTGTGGGGAGATGCCCAAGTTTGACCTGGGGGTGGCATATCCCTTTAACCACGCATACGAACCATGTCCATAAATAGTGGTAGCGCACCAAATTAACTTAAACAACAGCTCAATAAATGGAAACAGCGTAGCTTACCGGTAGCGTGTAGATCTCCTGTTCTGACGAGACACATACAAACATTGCTCGCTTCCGCATAATAGTCCGCGCCGCTCGCATGATTGGCAGTTAACCAGCCAATAAGCTTCAACCCCAGGTAAGTGAACCACCCTCTTACTAACCCGCGATTTAGCGAACGCAAGCACACACAGGGCAGCTTCTGTCTATGAGAGAGACCGCTCAGGAGCTAGCAAACCGATTCTTGGCCATAAATCCGGTGCATCGGTAGTAAACACCTCCGAAGGTTGCAGAGAATGACCAAGACAAGATCCTGTGGGACTTCCAGATACAGACTGACAGAATGGTGATGGCAAACCAACCAGACATAGTGGTGGTGGATAAACAACAGAACAAAGCCATGGTGGGGGACATTGCAATACCAAGCGAAGGTAACATCAGGAAAAAGGAACACGAGAAACTAGAGAAATACCAGGGGCTCAAGGAAGAACTGGAGAAGGCCTGGAATTTTACAATTGTATGAAAAAGTTTTGGCACCCTTGCCAATTGCCATTATTTTCATTTTCTCAGGTCGCCCGAGCCTTTCTGTGTAGAGTTTGCATGTTCTTCCCATGTCTGGGTGGGTTTCCTCCGGGCACTCCGGTTTCCCCCATCAACCCAAAACATGCACCATAGGTAAATCCTCCAGCTTAGGTCCTGACCAAACCGAAGCAAGAAGATCATGGAGATGGTCCCCGGGCGCAGTAATGTGCTGCCCACTGCTCCTAATAACAGGATGGGTTAAATGCAAAGAAGAATTTCTCCTGTGTGAGATCAATAAAGTCACTTCTTCTTCTTCTTCTTCTTCTTCTTCTAAAAATCATTGTAATATTTCAGCAGTGAAATTAGTTTTATTTAATTAAATTAGTTTTTTTTGTTTGTTTGTTTTTTTCAGAAAATGTGCAATATGCATCAAAACAAAATTAGACCAGTGCATACATTTGGGCACCTTAACAGAAAAATCATATCAATATTTAGTAGAGCCTCCTTTTGCAAAAATAATGTCCTCTAGATGTCACTAATGAGTGTCTGAATCCTGGATGAAGGTACAGTGCCGTGAAAAAGTATTTGCCCCCTTCCTGATTTCTGTGTTTTTTGCATATTTATCACTCAAAACATTGTCAGATCATCAAACCAATTTTAATATCACACAGAAACAACCCAAGGAAAGACAAAATTCAGTTTTTGAATGATGATTCCATTTATTAGTGCACAAAAAAAATCTAAACCTATCTGGCCCTATGTGAAAAAGTAATTGCCCCCTTAATCTAATAGCCAGTTGAGCCTCCTTTGACAGCAATAACTGTAACCAAACGTTTGCGATAATTGGTGATGAGTCTTTCACACCGCTGGGGAGGGATTTTGGCCCACTCTTCTATGCAGAATTGTTTCAATTCTGCCATATTGGAGGGTTTTCTTGTATGAACTGCCCGTTTAAGGTCACACCACAGCATCTCAATCGGATTTAAATCCGGACTTTGACTTGGCCACTCCAAAACCTTAATTTTGTTTTCTTTGAGCCATTCAGAGGTGGACTTGCTGGTGTGTTTTGGATCATTGTCCTGTTGCATGATCCAAGAGCGCTTGAGTTTGAGGGCACGAACTGATGGCCGGACATTCTCCTTCAGGATCTTCTGGTAAACAGCAGAATTCATTTTTCCGTCAATCACAGCAAGTTGTCCTGGTCCTGAGGCAGCAAAGCAGGCCCAGACCATCACACTGCCACCACCATGCTTTACTGTGGGCACCATGTTCTTTTTATCAAATGCTGTGCCATTTTTACGCCAGATGAAACGGGCTGCAGACCTTCCAAAAAGTTCAATTTTAGACTCATCGGTCCACAAAATGTTTCTCCAAAAGTCTTGAGGGTCATCAAGGTGCTTTTTGGCAAAGGTGAGACGAGCCTTTGTGTTCTTTTGTGAAAGCAGTGGTTTTCTCCTGGGAACTCTTCCATGGATGCCATTTTTGGCCAGTGTTTTTCTAATGGTGGAGTCATGAACACTGACCTTAACTGAGGCCAACGAGGCCTGTAGTTCTTTCGATGTGCGTCTAGGTTCTTTTGTGACTTCCTGAATGAGCCGTCGTCGCACTCTTGGAGTAATCTTAGTTGGTCGACCACTCCTGGGAAGGGTTGCAACTGTTCCCAGTTTCCTCCATTTTTGAATAATGGCTCTGACAGTGGTTCGCTGGAGCCCCAGAGCTTTGGGAATGGCTTTGTAACCTTTTCCTGAATTATAGACTTCTATCACTTTTTTTCTCATTTGTTCTTGAATTTCTTTGGATCGTGGCATGATGTGTTTGTTCTTGAGATGTTGTAGCCAACTTCACTTTGTTTGACAGGAACTATTTAAGTGATTTCTTGATTCAACACAGGTGGTGACAATCAGGTGTGGGTGTGGCATGTAGAACTGAACTAAGTTTTCTCAAAACTGTGGTTAGTCACAGTTAGTTTGTGATTTAACAAGGGGGGGCAATTACTTTTTCACATAGGGCCAGATAGGTTTAGATTTTTTTTGTGCACTAATAAATGGAATCATCATTCAAAAACTGAATTTTGTCTTTCCTTGGGTTGTTTCTGTGTGATATTAAAATTGGTTTGATGATCTGACAATGTTTTGAGTGATAAATATGCAAAAAACACAGAAATCAGGAAGGGGGCAAATACTTTTTCACGGCACTGTATATTGGACCATTCCTCCTTACAAAACATCTCTAGTTCAGTGAGGTTTGATGGTTGCCGAGCATGAACAGCCTGGTCCAAATCATCCCACAGATGATGATGACACCATCATCTACACGGATGGGAAGGACCATGAACAAGTGGCGGTTAAATTATCAATAGCAATGCAAAACATTGCAAAATGGTTGAATGATTCCTGTCTAACACTAAATGTTGGTAAAACGGCAACAATGTTTTTCTCAACAAAACAAAATAAAAAAGTGTACCCCCTAGTGACAGTAAATGGAGAAATTATCAAAAATGTTGAAGAATTTAGATATCTGGGAGTAATTTTAGATGACAATCTAAGTTTTAAGAAACATGTCAAAAAGGTTTGTCAAACAGAAAAATATAATCTGTCCACTTTTAAATCTATACAAAACAAGGAGCAAAAACCTATTTAAATTCAATGATCCTGCCTCACTTAATGTTTGGTATTTCCTGTTGGCCACAAGACAATCAAACTATGATAAAACCTCTAAAATCTCTTTATAAACAAGCTATTAGGATCCTAGATAAGAAACCACATCACTATCACCACTGTCAAATATTAGTGAAACATAAAATGCTGTTTTGAATATATGATCAAATCAGCCAATCTTAGGTTACTATTCAAGATCATTAATAATGTGGCACCTCCACCACTGAAAAAGTTTGTCAAATTAACATCTTACCAAATGGTCAACGGTCAGTGGCCAATGTACAATAACAAAACCTAAAACATCACTGGGACAATCTGCATTTTCTGTTAAAACAATCTCAGAATGGAACAAACTTTCCACTGAGCTAAAACTGTGCAAAGACTTCAAACAATTTAGTGTAGGACTCAATCGACATTTCTTAAGAATACAAACTTGTCAGCATTAAGACAAACCTGAGAAGGGGATGGGAAGGTGAAGAGGAATCCATTTTAACTAATGTAAATAATGATAAAAGGAGAAGTTCAATTTGTCAACTGGACAAAGTTAGTTTGTCCAGTTCAACCAAACTAACTTTGTCCAGTTGACAAATTGAACTTCTCCTTTTATCATGGATTCTACCTGGACGACTGAGGGACTTTTCACGTAATGTAAATAATGTACCTTTGATGAAATGTTTATGAAATGCATTATTTTATGCTGTGTTTAATGTTTTGTCATGTTGTGTGTCTCAGGGACTGCAGATAGAAATTAGCTCAAAGCTAGCTATAGCTAGCTATAGCTATAGTCTGGTACAAAGCAATTTCATTCATTGACTGTGATTAATGCTCCTGTACATGGTCCCTGTCAAATAAATTAAATAAATGAAAAAAAGTGTTTTTCTTGGAATGCTGTGTTCTTTTGCTGCCATGCATATCGCCTCTTTTTAGAAGAAGTGCCTTTATTGATCTCACACAGGAGAAATTCTTCTCTGCATTTAACCCATCCTGTTATTAGGAGCAGTGGGCAGCACATTACTGCGCCCGGGGACCATCTCCATGATCTTCTTGCTTCGGTTTGGTCAGGACCTAAGATGGAAGATTTTTACCTATGGTGCATGTTTTGGGTTGGTGGGGGAAACCGGAGTGCCCGGAGGAAACCCACCCAGACACGGGGAGAACATGCAAACTCCACATAATGTGGGCAGCACATTACTGCGACCCGGGGATCGAACCCCGAACCTTCTTGCTGTGAAGCATGAGCGCTAGACACTCAGCCACCGTGCCGCCAATTGAATAAATATCTCCATTTTTGTTTCAACAGTCCACAGCACCTTATTCCACAGTGAAGCTGGCTTGTCCAAATGTGCTTTTGCAAACCTCAAGTGACTGGCATCTGTGTATACATATATCTGTGAAGAAAAGGCTTCTTCCGCATCACTCTCCCGTACAGCCTTTCCTTGTGCAAATTGCACTGTATTGTTGACCTGTGCACAGTGACACCATCTGCAGTAGATGGCCTTGCAGGTCTTTGGAGCTGGTCTGTGGGTTGTTTTTGACCATTCTGATCATCCTTCATCTTTGCCTCTCTAATATTTTTCTTGGCCTGCCACTTCTGGTCTTAACAAGAACTGTGCCTGTGGCCTTCCATTTCCTCACTATGTTCCTCACAGTGGAGAATGACAGTTGAAATCTTTGAGACAGCTTTTTGTAGCCTTCCCCTAAACCATAATGCTGAACAATATTGTTTTCAGGTCATTTGAGAGTTGTTTTTAGGCCCCCATGTGGCCACTCTTCAGAGGAGAGTCAAAGAGAAGAAGAAGAACAACTTGCATTTGGTTGCCTTAAATACCCTTTGTCATGACTGGATGCATCTGTTTATGAAGTTCAAGGCTTAATGAGCTCATCAAACCAGTTTTGTGTTTCAATTACTCTGTGTTGATTAGATACAGGTATTCAAAGCAACAAAATGACAAGGGTGCTCACATTTTTGCACGGCCTATTTTCACATTTGAGTCAATTTCATACAAATGAATATTACTAAACTTAAAATCTGTGTCTGGAAAACCACCCAGTCCTCGGCTTTTATGGGAAAATGAATGACATGCCTCTGTAATCATTTTCTGTGGAGACAGAGCCAATTATTATGCAACCTCAGAGGGGTGCCCAAACTTTTTCATACAACTCTCTCTCTCTTTCTCTCTCTCTGTGTGTGTGTGTTAGTTAGTTAGCTAGTTTAGGAGTAAAGTTTGCTCACTTTACTATTTGTGATGTAGTGTAATTTGGGGAAAAACAATAAATAAAAGATTTGAAAGCTTGCTAGGAGCTAATCAGTAACTAACTAATGCCCACAAGACCTATCATTTTATGTCAAATCTATTTTTGTAAATTTTATAAGCTGAGCTCAAAAGACAACATTTAATCTTACATTCCAATAGACAAGAGATTCATGATTCAAGTGATCTTACCAAGCACCAAAGCAGCAACAAAATTGGACATCTGGCCCAATCCGTTAAAAAACAGAAGAACAGTGAACAAAATCCAAGAGTTTGCAAACACTTGGAAGAAGGTGAAAAGTGTCTGCACTGCCATAGTTGCAAAAAGGATTGGCTTCCTGCCAAATCTGAAAGAAACAAATGACACACTTAAATTATATGTTTTCAAATGTTCTTAAGCAGAGAAGATTCCAAGAAGAAGTTCCAAGGACAAATGTCACTGATCAAGCTGTTGAGTCATTAAAAGAGCTGTGGTTTGGAGCTGTGTTTCTGTGTTGAATAGAAAAAATCCATCTTGTTTGTTGTAATTAATATTTAAGCCATTGTTATCTGTAAAATATAAAAAAACATTTTTTTTTAAATGTGGCCCAGAAGTAAATTCCTCATAAATGTTGACCCATATTTTTCAAAGGAACAAAAGAGGTTAACAAGCTACTGTATGTGTTATTTCATGTTCATGCCATAATGACTTGCTGTTAAAGGGATATGCCACCCCCAGGTCAAACTTGGGCATCTCCCCACAGTCCAGAGACTAAAATAAGTGGTCGAAAGTGTTTTTCTGGTGACGCAGCCATTGTCCAGGTCTGTCAGCACTGACCGCCGCGGTATCTGCAGCTACTCCGCGTTAGACTGGAGTCTAACGTCGCCAGAGAAAGATTTCGAGTAGCTGCAGATACCGCGGCGGTCAGTGCTGACAGACCTGGACAATGGCTGCGTCACCAGAAAAACGCTTTACACCACTTATTTTAGTCTCTGGACTGTGGGGAGATGCCCAAGTTTGACCTGGGGGTGGCATATCCCTTTAAAACTTAGTATAAAACTTTAAAACTTTGTATAACTTTGTGGTGTGTGTGATTTATGTGTCTTAAAAAAGGGATAAATGCAGGGAATTAAATAATAAATACATTAAGTAAATAAATGGGAATTTTACTACTGCTGAGCTTCTGAACAGTTATGATTTCTAAAAACTGCTAAATCTAAACTAATGTGCATATATTGTACTGTACTTGTCTGAGAGTTCCCCTGAGAATAAAGATCCACAGGTGACTCCAGCGTAGAAAACTGATGCTGTGAAAGGCTGCTTCCACTCGTCATGGCAGACCAAGTCAAACTGAGGGGGATAGAAGGAAAAAACAAATCATCATTAGCACCCGATTCACTGCCTCATACTTTCGGACCAGTGCATGTTTTTAATATTGTTATGTTATGTTCATAACAAGGTGCCAGACTTAATTGGACATTATACCTGTAATACTTATATAACTGTGCAAATGACCTTTTTACACTGTGTAAAATAAATGGGACCAATGGGACCACTAATAAATGGGACCAATGATAGAGGAGTGTACTTGAAATCACTTGTGCGCTCATTGTCCAGGTGACACATTTAAAAAACCTGAATGTGTCTCCATTTAGGTAGGGCTTAAAAGCTTGGACAGGATCCAAAAAGAAAATTACCTGTTATTATTCTACTCTGCTCCTCCCTGCTCCTCCCCAAGTTACCTCACTAACCCTTTAACTGTACTACAGAACAGTTAAAGGGTTAGTGAGGTAACTTGGGGATAGCCCTGGTTTAGCGGTAGTACGAGGCCGGATCACTTCCTAATGGGGTATATCTCTATGGTAACATGCCCTGAACCCATCCTGCTCTGGACCAGGTTAAGTTCCTGAATACGATAAGGAGACTACTCTGACCTTGACCAATTAGAGACGAGAATCCAGCTGCTGAGAGAGAATGAAAAAGAGCGAGAGTAGCACGGAGACAGGTGGATATTAATACGACATATTCTTTTATACCAGGAATGATACTTAAAGGTCCCATGGCATGAAATTTTCACTTTCTGAGGTTTTGAACGTTAATGTGAGCTCCCCTACCCTGTTTAGCCCCCCCATGGCTAAAAGTTGCGAAATGTCTAAACTGAGCATTTGTGATCCTTTTCTGCGTTTGAAAAAAAGGCAGCCCAAACGGGCGATTCTGAACAAGGGAACTTTCTGACGTCACACTCAAGGAAAAATGCAAATGCAGTTCCACCGCCCGCCTGTGTTTCTACCCACACTCTCTGGAACTCATGCCCAGAGAGTTTGGACCGCGAACGAGCTACGCAATGCGAGATGCGGTTTTTTATTTGCCTGGAGGCACGTGAGAGTGTTTCCAGGCTCGGATGTCCTTTATCTGAGCCTCTGAACCTCTGAAACAGCAGTGGTTTAATTTTATTTTCTGTGGAAATGTGTTTATTTTTCAATGGAACGCTTCTCATATCTTCCTCCGCGCAAAAACGCGGAAGTGGGTGACAGCGCACAGCGCACCGCTAAAGAGGAAAGAGCGGAGAGTTTGGCCACGCCCCCACCCACTGCACTGGCCTATCTCTGTCCTCCTCATTTGCATTCAAGCAACAACGCCCATAATAAAGTGTTCCAGAGAGATACCTATGACTCTGACTGTGTTCATGGGTCTTTCTCATGCACTGAGTCTTGATTTTGAAGGATTCATTTACAGTATTAGGGAACCATTAAGGCGCCATACAAAAGCATCAAGAAGTACCATGTCATGGGATCTTTAAACACACACTTCAGCTTGTGCAGGTTATATCCTGGATTAAATAGGTCTACCAATCTTGCTAGCTCTAACTGTTTGTAAATAATCACCGGTGAGTCATTGTGGTATGTAATGGTGCTGAATGTTGTAGCCCGATCCATTTGAAAATGATCAAATATTAAGAACCACATGTCATTTTGACATGGATTTTGTCCTCTTCATATATTTTCTTCTATTTGTGATGTGTATTTCTATATCTTTGTTATTGTACTTGTATGTGATCTTCTCAAGTGATGCCTCTTAATACCTGTTTAACACCTACTGTATTGTCTGTTACACTCTTTTAAACCCTGAGGAAAAGTGCTGGCACCCCAACTGTTAGAATAAAGCACTTTGATTTTTGTAGACTTGATCTTGTATTTTAAGGCCTATCTATGGTTGAATCATACTGTATTACACTAAATACACAGTTCATTCAGTCCATGGTGCTGTATTGCCGTATTTTCCGCACTATAAGGCGCACCGGATTATAAGGCGCACCTTCAATGAATGGCCTATTTTAAAACTGTTTTCATATATAAGGCACACCACATTATAAGGCGCATAGAATAGAAGCATACAGTAGTGGCTGACTAGGGTAGCCATGATTAACCAATATTGATCCATATATAAGGCGCATCGGATTATAAGGCGGCTTTTGAGAAAATTGAAGGCTTTTAGGTGCACCTTATAGTGCGGAAAATACGGTACTTTGGTAACATTCTTCTTGTCTTTATTTATGATAGTTATATTCATTTTCTTTTACTAGACAACTTCGCCAGTGAGATGTATTGTACTGTGTTGACATGTTTGGATTGCTATCTGTGAGCCATGTCTTGGTGGTGATATGTCATGTAACAACCACTGACATATGACACGTTACTTCCAAAGTCTGTGACAGTTGTGAGGACGGCCTGCAGTAACAGTCCAAACATGTCAATATATGTGCTGATAAAGTGGTCTGATAGAAACAAAACCAATTAACTGGACTATATGATGTCATACCTGTTTTATGACTTTAGCCCTATTCGGACGGGATTAGTTTTCCAGGGGGATGTAGAGTAATGTCAGTTTATCACAGGACCTCTGTAATATAAATGATCCCATTCACCCAGGACAAGAATATTGTCCGTAATATTCATTTGACATGGGAGGAGTTTGTTTACGCTCTGCCGTCACGTATTCGTTGCCGTGCACGTCATGATTAGCCTATGTGTAATATTAGCGAACTATGCAAATTATTGCCCATAATCAGGACTAATAGAGCAAACATGACCTAAAACAAGCAGAAGTTTCATGCCTCTGACAACTGATTTATACCTCTTGGTCTTTTTCATTGGTCGATGTGTGCGTTTGTTTGAGAGTACCGGTAGATCATTTTGTTTGCCGGCAAAACAAAGCGCTTCAAGCTCCTCCGTGTTTGAAAATTGCGGTAAATTATTTCTTTAAACGGATGTGACGAAATATTACATACATCTTTACCGAGGGTCGCATTCGCACGGGATTAATATTACCTATGGTAATTCCCCCAGACCGTTTTACAGAAGGTGAAACTCGCTGTAAATTTCACAGACATACTCCGTTATGTTTACGGACATGGCGCGTTCAGACAGGACTAAATTCCCTGGTAATTATTACTTCACCTCATGTCACCCCATAAAACTAATCCCGTCCGAATAGGGCTTTAAGCACATTCACACTTCCTCTACAAATCCACATGAACGAAGCAAGCACATTTCCTTTAGCTTGTAATTTATTTTGTAATTACTTGTATATTAAGTGATTATGATTGACAGTTCCTTGTGCTTGTGACAAATATATTCAAATTTTAAGTGTTATCCATTTTTAAATCAATGTCTTTTAAACTATGAACATTTGTGTTTGGAGCTGTCCACTGCTGCGCTGAGTGAATTCAAAGCTTGTGTTTAGTGGTACCTCAGTGACTAAAGTGGAGTGGTAGATGTCTTTGCTGTAGCTCCAGCCGTCCACACAGGGCTCCTGCTGCAGCTGGGTGAGGTTCACGTCTCCAGGAGCAGAGCCCTGAGCCCACAGATCCATGACCACATCCAGCCTGTACCTGCTGCAGCGGCTCCGCTCCTCCACACCATTCACCACCTCAGCACAACAAGCACATGAACACATAAAGAACAGAAGTAAAACATTAAAGGTCCGAGGGCCAGCTCCAGCTTGTGGTGGCTCAGACCAGATTTATAGAGTATCTTTGTGGCTGGCTGCAATTGGTTGATGCAGTTGGTTGATTTATTTAATTGGATCAATGTCCAAATTTAAGTTAACAGTAGGTTAAATTAATAAATAAATTCAGAGAATAGTAATTTAATTTAAGTTCTGAAAATGTTAAAAGTGAAATTGAATGATATTGTGTGTGTAATTGATTGTTTAAAATATATTCAAATTTATTGTAAATGTTGTAAAATGTATTAAAATCTAACCAAATTAAAGGAGCACTTTTTTTAAGTGTATATTATTTACAATTAAAAGCTATTTATTAATGTATTAAAATCTGATATAAAATAATAAAATATAAAATTTCTTTCATATATCTAGTCATTTAAAATTGTTTAAAAAATAAGTTATATTTAAGAATAAAATATGAATTGTTAAAATGTTACATGATTTAAAATTGTAGCCTAATTAAGTTAATATGTAAAATATATTTTAATACATTTTACTATGCTTAAAATAGAAAATAGAAATTAAAATGCAAATAGATTAAAAATACCAATAGATTAAAATACTAACGTAAATGTTAAATGTAAATGCAATTTCATTATTCCACATATGTGTCCAACCACGGCAAAACCAATACCAAGTCGTCCCGGAGGCATTTTGAGTTATTCACAGATTCTGAAAGTACAGGTTCTAAGCTTTCGAATGATGTCTTACATGTGAAAATCTGACCATATTTAAAGGAAAAGTAACGTTTTTTTACAATCTGAGCCTTCTTTCGGCAATAAAACAAGTAGTTTTACTCACCCATAGCAGTTTGGTGTCATTTTGAGCAGTTTCGTAGAAGTTATGTTGTAGCGTATCCGTTAACTTGAGTTCTCGGGGCATTACTTTGCGGTCTCCAAATAACACAAACTTTAGCACTTTTCAAATCATAGAAGTTCGATGTCTTATCCTACGATTTCGTGTGGTCAAAAGTGGCCTGTAATCCGAGATTCAGCCATAGTTTCGAGTAGATGAGGAGGCCAGTGCGCATGTGCGGACTGTGCTCTCAGCTCCCGGGACCCAAACATGAAACGCAAAGCTGTAAATTATGGATAAATCTCGGATTACAGGCCACTTTTGACTCAAACGAAATCGTAGACTAAGACATCGGGCTTCTATGATTTGAAAAGTGCTAAAGTTTGTGCTATTTGGAGCCCGCACGGGGCATATTACATGCTTGGGGAATATATTATATGCCCCGAGCTATGGCTAGAAGTCGCGCTAGGCTAACCGCAAATCTAAAACATCTCTGGAAATGCTCCATATGACACCAAAGTGCTATGGGTGAGTAAAACAACTTGTTTTATTACCGAAAGAAGGCTCAAATTGTAAAAAAAAAAAAAAACGTTACTTTTCCTTCAAAGGTGTCACTATTTGAAAGCAGGCATAGCAGATTTTCGAAAGCCCTCTCAAAGTTTTGCTCTCTTCAGCCCTCCTTGCCTAATTTGCATGACATTAAGCTAAGCCCGCCCCCATCATGACTGTCACTGTGGTGTGGTGTCCAGGCAGGTCAGAATCATTCAATAATTTAATAATACACAGGATAATATGTTAAGTCAAAGTTTACTACAAAATTTACTTATAGTCAGGAAGTACTAATAGCATAGCAAAGTAACCAATAATAATAATAAAAAAAAGTAATACAATATGTAATAAAATACCAAGGTACAGGTACTTATGGAGTATTTCACAGGAGGTAATACTGCTCAAATGAATTTCGTATTGTACATAATAAAGCACATATACACACATATATATATGCATGCCTTCCTGGTGCGTAACAGGGATTCCCCTGTCAGCGTGGTGTGTGCTTCGGCTGTGTTTTTCCGCACTGAAAAATAGTTCCCACCCAAAATGACCAAGGCAAGCTCTCCGTGTTGATTTGCACATTTATTTGCACTCGATATGAATGCGCACTACACAGAAAGTAATTGGGAAACGCATCAAGCAAATTAATTCCTTTTGGCCTAAATCTTTCTCTGGCGACGTTAGACTCCAGTCTAACACAGAGTAGCTGCAGATACCGCGGCGGTCAGTGCTGACAGACTCGGACAATGGCTGCGTCACCAGAAAAACGCTTTCCATCACTTATTGTAGTCTCTGGACTGTGGGGAGATGCCCAAGTTTGACCTGGGGGTGGCATATCCCTTTAATGCATGACACTATTAGAGGGGAACCCAAACAGATTAACATAATTTTTTTTTTTTTTTTTTTTAAAGCACTATCCCTTTAAGACCCATTTTTAACACCACAGGAGTTGTGTGCTCTTTTGTTGTCTTTTATATTTTTGTTTGCATATTCACTTTATTAACTTGTGCAGATTCTTTTGTAGACCTTTTGTAGACCTTTTGTAGACCAAAATGGAGCTGGAAGCGCGCCATGCTCACTTGGAACACGGTGGCTAGCAAGTTAGCTATGTCCATTTATATAGTCTATGGTCACAAATTCAAATGATGACTGAAAAATAAAAAAAAATAAAAACATTGTCACTGGGAGTTTTAGGGCTTACTTGTGAAGGTGAAATTTAGATTTCTTTTCTTTTCATTTTATTTCATTTCTTTGCACAGTCCCACCTACACGTAACTGAAGCATTCTGACCTATATCATTGTGTAACAACTGGTAGCTACTTGTTGAGAATTGCATTGCATACCTGTCTGTTTTGTCAAAGTTTAACCACAAAAAAAGAAAAAAATATTATTTCTACTCACCACTAAAGGAATGGCTGCTTTTTGCCACTCTTCTGTCAGATTAGCTCCGGGAACAGTGCAGTGATGGGGAGGTACATCAGTTAAAAACACCAAAGTGAATGCCCCAAATCCATTGGGCATTATACTGGCACAAAGGAGGAAGAATATCACTAACTGAAAGCACCCCCATTGCCCTAAAAAGGCTATGCTCTCCTCATAGTCTTTCATTGTCAGTGAATATCAGTCCCTTAGAGTCCATTGGTCCAACAGGTAGTACCAGAGTGCCATTGGAAATACAGGTTTTCGTCAAAGTGGTTAAGAAGGAACAAGTCTCCACCCGCTATAGGCTGAACTACTACTTGTACTACGCCCACTTTTGTATCACAACACAGGAAAACCACACCACATTTACATGTACTTCCTGGTGATGGTACAACACAACAACAAGGGCACAGACATGCAAAACAGACATGTATTCTGAGTGAAGTTTAGGTAAATATTATATGTTACAAGTAAATTCATAATGCTTTTGTCTTTTACTCATATAGTAGGCTACTTAGGACAAAAAAAATCAAACTAAAAATAGTATGTTGTAAGTGTCTGTGTACACATAGCTGCTGTTTGTATAGTATTTGTTATGTGGTTTTGTGTCTTAACCCTGCTAATCTTGTTTGTAACATTTAATACTTTTATTTGCAATGGATGGATTGATTAAAAAAACTCTTTAAAGCAATATAAATGTGCATCTCGTTGCACAAATATATAGCTATCACCTGGGTGCAAATTCTCCCCTTAATATGTAAATAATCATACGTTACAGACCACCAATGACTTCGCTGACACTAATCACAGTTTAGTTTCCAAAAGTCACAGTATTTGATATGTTCTTTTGACTGGCACAGAGATTTTCCAACCTGGAATTAAATTCAAAAGGAAAATATTTAAATAAACCTGGCAACAATGTATTGGCTTTGAGCTTTAAGTTGCTAAAAGCTGATCTTGTGGTGGTGGGTGAACAACTGTGTGGATAGAATCACATAAAAGGCTTAAACTACATTGAATATTTAGATTAAAATGATAAGATTTTGTGTTTTTACCCAAATATTATTATATTTTTTGCATCTATACTGGAGTAAGATTGTTCACGTGCTGCTTTTACTTCTGCATCTTTTCCCTCCACCACAGGGAATTCAACTTGAAATCCAAGACCAGGCTAAGGCTCAGAAAAACATGCAGAATTGAATGGAGTTTAACAGCAGGTTTGACAGAGTATCCTGTTACAGAGGTGTGACCAACAGATGGTTGATTCTATGTTCAGAGACGTAAACGTACAGCTGAGAGCTTTCAGATAAAAATCACAAAATAGGCTTAAAGTATTAAGCTGTAGTAGGTAAGTGCTGTTATTTTAGCTAGGGTTAAGTACAGGTGAATAGCAGACTGGAAGAATACTCTAAAGCTCACCTTTTAAACTTTTGCATATCATCAGTTGTCTCTGGGAGAGGATGCCCAAACGTCTCTGGAAGGAACAATGCAGCGATTGCTGACCCCACTGACAAAGACCCCAGAGATATATAGGGCAGGAATTTAAAATAGACACCTGAAAGACAGATATTATTATTGTATGAAGGAGTTGTGCATTCTTCAGACAGCAGTGATTAGAGCGCTGGAACTTTTGACACCAAACATCTATGTGATCACGTAGTAAAATCAAATTAACATTGCAGATTTGCACCACTAATAGTTTAAAAATGAGAAAAAACATGTATTTTGTATCCTCTATCTGCAGGTTAAGGCAACAAAAAGTTTGATTTTAGGCCAGGCTAAACAGTTCCTTTACTTGCAATTTAGCAACTTTGTAAATAGGGTTAAAGTTGTCACATAGCCACTTTTGAAAAACACGTACATTAAACAACAAAATTGCTATAATGAAATACCACTATGCAGAGGAGGTCAAACAGGGGGGATTCTAGGCTTCCAAGTTTAGGGGTGCTTAGCACTAAGGGGGTAACACAAGAGCAATACATGCAAAAAATACTATACCATGTGCACCTACACACCAAACACTCTTTCTTACCCATCTCTCTCCATTTCTTTATATCAGTGATTCATGTTTGAGCCTGTTGGTACTATAATTATCTTCTATAGTTGGTGAACTTGCTTGAATGAACATGTGTAAATGAATTGGTTTTATGAAACTCCAAGTTTCACCATGTCATGTGTGTCTTACCTGGATTGTCACTTTTCCCTTAATCACTACATTTGGAGGTTGTATCATTTTTATGCTGTCAATCATAGCAAACAGGAAGTAGGTTTAACAGCTCATTAAAATATATTCAAAACATAAGGTAGGATATTAGCATCACATCATTTCACTTTACTTAGGCTATACGATACAACAGGCCTAATTTCTTATAAACTGTCCATATAGCCTATATTCCCCAATATATTATATCCTGTTTTCTGAGACATGCACACACATATGCATATATGAATCACAGAGCCTGATGACAGAACATTTGACATTCTTACAAAATTACTTACATTGCCTCTAGACCTGGCTCTGAAACCCGTTTTTCTCTTTGGTCTACTCTAAGAACAGTAGTAGAAAGTATTCACACCTTGTGACAAAAGTTAAATTTCATCATTTAAGGGCGTATTAAACTCTTAAACGTATGTTTTCTGTTGATAGGAGCAGATGCAAAAGCTGTTAACAAAAGATAGCACTCCGTTAGCTGTGCTGCACAACGAGATTCTGACCAATCAGAGGGAGAGAGGCGGGTCTTAGTGCAGAGATACGCAGCGCTATTGGCTGATAGTGTATGGCCATAGACACGAGCGCTGGTGCCTGCTCCACAGACGGAGGAGAGATGTGTCAGCAAAGAGAAACAGAGGAGCGATCTCATATGAAATCATTTAAATGTTTAAAGGTTCCAAAATACGGGACAGCACAGCGCAAATACTGAAGTTTGATATCCGCTTAGACTAAGAAACTTCAGCTCAATAAAATAGCAAAGACCTTAATTTTAGAGGTGCTGAAATATTTTAGGGGGTCGAGACTCGCCCCTGAAGACACGGTTTTGTATTTTCTATTAAATGGTAAATGGTCACATCTTTATATAGCGCTTTTCCACCTTCAAGGCACCCAAAGCGCTTTACAACAAGGAACCAATCACCCATTCACACACGCATTCACACACCACTGTACGCAGACACTGGGGGCGAGGAGGGTTAAGTGTCTTGCCCAAGGACACAACGGCAGCATTCATCTGTGGGAGCTGGAATCGTACCAACCAACCTGTGGGTCAGTGGATCTGACCACTGATGTTTCTTAAGAGCGGGATTTGAACCGCCAACCTTTGAATCAGTGGACAAACGCTCTACCAACTCCGCAAAGGCTGGGGAACATTTGTCCGTATAAGAAGGGGGGGAAGGGGGAAGAAGGGGGGAGAAAAGGGAAGAAAATTGAGCAAGTCGCAGGTTCGAATCCAGACCAGAGCGAGAGCAAATGAACAGATTTAATTTTTAAACTTGGTTATTTTAAAATCAGTTATTTATCTTTTCATAATGTTTTGTCATTTTTCAGGGAAATTATTAAAAACTTTGTCCAAACTACTAATATTTGTCCATTTAAGGGCATTTTACTTATGCAATTGTTTCCTATGGTAACTTTGGGGATTCCATTCACACCATATTGTAACTCTAAAGTTTCATTCAAACTGCAAGCAGCTTCTTGATATTATAAGTGCTTCTAGAATTCACTGTAAATTAATACAACACAATCAATTCCGCAAAGAAATATATTTATTAACACAATAGTATGCCCAAAATTTCACATTTTCTTGGCAGTCAGTAATTTCAGTCAGGTCAGTGATTATTTTCTAACTGAAAAGGAACCAGAATATAAAAACATGAATTTTAGATTGATAAAGATTAGAAACATAAAGATATTGATATACAAGACCCACAATAAGTACATAGAGCAATAGGAATAGAACAGTAATAGGATTATATTAATTATAATTGGAATAGACAGTTATTGACATTAGATGGTAATAAAAACATTTATTAAAATTAAAGTAAGTAAAGCTAACCCAATATTCTCATACGTTGAAGCCACTCCTCTTTTGTAACTGGCTCTGTGTTTGAACAATATTCCTTGCCTTTTTACTGACTGTGATTGTTTCCACGGTGCGAAACTGCCCACATTTATGACATATATTTGAGGTCACAGTCATGCCTTACAAAAACAATGGAATGGACATATTTTTAGGTATTTATATTTTCTAAATACCAACAAAAGCATGCAGAAGTATTTCCTCAGACATAAGTGAATAGGCAAATATTATTACTTGCATGTGAGGATAACTCTAAACTCTGATCGATGGGCCCGGTCCAACTGCTGAAGCACAACATGACCCCCTGGATCTACATCTGGTGCAAATGAGGGTTTTCGTGATCACGTGGCATCCAAACCAGCAGCCGTTGGGCAAAGAAGCGGTCTGGTGTTGGAGCTTGGTGGTACAAGGTAGCTGGTGGTGGGGGGTGGTACCACAGGTCTCGGCGGACTTTCAGTTATAATAATAATAATAATTCATTGGATTTATATAGCACCTTTCATGCCACTCAAAGCTCTTTACAGTTCATTGTTCATTCACTCCACACTTGGTGGTGGTAAGCTACTTTCTGTAGCCACAGCTGCCCTGGGGCAGACTGACAAAAGCGAGGCTGCCAATCAGCGCCATCGGCCCCTCCGACCACCTCCAACATTCATGCACACGCCACTTTCATACTAGGCAAATGTGGGTGAAGTGTCTTGCCTAAGGACACAGCGACAGTATTTTGCAACTGGCGCCCCCCTGTGGCACCTGGAATTCCCAGCGGTCTCCCATCCAAGTACTAACCAGGCCCTGCCTTGCTTAGCTTCTGAGATCTGACGGGATCAGGCTTTGACAGGCAGGTATGGCCACAAACTCAGTTCCAGCTTCCCTTTTGCACCCACCATAAAAAGTGTTTCTGCCGCCCACTTGCGGTTCTGCTGTGGCATGGTCTGTGGCCATAGTACCGGGAGGTCCGCTGGTTCTGGCTATATTGAGAAAAAAGGTATAAGAAACAAAGAAAACATCGATTGATAATGGCATGTGCATTTTTCAGCGCATCTTACCATTGTTCGTGTTGTAGAAAGAAGGAAGAGGAGGGTTTGATGAAGGTCTGATGGCAGACGAGGTCTGCGGAACAGCGGGGGGCATGAGACTGTTACAGGGATATGTGTCTATGGAACCTGTGAAGTCTCTAAATGAAAGAATATTATTATTACATTTTAGTGAAATAAAGTTGTATAATTATGACAATTTAATTTACATGTACTTAATTTTCAGTTAAATAAAATGATATTATTACCTGAGGGAGTTTCCTCTGCAGACAAATTTGGCTTGACCATGTGAGCCCCCAAATCTCTGCTTTTCAAGCTGTTAACAAAAGGGTCATTGTCAGTCAAATTTATGGGTCTAAATCCTGCACCACTGCTGCAGATATGCGTGTGTATGTGTGTATGTATGTATGTATGTATGTATGTATGTATGTATGTATGTATGTATATGTAATAACATGCTGCTAACCATGGATAAAGTCAGTCTGGGTCTTTTGGACTGCTCACTGCTCCTGGGGATAGATGGTGTGGGTCTTTTTGAAGGAGTGGACAGCTCACTGCTGGAGGTGGAGGGTGTGGGTTCTGCACTCAGCTCTCTGCTCCTGGAGGTGGAGGGTGTGGGTTCTGCACTCAGCTCTCTGCTCCTGGAGGTGGAGGGTGTGGGTTCTGCACTCAGCTCTCTGCTCCTGGAGGTGGAGGGTGTGGGTTCTGCACTCAGCTCTCTGCTCCTGGAGGTGGAGGGTGTGGGCTCTGCACTCAGCTCTCTGCTCCTGGAGGTGGAGGGTGTGGGTTCTGCACTCAGCTCTCTGCTCCTGGAGGTGGAGGGTGTGGGTTCTGCACTCAGCTCTCTGCTCCTGGAGGTGGAGAGTGTGGGTTCTGCACTCAGCTCTCTGCTCCTGGAGGTGGAGGGTGTGGGTTCTGCACTCAGCTCTCTGCTCCTGGAGGTGGAGGGTGTGGGCTCTGCACTCAGCTCTCTGCTCCTGGAGGTGGAGGGTGTGGGTTCTGCACTCAGCTCTCTGCTCCTGGAGGTGGTGCAGGACGAGTCTAAGCCAGGTGTGGCATCCACTTTAGGTGGCAGATGACCCTGTGATAAGTGCATGAAGATATACCAGACAAATAGTAGGCCTATTTAGGACACTAATATATTCTATATCATGTCTAATACTGCTTTTTTTTTTTTTTTCTTTTTAAAGAAATGTAGGATAAATGATGGCACCTTATGAAATCCACATGAGCATGTAAGACGTGTGCTCCAGAGTGGTCTGTCTACATCTACTTGAAAGCAGAGGGCACTTTTCTATCTGAAATCATAAACACATATTATGCATATAACTAGTTTGTGTGCCAGAAGTCCATACATATACACAGTATTACGTTAAAAATGTTTAATTTGTATTAAGTGAATCCTCTACTTGTTTTATCTGCACACAGATAACATGGAATATCACCAACAGTTCCATATTAAATGCAATAAAGTTGAATCACTCTGGTACATCTCATACCATCTTTTTTGTCTGGGAGCAGTGTGCGTATACAAGCAGGTCTATTGCTGTTTGTCTGCGACGTAATTACCAATGAATTAACGTAATCACTACGTAGTGTCTGGTAGCTATTGAAACAATTAAACTAAGCCACTGCATTGATGAAATATGTACAACCCACCTGTTTTGTCAGTACGGTGACGTTACGTCGCTATTAGCAAACTTTTGAGAGCGGCGAAGCACATGGGATTGTTGTCAACAGTGAGCCGAAGATAGAAAGACGGCAAGATGCACTACGCACATCGATTGGTTTGCAAATGATCCAGCTCACAGTTTGATTGGACTGACGCCGTGACCTGATTTGCTCTCGTGAAAGAAGATGGAGTTGCGGATCTTATTGGAAGCGCAAAGACTCACGTTGCAAGCTAACAGGCGCTTGAAAGCTCGAGCTACGCACTCCACTGGACGAAAAGTACGGACTATCGGCTTTGCGGTACCGCAACTGCCGCCCCCACTATTACAGTGGTACCTCACCTTACGAAAGACCCAACAAACGAAAATTTCAAGTTACGAAACGCCTTCACGTTAAAATTTGTAGATACGAAAGAAAATTCAAGTTACGAAATGCGAAATCTCAAAAATTCAAATAATGCGCGCTCAGCCACACACATTAAACGCTTTTCTCAGACTGGAATTAAACTTTTCTCACATTTGTCTCTCGTTTAAACACTCAAACTTTCATAGATTTTCAACAAAATGTATTAATAGTGAAGTGTGGGGGGAAGAGGGAGGGGGGAGAAAACTGAGCTCTGACACGTGTGATAGTGCAGCATGACCCGGCGCGGGGCTGCCAGCAGGTCTAGACCTGGACTAAACCAGGACTGGACCAGGACTAAACCTGGACTAAACCAGGACTAGACCAGCTGGATTAAAGCGCCGCGCGCGGGTCTATTTCCTGGTTTCGTTTCGAGTCACGGCTGAGGCGAGCAGCGAGGGGGACCGCACCCAGTCTGAGCGCATGAACGAATGCATGCAAGAGCCGCGGTGGTCTGTTTGCGATGAGGAAACAACATTAGACCAGGTCTAGACCACCGCAGCTCTTGCATGCGTTCGTTCATGCGCTCAGACTGCGTGCGGTCCCCCTCGCTGCTCGCCTCAGCCGTGACTTGAAACGAAACCAGGAAATAGACCCGCACGCGGCGCTTTAATCCACCTGGTCCAGTCCTGGTTTAGACCTTGGTCTACAGTCTCTACGCAGAACACAGTGTTACACTATAAAAAAAATGTTACACTATAAAAAAAAACTTGGATCGGGGCCTTGGAACGAATCAGGCTTTTTCCATTGAAATAGCTACTCAACTTACGAAAAATTCACGTTACGAAACCACTTCTGGAACGAATTAATTTCGTAAGGTGAGGTACCACTGTATTTAGTTGTTTTGGCTCAAAATGACTGTCTCCAATTAACTAAATGAGTACGATGTATGATCATCTACGTTTTCTTCAAGACCAAATGAACCATTTTGTAATACTTATAGACTATACAATATATATATTACAAATATATTACAAATGATATTGCTCAATAAGTATTTCAAAAAGCATATTATGTCTTCTGTAAGTACATTGATGTATGAATAAAGGTGTTTTGATGCGATGGAAAGAAATGAGCCCATGACTGCACTTTGGATGCTTGGATTTTTGCAACAGCACCCTCTACTGGTAAACCTGTGGTTACTCGAAAGAAATGCGCCTGTCTATAACTTCTTACTGTACTTGCAGTGTGGCAGTGTGGGTGAAGTGTCTTCTCAAGAACAGAACAATTTCACTGGTCTAAGATAGATGGCAATATGATAAACGCAATACAGCATGCTTGTTTGCATTTAGTTAAATGGTGGTTATATTTCACTCACTCAGTTGGAAGATAAAAGGTGCAATGCTGTTCCAGATTTTGGAGATCATAGAAAAGGTTCCTGTGGCGGTGTTTCTGATCAACATTTCTGCAGTATATGAATTACCCAGACCTGCATTAAAGGAAAAGTAACGTTTTTTTTAAACAATCTGAGCCTTATTTCGGTAATAAAACAAGTTGTTTTACTCACCCAGAGCACTTTGGTGTCATATGGAGCACTTCCAGAGATGTTTTAGATTTGCGGTTAGCCTAGCGCAACTTCTAGCCATAGCTCGGGGCATATAATATATTCCCCAAGCATGTAATATGCCCCGTGCGGGCTCCAAATAGCACAAACTTTAGCACTTTTCAAATCATAGAAGCTCGATGTCTTACTGTACGATTTCATTTGAATCAAGAGTGGCCTGTAATCCGAGATTTATCCATAGTTTACAGTTTTGCGTTCCATGTTTGGATCCCGGGAGCTGAGAGCACAGTCCGCACATGCGCACTGGCGTCCTCATCTACTCGAAACTATGGCTAAATCTCGGATTACAGGCCACTTTTGACCAAACGAAATCGTAGACTAAGACATCGGGCTTCTATGATTTGAAAAGTGCTAAAGTTTGTGTTATTTGGAGCCCGCATGGGGCATATTACATGCTCGGGGTATGCCCCGAGCTATGGCTATAAGTCGCGCTAGGCTAACGGCGTTAGCCTAACGCTAATCTAAAACATATCCGGAAATGCTCCATAAGACACCAAAGTGCTATGGGTGAGTAAAACAACTTGTTTTATTACCGAAATAAGGCTCAAATTGTAAAAAACGTTACTTTTCCTTTAAAGCCAGAGGGTTCAGATGATGTAGAGAAAGTGGCGATGCACATTTTAGAATGTTTTCTTACAGCAGGTACAAAGTCATTTGAATGGGTTCCAATGGGCATACTTTTGTACATAGCTCCCACATGTTTATGTAACTTCCCATGGCATGAAATTTTCACTTTCTGAGGTTTTTGAACGTTAATGTAAGCTCCCCTACCCTGTTTAGGCCCCCCCCGCCATGGCTAAAAGTTGCGAAATGTCTAAACTGAGCATTTGCGGTCCTTTTCTGCGTTACACAAAACCAGTGTTGAAACGGGCGAGTTCGGACAAGGCACCTTTTTGACGTCAGATCAGCAAATGCAGCTCCAGCCCCTCCCTCTGTCTCCGCTCAGCGTCCCTGTATATCCCGCCCAGAGAGTTTGGACTGTGAATGCGCTACAATGCGAAATGCGTTTTTTTATTTGCCTGGAGGCACGTCCGAGTGTTTCTAGGCTCGCAAGTCCCTTACCCGACCCTCTGGACCTCTGAAATTCCAGTGGTTTAATTTTATTTTCTGTGTAAATATGCTTTTTTTAATTGCAAAGTCTCCCATCTGTCTTCCTGTGTTAAACACGGAAGCGAGCAGACAGCGGTGCAGAGCTGCGGGGGCAGTGACTTTTTGATTAAACGTTGGGAAATAAAGGGTTCCAAATATTTAAGACACATTTTAAAATATGAATCAAAAGATGAAAAAAACTTTTGAAAAAATATGAATCCTCAGATTTTATATATCCAAATGAATTTCAGGTGTACAAAATTATAACATGTTTTGTTTTTGCAACTAAATCTGAATATAAGGTGAGATGGTGTACAAAAATGTGCTCTCAGATTAAGAGATTTGGTCTCACACAATGACACACAGGAGAAATTTGACTTCTGCATTTGACCCATCCTTTTTCAGGAGCAGTGAGCAGCCATCTTTTTCGGCGCCCGGGGGACAGTACCGTGAAGGGTCTTGACCAAGGACCCACACTGTTTAGCTCATTGCCCGGGGGGGGGGTTTGAACCCACAACCCCCAGGGGGGAAGTCAGTGACTTACCAGGTGAGCTAACCAGCCGGTTGGTGCTCTCACACCCTCAATGTAATTTTTTTTAAAGGTGTGATTGAGGGTTAAGGTAGTTTTGTGTATACAGTGGTCCCTCGCTTATCGTGGGGGTTAGGTTCCAGAAATAACCCGTAATGAGTGAAATCCGCGAAGTAGGACAACTTTATATTTTACAATTATTATACATGTTTTAAGGCTGTAAACGCCTTAAAACACTGGAATTAACGTTTTCAACAAAATGTATTAATAGTGAAGGGTGGGGGCTCCGCCGGGAGCCCCGCCGGACGCGCGAGGGGAGCGGAGACATGAGTCACTGGATCCGCAGGAAGCACCGCACTCATCCAACAGCAGAAGTGCACGTGGTCAAATCCGTGACAGAGCAGCACGACCGGCGCAAGGCCGGGGCTGCGAGCACGAGATCGAAGCGTGGCGCCCAGACCATGCCTCCCCCTCAGGACCGCGTCCTCGCAGCCCGAGCCACAAACCGAACACGCACAAATGAACCCAAGAGTTGCACAAAACCAGCAAAGAGCCGCACGGGGTGATTTAATCCTGGTTTAGACCTGGTCTAGTCCCGGTTTAGTCCAGGTCTAGACCTAGTCCAGTCCTGGTTTAGTCCAGGACCAGTCCAGGTTTAGACCTGGTTTAGTCCTGGTCTAGACCTGGTTTAGTTCTGGTCTAGACCTGGTCTAGACCTGGTTTAGTCCTGGTCTAGACCTGGTTTAGTTCTGGTCTAGACCTGGTTTAGTCCACATTTAGTCCTGGTCTAGTCCTGGTTTAGTTCTGGTCTAGACCTGGTTTAGTCCACATTTAGTCCTGGTCTAGTCCTGGTCTGGTCCCGGTCCCCCCTGCATCCCCCATCTATCAATCGGCAAAGGTCTACAGTCTCTTAGCCAATCAGGACGCAGAACACAATGTTACACTATAAAAAAAATGTTACACTATAAAAAAAAAATCTGCAAAACAGCGAGGCCGCGAACAGTGAACCGCGATAGAGCGAGGGACCACTGTAGTCCAAATGACACCAAAGGTGTGAAAGTTATAGCAAGACACTGCTAAATTAGATTGGAGAAACAAATTCTTTATTTTTCTCAAAATTATTAAACAATACAAGTATGCATTTTATTTTAATACACAAACACTTGGCTGTGAAGGACATTTATAAAACTGGACTGGGTAAAATTGTGCATCTTAACATAATCGTATAATACAGACCACTGTTACTTATCACAGTTTAGTTTCCAAAACATCCACAGGATTTGATAAGTTCTTTTGACTGGCACAGGAACAGCTCAACCTGTAGGAAATTAAAGAAAGTAAATAAAAAAAACAGTCACAGGCTGAGAGGCACAATGGCTGGATTGTTGGATTGTAACACAGAAGTAACTAGTGAGTCAAGTGAACATACATAATTATAATAATAGTTCTATAATTAAAGTTTAAAGGCAGTTCACTACCAAGGACCACGCCGCAACAATGGTATAAGATAAAGACATTTACAACAGAATGTGGGCTCTGGGCAGTCAGCCCAGACGATTCAGTAGATGGAGAGGTCTTCAGGCTGAAAGATGAACAAGAAGCATGGGGTGGGAGGGAGGGAAGCCAGATGGTGTTGTCGGGATAGGCTTGTATACATTTAATTGGTAATTTGAGGTGTGGTCCTGTCCTGATTCTCAGTTAATTATATTTACTCCATTTCGCAGTATGCTGCTACTGAGCAACGTGGCTGACACAGACAGGTGTTTTTACTGCACACAGATAACTTGAAAAATACATTCTGATTCAGATCAGACCAGCAATTTGACCATAGAGAGTACTGTGCAAAGGACTGAATTTCTCGGTGACTCCTAACCACATCCCCACGATGGACTACATCACGGCAGCGGAAACTGCCATTAGAAACAACAAGCTCACAGAGACAGAAGCTGGAGACCTTAGACTGAAATTAAAAGCTGCACTGAGCAATGCCAAACTTCCACCCTCCAACGTAACACCAGAGGAAAGGAAGGCCATCATTGCTCTAGAGAGGGACCAGAGCATCAACATCCTGCCTGCGGACAAAGGGAGATGCACGGTGATCTTGGACTAAGCTGATTATGAAGCTAAGGTGAACAGCCTACTCAGTGACACGACAACATACGAAGTACTGAAACGGGACCCCACCAATGGGTACAAAAAGAAGATCATTGATTGCTTACCGAAGTTGAGGAAAGAAGAAGTCATTGATCGACAACTGTATTACAGACTGTACCCTGGTGACGCTATCCCGTGCATCTATGGCCTCCCTAAGATTCACAAACAAGGAGTACCACTCAGACCCATTGTGTGTAGTGTTGACTCCATCACATATAATTTGGCCAAACACCTAAAAACCATCTTGGCTCCATTGGTGGGTAACACGGAGCACCACATTGAGAACACAGCCGAATTTGTAAACAAAGTTAAGTTTCTCCAGTTTGATCGGGATGAGACAATGGTTTCCTTTGATGTAACCTCTCTTTTCACCTGTATCCCTACAGCTGTAGCGGTTGAAGCAGCGAGAAAGAGACTACTACAGGATTCCAAGCTAGAAGAGAGGCCCAAACTTTCACCTGACCAAATCTGCCAACTGCTGGAAATTTGTCTGAATACCACCTATTTCCAGTTCAGAGGGAACTTCTACAGGCAGATCCACGGCTGTGCGATGGGCTCACCGGTCTCCCCTATCATGGCTAACTTGTACATGGAACAAGTTGAACAGAGTGCTTTGGCCTCATATCCTGGCACTCCACCCACACACTGGTATCACTATGTTGATGGTAATTTTTCAAAAATCAAAATTCAAGATTTGGAACCTTTCACTGCACATATCAATTCTGTAGATCCGAACATCAAATTCACCCGTGAAGATGCCAAGGACAACACACTGGCGTTCTTAGATTGTGCAGTAACGATAGGAGGAGACCGGCGACTCTACGTAGAGGTCTTCAGGAAGCCCACACACACAGACCAATACCTGCTTTTTGATTCACACCACCCACTGCAGCACAAACTGGGAGTTATTCGGACATTACAACACAGGGCCCAAGTGGTTCCCACAAGCACAGAGGGTAAGGAGAAAGAAGAACAACATGTGCAGGAAGCCCTCTCTGTTTGTGGGTATCCTAAATGGGTTGTCAACAAAACCAAGAGAGACAAGGGCAAGAAACAAGACAACAGAGAATCCGAACCCAGGAGGAAAGGGGTAGCGATTCCGTACCTGGCCGGCGTTTCTGACAAATTACAGAGGATTTTCAGACAATATGACAGTTTATTTCAAACCCACAAACACTTTAAGACAAAAACTAGTCCACCCAAAGGACAAAACACCGAGCCACAAACAAAGCAATGTGGTCTACTCCATTCAGTGTAGTGAAGACTGCAGTGAGCGCTACACTGGAGAAACAAAACAGACACTTCACAAGAGGATGTACCAACACAGGCGGGCATGCCAGAGTGGCTGTACATCTGCTGTACATCTCCACCTAGAAGCCACGGGCCATTCTTTTGAGGACAGTGAGGTTCAGATCTTAGCCAGGGAAAAGAACTGGTTTGAGAGGGGAGTTAAAGACGCGCTTTTTGTCAAAAAAGAGAATCCAGAAATGGGGGAGTCAAACATAACTTGTCTCCCATATATAATTCCATTCTCAAACCAAAGTCAAAACAGACAAAGGAAACAATAGGGCAGCCAGGTCAGGGCCAGAGGTGTGAAAACAGTCGTTAGGGATTGAATGGGTATGCTAAACTAGACGCCAGAGAAATTGGAAAAATGAAAGACAGAAACTCAAAAACAAACAGGTGAGATAGTTTTCGGAATAATTTCAGTATAGTTAGCTCCTCCCTGCAACTAGATATAAGCAGTGTCTAACCAGCACTCTAACCAGAACTGACGAAGCAGCGTGGATGAACTGCAAAACATTTTCGACCAAATAAACTTTGTCCAGTTGACAAATTGAATTTCTCCTTTTATCATGGATTCTACCTGGACGACTGAGGGATTCTTCACGCACCATAGAGATAGTTTATCGACTAATGAAGAGGATGCCAAGAAAACATGCATGTAAATAGTTCCACACTTCAATATATACATTCTGAATGGAAATACAGTATATAGCAGGATGTGTACCTGTAGAGAATAGGGCCCCCAAGACCTGTGCTTACATATCACAAAGACAAAGGCATAAAGCTGAAGTAGCCATTTTATCTAATAATAAACTCACTATATGACTCTTTGGTGTGAGAGCTGATTGGCTGCTCTTCTCTCTTTTCTATAGCTGTTCTAAAACATCAGTGGCCAAAAATGTCATAATACTCTGTGATATACCAAATTAATACTATAGCAGACTAGAACAATAATCTAAAGCTCACCTTTTAAACTTTTTCATATCATCAGTTGTCTCTGGCAGAGGATGCCCAAACGTCTCTGGAAGGAACAATCCAGCAATTGCTGATGCCACTGACAAAGACCCCAGAAATATATAGGGCAGGAATTTAAAATAGACACCTGAAAGACAGACATTATTATTATTGTTTGCTGATTTCAATCATACAGACCTCAAGACATTCCACAATGCATCAGCATGTTGATTTTCCAACCAGAGGAAACAACATCTTGGACATGGTTTACACAACACACAAAGGAGCATACAAGGCTTCCCCCTGACCCCACATAGGCCTCTCTGACCACATCACTGTCCTGCTCAGACCAGCATACAGACCCCAGGTGAAAGTCACCAAACTGATTCTGAAGCAGATCCGAGTGTGGCCAGAGGAAGCCTCGTCTGCACTACAGGACTGCTTTGACACAACAGACTGGGAAGTGTTCAAGCAGGCTGCCACACACAACAAGATTCAGATTCAGCTTTATTGTCAACCGCACGGACATTGAGGAATACACAGACACTGTAACTTCCTTTCTTCTTTCTTTATTAGTTTATTTGACAGGGACAATGTGCAAAAACATTAAAGATGCTTTACATCAGATTATAGCTGAAGCTAGTTTCCATCTGTAGTCCCTGAGCAGGTGAGAAATACAATATAAAACGTAAACAATATAATCAATACACACTCACACACTACAAATTACCAATTATTACACAATAAAATATTACAATAAAATCTCACTCAGATTATAACACAGTTATCATTCTTAATGCTGACACTGCTGATTCTCTAATAATAATTTCTTAACGTTAAATGAAAAGTTTTTCATGTCAGAGGAAAGTTTCAAACTTTGTGGCAATTTATTCCATTCTTTGATGGCTTTGAAAGAAAAAGCTGTGTGTGCAAAGGCCGAGCTCCGTTTAGGTACTCTGCAGTCACCTGGAGGTTATGGGAATTGAAAAGGGTTCAGCGTGGAGCGCAGCAGATAGGGAAACAGGCGCGTGCGTCTTCACGTGCTCTCCCCTATTAGAACTGCATTCGTCTCTGTATGCCGACCAATGGTAGCACGGCATTTCTCATCGCGTCATCGCTGTCTCGTCCAATGAAATCGCGTCCAGGGACAAGACGGACCTGCTCCATCACGTTTTTATAAATCAACTCGCCGTTCAAAGGCCCCGCACGCCAAATTTAAAATGCGCGCGCATTGAATTGCCGCTCATAATTAATTGCGTTAATTTTTATAATTAGCAGTGTTAGTTAATTAGCGTTAATTAGTTAATTAGCAGTGTAATTAATTAATCTAATTAACGTGTTCAACTGACAGCCCTAATTTGAACATGTGTACATTCAAATGAGATGTTTAGGATTGTAATGTCATTCAATAATACTGGTGTCTCTTTAATGGGTGTTAAACTGAACTGACTTAAAAGCTGGATTTTGGAATGGTTTTACCAAATTATATCCCCAAAGATGTTTAAGTGTGTTAGTGTTGGATGGAAATAACCTTTGACCATTGCGATTGTATTTCCTGGAAAGTGGAGAGTGCATGAGTATTTGTGATGGTCGAAGAGGCCAATGGCGCAGATTGGCACCCTCGCTTTTGCCACCACTGAGTGTGGAGTAAAGTAAAAGTGAACTGTAAAGCGCTTTGGGTGTCTTGAAAGGCGCTATATAAATGCAATGATAAATTAATTATTTTCCACTTTTGTAGCTGAACCTATTTTTTCAAATCAAATATCTCAAATCCTGTGACTGGCTGTGCAGTCTGCTACTCACTTCTGCTCACTGTTAGAGAAGACAGACAGAGTCCTGGTTAAGTCTGGTTCAGCTGTGGTGCAGTCCTGGTTACGTCTGGAGATATTTGGAGGGTAATTTCATTGTGTGTCCAGGCTTTTTATTATTATTTAATTATGTGACAATAATGTCTGTTTGCATATTATCTAATATATTTGACTCACTCAGTTCGAAGATAAACGGTGCAATGCTGGTCCCAACTCTGGAGATGGTGGAACAGGTTCCTGTTGCTGTGTTTCTGATGAATGTTGGGTACATTTCTGCAGTACATGGATAAGCCAAAGATGCAATAACGGTAAAGCAAAATTTGCCGAACATCTCCACAGCAAATGACAGTGATGGTAGAGCTTGGGGAAAAAAAGGAAAGTAATCATTTGCCTTTTTATAAATTGGCTAGATATGACGACCTGAAACCAACCAAGAGACATTTTTTACACAGTATTGTTGATTGTACTTACTTGGAGGGATTGCCTGAATAGTCAAAAGAGCCACTCCTCCGAGTAACAAAATGGAGATAATAGTTAGTCTCCGGGGCCAGAACTTTATGGCCAACCAGCAGATGATATAAGCGGGTAACTCTATCGCAGCTGAGATGAAACACGCAAGAAAGGGGTCCCTGCTGAGTTTGGACGTGTTCAATGACAGACCATAATAACCCATCACCATAGTAAACCTAGATAAAGAAACATTTTAAATTCACTGGAATGTAAAGAAATATGGCCCCTTTATAGGGAAATTGGCAAGTTCACATAGGGCCCACAGACTAGAAGGACAAGCACATTGTGGCTCTGATTCAAGATTTAGACCTACTCACCAGAGCAGAGCCAGAATTAGTGATGGGACTCTCATTTCCTGGTTTCTGTAAAGATCAATTACTGTAAACTGTTTGTGCCTCTTGTTGGCTATATTTTCTTCAGCCTGAAAAAACAAAAGACATTGCTACAGGCTGCTTTCCAAATGTCCAAACTCCATTTTGATACTACCACAATGATAATTTCAAACAACATGTAGTTTCCATACTATTTATTTATTTAAGCTGCAGACATGAAGCCTCGAAAAGAGGAGGAGTTTAAGTATCTTGGCCAGGGGCCGATGGTGCAAATTGGCAACCACGCTGTCAGTCTGCCCCAGGGCAGGTGGGGCTACAATAGTAGCATACCACCATCGGCTATGGGGTGAATTAAAAATAAAGCGTCTTTGACATACTGTATGTCTGTGAAAAGTGCGATATAAATAAAAACTTACTTACATCCTTACTTACAGTACTTACTTATATGTGTTCCCTTTGCCTTCTACTGCCACCTCAGGTCAGTCTCCTCAAGGTTCTTCGTTAGTGGAACCTATGCCACAGTCTGACACTACTCTAGACCATATAGACTGTACAACACTAAATTGGAGTTACACCAAAAGTTATACTTGTGTATCTTTTTTCACATCACCTATCTCCAGCCAAATGCAATTACTCCATTGGGGACAGGTATCTTTTAGCTGTGAAATTGCCATTAGATGAAGGGAGACATTATTTAGAAGGCACTGGACTTCTTTTTGCTGTTGGGACTGACCACAGAAATGGTGTCATATTCAATCAGCTGAAAAGCTCAACTTCAGGCTGACTCACTAGACGTTTAACCTCACTCTCACTTAGAGTCCAGGCTTGAGAAATGATAAACCTAATGCTTTATCCTCCCTCCGTCTTGTGTTGTGTTGTTGATAATATGAGCGCATAGTCTGAGAGGTCCTGAGAACAGAGCCCAATCCAGGTAATAGACCTGCTAACTGTTCATCAATCTGCCTGTACTCCAGTGGGGGCACACATCCCGGTAGACTATTATGCTCACCATTGCGGACCGTTTTTTCCATCAGCACAAGAAACGTCTGAATTACTGGTCCAACATGTGTTTTGTCTCCATGGCACACCATTGGATACACTAGTAGTGTTTGATAGACATTGACAATTCATCTGTGGAGGTCACAGGTCTGGAGGGGTATCTTTCAGGTATTGGGTGCAAAGGTGAGCCTCTCTTCTGGATTTCATCTTCTACAGCTCGCTCCCCTCTGCTGCTACCAGTACGTCTCCCTTTGAATCTTCTTCCTGTTTCCAGAACAGGTGAGAGATCATGCAGTGACTTCTTTTAAGAACCACCTGCACTACTGTCGCCAGATTAGGGAATGTGCGTGGGCTGACCTGCTTCGCGCTGCTGAATGCAACCAACAAATTGCTGCTCAACACTGGGTCCCTACACCTGCCTATCAGCCAGGTAAGAAAGTTTGGCTTTCAGAAAAGAATGTTCTTTAAAAGTCGACTCTAAGGAACTAGCTGCTTGATGTATTGGTCCTTTTGAAACTGACAAGATCCTCAATCCTACTGTTGTCCATCTCAAGATACCTCCCTCCATGAGAATACATTCCACATTCCATGCTGCAGCATGACCTTTTATTTTGTCTCTCCCTTCCATTTCTGTGTGTTGTGTCTCTACATAGCTGGGCATAGCAGCTGTGCCTGCAATTAGAGCAGCACAGCCGACAATCATCACCAATCACTGCAGTACAAGAAGCTCAGCAGCCCTATGACTCCTGGCCAGTTTGTTTGTTTCTACTATCACTGACCTGCCTGCCAGCTATTTACCTGCTCCCCTACTTGCTACTCACCTGTTCAACTCCACTCTCCACTGCTCACCATCCATTGGTCTCCAGCCTCACCTCAGACCATCTTCTGTCTACTTCTGGATCCAAATGATATATTGTTACACTGGGTTAACTTACCATACATTTTTCAAAGATGACTGATGGAGCATCGATGTGGTTTAAGTCAGCAGCGTTCTTCACAATGGCCTCTGCCTCCTTCACCCTGCCCTGAGAGAGCAGCCAGCGAGGGGACTCTGGTGTGATCCTGGATACACAAATACAACATTTTAAGTTAAAATAATTGGTTGTGTAATGTTTTGCTTTATTTTAACACCATATTTATATTTGTTCAGTTTTAGACTATTACAACATCTCCAAGGCGTTGGAGATCTTGTGAAAGGATTACATCAGAAAGTGGGACAGGTTGAGGTCCTTTTGGAAGGATTTCAACCGAAGGAAACATCTCGACGTTTGGATATCATCACGGGTATGGTGACAGAACTGTGTAAAGCCAACGCAGCGCAGTCTGTGCGCCAAGAGGAACTAATGAGATCTCTCATGAATCTTCATGGCGATATGAAGATGGGGGTCTGGCACCCGAGCTCAGTCTAAATTATTTACCTGGGTCTCTAAAAATGTATTTCTAAATTAACCCCCCTGGATTATTATTATGTCTCCTGTGAAAATCTTGTCTTGGCTCCAATAGTTATCTGTGTTTTGACTTCGCCTCCCTGCATCAACACTTCCAAGGCCACAGATGTGGTTTGTTATCTGGACTCTACATAAACATGGCACACACTCTTACACTGTCACTGAAAACAGAAATAATAGTAGAAATTCCCTGTCTTTAGAAAGGTCTGACCTCTGCTCTCGGTTCAATCAACTTCATCGATTTCCAATCTGACCCCCCCCACATCCTTCCTTATGTTACCAACAAAAAAGATCACCTTATGTTATATCTCCAATTGTTTTTCTGTCATTACATGTTGTTAAATTGTCACTGATTGTATTGCATCTTTTTCTACTCTGCAACCAAGTTGGCGCCGCGAATGGCAGCCCTGGTGCTCGGAGTGTCTGTCCGCTCTAGGTATCGAAGCAAGTTCCTAATGTTGTGAACCTGTTCACTCATATGGCAATAAAAACCTTCCTGATTCCTGATTCCTGATTCCTATATTATTCGGATAAACGTCTCAAATGAAAAATTCAATTTTATCAACTGGACAAAAGTTTTAGAGAGAAGATGTTACTGTTCTGGCCAGATTATTAGAGATATCTCTATCATCTCTATCTGAAGGGTAGATGTCATGACAGGCAAAGGCAAAGGTTATAATAGCTGGATGGCGTACTGCTCTGTATATCAAACTTGACATTACATGGTCATAAATGAACTTGAAATGAAACTTGAGATTTAGGCTTTATTTGACCTTTCTTTTAAATTTGATTCATCCTAAATGGCACTGGAGAACCCTGCCAGGAGTTAAGTCAGATTTTTTTGTCAGGAGAACCTACCTTGAAGGTTAGTCCCTGTAGTTGGGCCAGCCAATAAATTAATTATGACTTAACTGTTGGCTTAAAAAGTACTTTGTAAAATATGTTTAAAGATGTGCTTTAGTAAGATGCTGCACCAGCACTGATTAATTACTGGCTCCAGGTGCTGTTTTTTATTTAAGCCAACTGGATTTCATTGCGAAACAGTGAAAACGAGAGACTTGTCTAAGGCTTCTGCTTTCTAAAATAATATAAACAAACTTGGCCATCATTCCAGAAAAGAAGAAATTTACCACACACTCGCTTGGCATGACTTTACTCTTATTCCTTTATTGGGCTTAGCACGAACACCGCGTTTCGCTTCTACAGCGTCATCAGGTTCGCCCGATTAGTGCCAGGTGTGACTAAAAACCACCTGGTCACATGTTCCTTCACTTAAAGTCATATTTTTTTAAATGCAATATACCTTATATATATATACAGTAGGAAAACAGACTTGGCCATCATGTCCAGTGTTTTGAACAAATCAACATTACAATAGTCAGTAAAATTTGTATTTCATTTGAACATATCTATGTGGTATCTAGGGAACCAGATCATGTTTTTGAAGTTTGAAATCTACTACAGCTTTTTAATGTGGTCAAATGAATGTCCCCAAGATTAAAATATACTTAAAGGTGCATTCTGCAAAATTCCATCCTACCACCAGAGGGGAATAAAGACAGCTCCAGGTAAAGCAACGGCCAGGACCAGAAATCTCCACTGTCTGATGAAATATGCAAAGAGCGGGAGCAGCATGTATCCTAAAGAGAAACCCATACACACACCCACAGTGGAGTACACAGTCTGCACATTTCCAGAAAAGATCTCCGCCCCTGGAAAAAAAAAAAAGAAGTTTCCAACAGCAACTGTTTCTAACCATGTAAACAGAGCAAAAATATAGAGTCATCCAGTGCTGATTGTACTCACCCAGAATAAAAGCAGCCACATAGTTAGCGATCTGCCCCAGTCCACTGAAAAACATCAGGACTGCATACATCTCCCACGAAGATGAAAACATTTGAAGAAAAGTGAACAATGTCTGCATTCCCAAAGTAATAAAAAATATAGGCTTCCTCCCATATCTATTGGAATACAATAAATAAAAATGTTAGACATTTAAAAACAAATAGATTACATAATGTATTATGCTTGCTGTACCTATCGGAGAGTTGTCCACAAATGAAGGATCCAAATAGAACTCCAATGAAATAAATGGTTGACGTGAATGGCTGCTTCCACTGGTCATCACATACCAGGTCAAACTAGAGAAAAGTATGTGGAGGAGTTTTCAGAGATCACCACCAAACTCATTAATTCTTATTAAGTGTCTGGCTGAAGGACACATTATACTGTAGTAGTCCACTGAAAGAAAAATTATTTTCATTATCATGAAAAAGTTCAATATTTTGTCACTTATTTCAGAAAGTCAAATCGAGAGTTATGACTGTAACTACGGTTCTATGAATCCCGGATGACCGCCAGAGGTGGTGCTTCAAGTACTAGATGATCATCCTTGGACATGCGCAGGTTGAGAATTTAATAACGTCACCTTTGACCTCCGGTGGCTCAAGTGAGTCTATATCATCATGTGACACCAAAAGCTCAGTCCCAAAAGCACGAGGATTCCGAGGGACCGGGCCCTTAGTTGGTCATCTAGGATTCATAGAATCGCAGTTACAGTTGTAACGCTTGTTCTATTTCATCCCTACTGACTGCCAGAGGTGGTGCTTCAAGCACTGGTTGACGAATACCAGCAAAGTCACAAGGAAGTACATTCACCCTGTAGAACCTTGCAAAGGTGTTCAGGGAGGTCCAAGAGGCTGTCGAACAAATGATATCTAACGATATGCCACTGACAGCAGCCCATAATATCGAGTGGCCCCTTGCGATGTGACACCGCACCCCAAACAACAATGACTGCCCCTGTAAAGCATATGCCTTCGCTATGGCCCCCAAAATCCAGTGAGCAAGGCGCTGTTTTGAAAGAGCCTGACTTCTGCTCAAGCCAGCAAAACAGGCAAACAGGCTATCGACCACTGCACAGAAGCTGTGGAGTGGACATATGCCTCAAGCGCACATATGGGACACAGCGATTCAGCAGGAGTTCCCACCTCAAAACAGGCAAGTTGTAGTGGCAGAGTGTGCTGTGTAGACGAGGACATCTTCGAAACAAAAGCTGCATTAGGCCAACAGGAAAGCCCAGAGCCATCAGGGTGCCAGCGGCAACAGGATTTGTGAACACACAGAGCATGTAGCTCACTCATCCATTTAGCAGAAGCCATGGCCAGGAGGAAGGCCATTTTCATCAAGAGCAATCTGTGCAGGTGGCTTAAATGGAAGGGATGGCAGGATCTCGAGATCCCACATCAGGACAACAGGGCGGATGGGCAGACGGCAGCAGCGAGCACCCTTTAGAAACACCAAAAGATAAGATAAGATAAGACTTTATTGATCTCACACAGGAGAAATTTACTTGTCACAGTAGCTCCAGGTAGGGACGGAGGTTATGAAGGGTTCCCGAGATATGAGCTCACTTCGGCTAGATCAAAGACACATCAAAGACAGATCAAAGGTACATTTCTGCGTTGCCTAGCAACGCAGAAAATTCCTGAAAATTCCTGCAACTTTGACCTGCTGGTGGCAATAGACGGTTGGGGGTGGGGGCCTATAAATTGCTGTGGGTAATGAGGAGACTGGCTGGAATGTGCAAGCAAAATTTCACAACTTTTTACCAGACAGTTCTAGGGGTTGCCATAGACTCCCATGGGTCGAAGAATAATGTATAAGAAACAGTAGAAACACTATGGTGCCTCGCACCTTCGGTGCTTGCCCCCAAAAATATAGCTGCAAGCAGCAATGTGGGGCCAAGCACCGAAGGTGCATGTAGGCCTCAGCATGTAGGCAGCATGCAGGGTCTGACAGGGTCTAACAGAGTCTGACAGGGTCTAACAGGGTTTAACAGGGTCTAACAGGGTCTAACAGGGTCTGACAGGGTCTAACAGAGTCTGACAGGGTCTAACAGGGTCTAACAGGGTTTAACAGGGTCTGACAGGGTCTAACAGAGTCTGACAGGGTCTAACAGGGTCTGACAGGGTCTAAAAGAGTCTGACAGGGTCTAACAGGGTCTAACAGGGTCTAGCAGGGTCTAACAGGGTCTAACAGAGTAGGCTTATGAATAGTAGTATCACGTCCACTGATGGGTTTTATGCATTTTGTGAGACTACAGTTAGCCTAAATGATACATGTTATAGGCCTACCAGTTTAACTAAAAACTTAATTTCATTTGCTTAATTTAATGTAGGCTAATTTCATTTTCATTAATTTCAGTTGAACAGGACTTGTGAATTCAGCATTTCCTGTTTACCTTGTTACTTTGTTAGATGTGTTGGGATTGTGAAATAAACGGAATGTTACTTTGTAGCAGATTACTTCTTTAGGAGGAAATATAAAATCTGGAGCTGGAGGAAGTGTCCGGGGTGGAGGTCTGGGCGTCTCAGCTTAGACTGTTGCCCCCGCGACCTGGCTCTGGATAAGCAAAAGAAAATGGATGGATGGATGGATATAAAATCTCCTCTGATTAAGAACCATGGCGAGGGCAAGTTGACAGTGTGCTGCATTCAGGAGTCAAGGATATCCATTGCCCTGGAAACAAGTGCCATTTCCCCAGTCTTTTCCCGGAACAATGGCACACCAGGTTGAGAGAGTGTTTTTTGTGTATTTATTACATAAAACCCATCCCATCAAAATCCATAGATTTAAGATAAGATAAGATAAGACTTTATTGATCTCACACAGGAGAAATTTACTTGCCACAGTAGCTCCAGGACAGTTTGAACAAGAAAGAAAAGTGTATGCAGCAAGAATGGGATAAAGTAAGTAATAATAAAAATAGTAATAAGTAATAATAATAATAAAAATAGTAATAATAATAATAATAATAATAATAATAATAATAATAATAATAATAATAATAATAATAATAATAAGAAGAAGAAGAAGAAGAAGAAGAAGAATACAAGCATCTGGCCTATATAGTAGAGTTATACAGTCTGATGGCGGTGGGGATGAAGGATCTGTACTGAAGGATTTATACTCCGCTAATGACACTGGTTTAGTCCTGGTTCAGTCCTGGTTTAGTCCTGGTTAAGTCCAGGTTTAGACCTGGTTCAGTCCTGGTTTAGTCCTGGTTTAGTCCTGGTTTAGTTCTGGTTCATTCCTGAGCCAGTCCTGTTTAGCCTTGGTTTAGTCCTGGTTCAGTCCTGGTCCAGTCCTGGTGTATATATTTATACTCTGCTAAAGACACGCTAATGACATTGATTTAGTTCTGGTTTAGTCCTGGTCCAGTCTTGGTTTAGTCCTAGTTTAGACTTGGTTCAGTCCTGGTTTAGTCCTGGTTTAGTCCTGGTTCCCTAATGACACAGCGTAGACTTTCTTGTTTGTGGCTCCCCGACCAAGTGTGGCTCCCTAAACGAAGGTGTTTACGAATGGTTTATCCTCAGCAAATTACAATTCATCCACACATCTCTACTGTGTATAGTCGGACTAACGGGCTGTCGGACTATTGGGCTGTCGGACCAATGGTTCTCTTTTTTTCAGACTAATGGAATGTTGGACTAATGGGGTCTCTACTTGATGGTCCATTTTCAGACTATTAGGCTGCCGGACTAATGGGCTGTCAGACCAATGACATGGAACCGAAACTAACAGCAGCAGCCTACCTCCATAGCGGAAACAAGTGGGCAGCCCCTGGAGGGTGGCTGTGGACCAGTTACAGGGCAAAAGGCAACAAGCAGCGACAAAATAAATAAATAAATAAATCAAAAAAGCTGTAGAAATAGCAAAACTTCTTGCAACGCATCCATCTTGCAACCTGCGTGCGAGAAGGTGAAAAGGGACTGAGCTTCCAGTATCACATGATGATATAGACTCACCTGAGCCATCGGAGGTCAAATGACCTCCGATGTGCTACGATGATCATCCAGTGTTTGAATCACTGCCTCTGGAGGTCAGTAGGGATGAAATAGAACCACATATAGACTCATGACACACAGAGTGTTCTTAATTTTTACAGACAATGAAAAAACAAAATTATGTGTCTCAGAAAGTTAGAATACTATGAGAAGGCATTGGAAAGTCATGGTGTCACACCTTAATCAGCTAGCCTAAAATACCTGCAAAGGTTTCCTGAGTCAGTAAATTGTCTCTCAGTCTGGGTCAGTGGGCTACACAATCATGAGGAAGGCTGCTGATTGAACAGATGTCTAGAGGACAGTCATTGGCACCCTCCACAAGGTTATTACTAAAGATTGTCCAGAGTGCTGTATCCAAGCATATTCACAGAAATGTGAGTGGGGAAAAAATGTGGTATGAAAAGGTGCACCAGCCAAAAGGATGATTGCATCCTTGAGAAGACTGTCAAGCAAAATCCATTCCAGAATTTGGGGGAGCTTCATAAGAAGTGGCCTGAGGCTGGAGCAGTGACGTGCACAGGGGTGAAGCCCGGGCAACTGCCCCTATGCCATCCTGGGCTGACGTTGCTCTGAATGGGAAAAAAATAAAAAAAATAAAAATTAATTAATTAATAATAATGTGAAGGAGCAGGCCCGTCCCTAACAGTGTTGGCCCCAGGCAGAGCATGTGAAGACGCGTGCGCCCATTTCCTTATCTGTTGCGCTCTGCGCGCCAAACCCTTTTCAATATCAACCATAAACTAATTCCCATAACCTCTCCAGCGTGTTCTGCCGTGACTAAGGGTGCACACTTAGAAGCGCCAGTTTTGCCCATCCAAATCGCGCTAAACTTGATCATTTACTTACCTGCGTGCTGCCGCCTTCTCCCTCTTCCCGTGGTGCGATCTGGCAAACCTGGACACATCCGCACCGGGAGTTTAAATCCTCCAGTTTCGCGAGTTCCGTTATTTGTATTCTCCGTACATTTGAAGTGATATATGTGACTTATTGATTTTGTATTAACGCTGTTGTCCATGCACCACTTTTGGTACATAAAATATTAGTATTAGTATTAGTAATATTATTATTAATAGTGGAAATGGTGTAAATAATGTTTCCAGTGTAGCAACTCTGCAGCTCTGCAGTCAGTTTTGCCTTGGTTACAGTGGAGGTAACGTGGTGGAGAGAAAGAGAGCGATCGAGCGAAAGACTGAAAGACTTAAAGTCTGCAGAAACTGTTTTTTTTTTTTCTATCACTGCACCACTGTAAATATTTTTTCCACGCGTCATTGCGAGGATCATTAGCCCAACTGCAGTTGAGAGCTTGGAAAGTGTTATGAAATGAGCTGCTTAGAAAAATGGTCAACAACAGTCAGAACCACAGTATTACCTGAGGAACTAGGTTCCAGACACAAAATCGAGGGCAATGTGAGACGGGCGAGACAAGATAGGCAAAGGTTGTAATAGTCCAGCAGGGGGACGATGAGATATCCTGCCCCTGACACAAACTGTGGCTACAAATTTCTTGATGTCCGAGTCCACTGTGGGCCACTAAAATGAGCAACCAAGCAGTACAGTTAACTCCAGGATGGCAAGCATTGATGCATGACCCACTGGAGGACCTGCAAACGCATGTTGAGTTGGGCCTCTCTCACTGCACATTGCACTTCCCAGGTAACTGCTGCCACAACACAGGGAAGAAGGGAAGAATGGTGTCAACATTCTCTGAGGTATCTGTAGGAGAAAACCGCAGAGAGAGAGCATCAGGTTTTATGAGTTGAATTTTTTGGCAGATTGTATCTAGGCAAGATTCTTATGATCAGTCCAAACTAAAAATAGGTGTACTGCTCCTTCCAGCCAGTGCTGCCATTCCTCTAGTGCTAATTTAACAGCCAAAAGCTCTTGATCTCCAACAGAATAGTGTGTTGTGACAGGACTGCCCCCACTCCCTAGGAAACTGACAGAGGGTTTGTTAAACTCACATTTCTCACTTTTTACAAACAGTTTATTCTCCAATAATCTATGCAGGACCTGGCGTACGTGGAGGGTGTGCTCTTCCTGGGAGTGTGAGAAAATGAGAATGTCGTCAAGGTAGACGAACACAAACCTGTTGAGGAAATCTCTGACGACATTATTGACCAATGCTTGAAAAACTGCTGGGACATTGGTCAGACCAAAAGGCATTACCAGGTATTCGAAGTGGCCAAAAGGGGTATTAAAGGCGGTCTTCCATTCATCACCATCCACCATCACGAGTTTAGTGAAGACAGTTGCACCATGAAGAGGTTCGAAAGCTGAACTGATCAGAGGCAATGGATAATCAATGCAAGGCCACAGTGTTTGGTCCTTCTTGGAAATGAAAAAGAAGCCTGCCCCCACGGGAGAAGACGGCCGGATGATCCCCGAAGCCAAGGAGTCATTAATATATTTCTCCATATCTTCTTGGGGCTGGCTGCAAAGAGATCTGAGCAGCAGTCGAAGGCAGGGGCCTCGGCGACCGGATCTCCGGACATGGAGACTAGCTCTGGGGACATGAAATGTCACCTCGCTGGGGGGGAAGGAGGCTGAGCTCGTGCGGGAGGTTGAGCGTTACCGACTAGATATAGTCGGCCTCACGTCCACACACAGCTTGGGCTCTGGAACCCAACTCCTTTCTCCATTTCTCTGGCGTTGCCCGCGGGGAATGGTGGCGGGCCGGTGTGGGCCTGCTCATTGCCCCACAGCTCAGCCGCCATGTGTTGGAGTTCACCCTGGTGAACGAGAGGGTCGCGTCCCTGCACCTTCGGGTCGAGGACAGGTCTCTCACTGTTGTGGCGGCCTAAGGGCCGAACAGCAATGCAGAGTACCCGGCCTTCTTGGAGTGCCTGGGAGGGGTACTGGATAGTGCACCGACCAGGGACTCCATTGTTCTACTGGGGGACTTCAACGCACACGTGGGCGACGACAGTGACACCTGGAAAGGGGTGATTGGGAGGAACGGCCTCCCTGAACTGAACCCGAGCGGTGTTCTGTTATTGGACTTCTGTGCTAGCCACAGTTTGTCCATAACGAACACCATGTTCGAGCACAGGGATGTCCATCAGTGCACATGGCACCAGGACACCTTAGGACGGAGGTCGATGACCGACTTTATTGTCGTGTCATCTGACCTCCGGCTGCGTGTCTTGGACACTCGGGTGAAGAGCGGGGCAGAGCTGTCAGAGCTGTCCTATCGGGCCTTGTTGGCTCATGGGACTCTTGAGGCAGCTGACGGGTATCAGCGGGCCAAGCGTGCTGTAGCCCGGGGGGTAGCAGAGGCAAAAACTCGGGTTTGGGAGGAGTTCGGAGAGGCCATGGAGGAGGACTATTGGACAGCCTCAAAGAAATTCTGGCAAACCGTTCGGCGCCTCAGGAGGGGGAAGCAGTGCTTCACCAACACTGTTTACGGTGCGGTTGGGGAGCTGTTGACCTCGACTGGGGATGTTATCGGACGGTGGAAGGAATACTTTGAGGATCTCCTCAATCTCGCAGTCACGTCTTCCGAGGAGGAAGCAGAGGCTGGGGACTTGGAGGCGGACTCATTCATCACCCTGGCTGAAGTTACTGAGGTGGTTGGAAAGCTCCTCCGTGGCAATGCCCCGGGGGTGGATGAGATCCGTCCTGAGTATCTTAAGTCTCTGGATGTTGTGGGGCTGTCTTGGCTGACACGTCTCTGCAACATCGCGTGGCGGTTGGGGACAGTACCACTGGACTAGCAGACCAGGGTGTTGGTCCCTCTGTTTAAGAAGGGGAACCGGAGGGTGTGTTCCAACTATCAGGGAATCGCACTCCTCAGGCTTCCCGGTAAGGTCTTTTCCAGGGTGCTGGAGAGGAGAATTCATCTGATAGTCGAACAGTTGAGCAGTGTGGTTTTCATCCCGGCCGGGGAACACTGGACCAGCTCTACACTCTCCATCGGGTGCTCAAGGGTGAATGGGAGTTTGCCCAACCAGTCCACATGTGCTTTGTCGATCTGGAGAAGGCATTCGACCGTGTCCCTCGCGGGGTCCTGTGGAGAGTGCTCTGGGAGTACCGGGTTCGGGGCCCTTTGCTAAGGGCTGTTCGGTTCACCGGTTCGGTTCATTATATTTATGGACAGAATTTCTAGGCGCAGTCAGGGGCCGGAGGGGATCCAGTTTGGGAACCACAGGATCTCATCTCTGCTGTTTGCAGATGATGTCCTGATGGCTTCATCGAACCGGGACCTCCAGCATGCATTGGGGCGGTTTGCAGCCGAGTGAAGCGGCTGGGATGAGGATCAGCTCTTCCAAATCCGAGGCCATGGTTCTCGACCGGAAAAAGGTGGCTTGCCCTCTCCGGGTGGGTGGAGAGTCCTTCTCTCAGGTGGAGGAGTTCAAGTATCTCGGGGTCTTGTTCACGAGTGAGGGGACGATGGAGCGTGAGATTGACAGGCGGATCAGTGATACGGTCGCTGTACCGGACCGTTGTGGTGAAGAGGGAGCTGAGCCAAACGGCGAAGCTCTCAATTTACCGGGTAATGACCGAAAGGACAAGATCGCGGATACAAGCAGTCGAAATGAGTTTCATCCGCAAGGTGGCTGGGCGCACACTTAGTGATAGGGTGAGGAGGTCAGTCACACGGGAGGAGCTCGGAGTAGAGCTGCTGCCTCTCCACATCGAGAGGAGCCAGCTGAGGTGGATCGGGCATCTGTTTCGGATGCCTCCTGGATGCCTCCCTCGGGAGGTGTTCCAGGCCAGGACACGCTGGAGGGACTATGTCTCTTGGCTGGCCTGGGAACGCCTTGGGGTCCCCCCAGAGGAGCTGGAGGAAGTGTCCGGGGTGAAGGAGGTCTGGGCGTCCCTGCTTAGACTGTTGCCCCCGTGACCCGGCCCCGGATAAGCAGAAGAAAATGAATGGATGGATGGATCTTTTTGCTCCAGATGAAAGAGATTATAGAGTCGACTGGAAAGGAGTGGCGCACCAGACAGGAGATCAAATGGCAGGGCAAGAGGCAAGAAAATGGCCGCAGCAGATACACTCACTGGATTTAATCCAATGGAGGCGCTCAGCAGGAGCGAGGCAAGTCCTGCCTAACTGCATGGGCACGTTGCTTGAGGATCCAACATTCAACACGGGATGAGTCCACAGAAACTAAAGGTAAAGCATGTAAGGATTAGTTCTGGCCTGAGAAGATGTTGGGACATGGGAGAAGGACTGTTGGCGAGCTTGGTCCCGGCGGCGTTCACAGATGTGGTTATCTAGTTTAATAGCTGCAGAGATAAGAGAATCCAAATCCACATAATCATCCTTCCAAGTCATCCAGCAAGTTCGTCCTTCAATTGTTCACTAAGGTAATTAACAAAAACACTCATAAGAGCAGTATTCTTCCAGACTGCTTCAGCTGCTAGAGTCCGGAAATCAACAGAATATTCTGCTACACTTCTAGTCCCCTGGCGAAGATTTAACAGTCTTTTAGCTGCTTCTTTACCATGAACAGGGCAATAAAACACTTTCCTTAATTCTGCTACAAAAGCATCATAATTTTGAGGTATGGCTTGTTTATTTTCTCAAGCAGCTGAAGCCCAGGCTAAGCCCTTGCCCAGGCTAAGCCCAGGCTAAGCCCTTGCAGTGTAACAGTCCCATTGCACGTTAAACTTTGAGCTATCAGAGGCATAGGTGACTGGTCTTTGATTAAACACAAGAGAGCATTGAAGAAGAAATCCACCACATTTACCCATGTCACTTGCATAATGTTCAGAATCCAGAACATGTGACTCACGGGTTTGATGACCAGGCGGAGTTGAAAGAGAGGAAGGACTGGGCAAAGGCTGTGCAGCAGGAGCAGCAGCAGACTGAGTCAAAGCAGTAGTGATACTCTCCAACATGGCACCAAGTTGGGCAATTTGAGCAGGCTGACGCCTGTTGGTTATCCATAATAGCCTTTAGGAGGGGGTCATGTGTTCCCCACAGTTGGCCATGGCTGGAAACCGCTTGGAGAATAGAGTTCAGGTCCGCTGGGTCCATGTTGAGGCCATTTCAAACTGTTATAAAGCATGGATGTAGGACCCAAAAGCAAACCAAAAGTCAAGTAAGGTTAAAAGGAGAAATTCAATTTGTTAACTGGACAAAGTTTATTTAAGTCAGGGAAGTCCGGAGGAACAAGCCACAAGATGAACAGGGGAGCCGAGAGGGGAGATCCAGGGAGCACGATGTGGTAAAACTGACAAACTGGCATGGAGTGGAGGAAGAATTGGGCTGATATAGGCAGGACTAGATTGGGGATGGATCTCAGGTGTGTGATGACAAGGAGACTGTAGTTGGTGTAAGGCGACTCCTTCCAGGCAGGTGAGACAGACAAAGACAGAAGGGAGGGGGGAAAGGGAGAGACTGGAGGATCGTGACAGAAAAAAATAAAAGACTTCACCAATATTGCTTTGCCAAATTGCCAAACCAACTAGAACCAACCAGATTAAACCAGAATTAGACAAGGACTAAACCAGTAAAAAATACAGAAAAATGTATATTGGCAGATGGGCCACAAGTTGAATAAACCCGCATTATATGGATGTTAACTAGTTTCAGAGTGAAATAAAATAGTGTGTGTTTAGTGGTACCTCAGTGACTAAAGTGGATTGGTAGATGTCTTTGCTGTAGCTCCAGCCGTCCACACAGGGCTCCTGCTGCAGCTGGGTGAGGTTCACGTCTCCAGGAGCAGAGCCCTGAGCCCACAGATCCATGACCACATCCAGCCTGTACCTGCTGCAGCGGCTCCGCTCCTCCACACCATTCACCACCTCAGCACAACACCACAGATTGTATATTATACTTCTTTATACAGTCTATGCACAACACAATAAGACTGTTGCTATAGACCGATGGAAGCTCAACAGCCAATCTGCACCTATAGCCCATATGACCTAACCTGGGAAATCCCAGGCTGCTTTGCACGATCGTTCCGATCTAAAAGACAGCCTGGCAACTAGGCTAAGCGAGGGCTCCTGATTTTGGGGGCCAATCAGAGAGCGGGGAGGGGTGGAAAGACGATGACGCGTACAACGCGACAAACGGAAGGTTGTAGTTTGAACTGACAACTGACATGATGATAGACATTCGTAACGCCCAATAAACGGCCGTTGCAATCGTAAACCACACCTCCGCTACAAGATATTCAGTAGGTGGCTCCCAGACCATATATCACTTGTGATATGGTTTGGTGTAAACCAGGCAACATGACCTACACAAATAAGTCAAGGTGGAGAAGTGTTTGAAAAAGGACAGACTTTTTCAGATGGGATCAAACCTCTAACCTCATGGCTGGTGGATAAAGTTACTTTAGTGGTTACTCAGTGTTTGAAAGGACTAAAGTGTGAACAGGGCTGGACTGGGAGAAGTAATCGGCCTGGACGACTATTCAGAAAAAAATAAATAAATAAATAAATTATTAATTAAAATGATTGCTAGTTATTATAGACTTAGCTTAATATTGTAATATTTCTGTATAATTTGATTATAACTAGGATGATTTGATCCAAAATTGACTTTTAGAATGATTTGTAGAAATTAATTCAATGACTATATAAAATAAATATGTTGAACAGGTCTTCCTGTAGGACGCAGAGTGTGGTTGTTGTGCACGCAACTGCTGCTTAGCTTATGATTGGAAAATAACCAGAAATATAGTCACAGGCGGCAATGATCAGCCCTCACACAAGGCTACACTATGCCCCACTTCAATGTGAAGCCTCACCCTAACTCGTAACCCTAACCTCCTAACCCACCCCTAACCATGACCCTGAATTAGACCCTAACGCTACCCTACACTAACCTTAATCCCTAACCCTACCCTAACACTTACTCTAACCCTCCCCTAATCCCTCTCCCCTAACTCTAACCCTAACTCTACTCTCACCCTGACCTTACCCCTAACCCCTAACCTAAACCCTAACCCTGCCATTTTTCTCAAATTTTTTTTATGTGGTGATTTTTATTTATTTTTAATCAAAGATGGTGGACTTCCAATCTGTAAGGGGGAGATTCATAATCTAATCTTTTTTTGTTCTTATTGCTGTGATACATCTGGTTACGAAATTTGGTTTGGCTACACCAACATTTTTGTCATGACACCACACTGGCGAGGACAGATTGATTTTTGGCTTGTTTCCAGGGCAACACAATGTGTACAGAGCCCCAGAGGGCTGTGGGGTGAGGGTATAAATAGAGAGAATCCAGAAAATTTATCCCACAATTCTGTGAAAGTATCTTGTGATTCTACGCATGTATCTCGTGAAACTTTATAGCATTAAATAAATGTTGGGGTAAACAGGGAAGCAGAGAGAGCGTCATAACTGCCCCTCCACAGTGTTCCAGACAGCAGAGACTGTGGCTCTCAACTGATTCAACTGATTCAGTGCCCAGACTGATTCAATGTTTCCTTGTTCTCGGGATTGTCTTTCTGTCCTGATAGGGCAGGCATGGGCAAACTACGGCCCGGGGGCCATATGCGGCCCGTTAAGATTCTTAATCCGGCCCGCCGAACTTGAAGAAATTATATTAATAAACCTTGTTAATGTTTTAATTTCCCTGCAATTCTGGCGTTTTCCAATAGCTGGCGCACTAAATACATTGACCTTTGTTGAGGTGCCGCATTTTGATCCACGTTTGTGCTTTACTCTTTAACCCCTCAGCCCTCCTGTAAAGATGAGCGGCGCTAACAAAAGAAAAGTGGACAGAGAATGTCGAGTGTTTAATAAGGAGTGGACAAGTAAATATTTTTTCAACGAATACTTATCAGCTGCTGTATGCCTGATATGCCAAGAGACTGTAGCGGTTTTAAAGAATATAATATCAGCCGTCACTTTGCCACAAAGCAGTCAACGAAAGAACGAAAGAACCTGAAGGAGAACAGAACTTTCAGTGCTTTAAAATAGTAACTGTTAGTAATTTTTAAAAAGCTGTATTTTATTAATTCAATTCTCTGTGTTTTAAGAGTCATTTTAATAAATGGCTAAATACCGTGGAACTTGAAAGATGGACATTTTGTTGTAATGCTTTTGTTAAATTGTAATTGAAATAAAGCACACAAGTTTTCTACATATCCCATGTTATTTTTAGTGTTTTTACCAAAACACTTAATCCACCTGCTCCTGGTCCGGCCCTCTTGTCAAATTTTAGAACCCTTTGTGGCCCACGAGTCAAAAAGTTTGCCCACCCCTGTGATAGGGGGTCTAGAGGGGCTGGATGCAGCTGCCTCTCATGCCAATGATTTTACTTATACCTAGACTGCGTGAAGAGTCCCTCAGTCGTCCAGGTAGAATCCATGATAAAAGAAGAAATTCAATTTGTCAACTGGACAAAGTTTGTTTGGTCGAAAACGTTTCGCCGCTCATCCGAGAGGCTTCGTCAGTTCTAATTAGAATGCTGGTAAGACGCTTGCTTATATCTTGCTGCAGGGAGGAGCTAACTAGCTAACTACTTTCCGAAACTATCTCATTGGTTTCAGTCTTTTGTTTCTCTGGCGTCTAGATTAGCATACCTATTCATCCCTACAACGACTGTTTTTCACACCTCTGGCCCTGACCTGGCTAGCCCTATTGTTACCCTGTTTGCTTGATCTAGGCTTAAGAATGGAATTATAGATGGGAGACAAATTATGTCTGACTCCACCATTTCTGTTCAGAGAAGGATTCTCTTTTTTGACAAAAATAGCCTCTTTAACTCCCCTCTTAAACCAATTCTTTTCCCTGGCTAAGATCTGAACCTCACTGTCCTCAAATGAATGGCCCGTGGCTTCTAGGTGAAGATGTACGGCAGATGACGGTCCACTCTGGCCCCGTCTGTGTTATACCTAGACTGTACATATAACACTATATCACTTCTTTAAACAATCTATAGTCTTGTACGAGTGGGAAATATGTATTCTGTGTGTGTGCACCAAAAATTAGAAAATATATGTCTAAATAAAGTAATTCAACTTAAAGATTAAATAAAAATATTTAAAATAAAAATGGACCTGGCATCTCCACTGTGCTGTCACTGTGGGGAGATCAGGTGTATGTGAGGCTGGCTCTCGTGCCAATGGAGCAACCTCCTCTACTGCCTGGAATACCGCAGAGGCACGGATATGACTTCCTGCTTCCCTGTCTACCTCATCATTCATTCCATGCAAGAAACTTTCACAGGATCAAGAGACACTTTTCTTGGGATCACCTGATAATTTCTCTGGATTCTCTAAACCCTCATCCCACGGCCTTCGCCTTGGCCTAGCAGGAAAACTCCCAGTGTTCCAGATGGCCAGTCCTGAGTGTGAACCCACAAGTTGATCAATAAGTTACAGATGATATGGACTATGCCCATCATATGCCGAGTTATAAACAGTCAGACTATACCATAAATCTTTACTTAAACACCACAAGATATAAATGTATAAGTTTAAAATAAATGCAAAAACTGCTGAAATTACAAAGATACAACTCACATTTATTGGGATGATAGCTTGGAGCCACTCTTCTGTCAGGTTTACATCAGGAATAGAACAGTGGTGTTTTGGACTGTCCACAATAAATACAACCGATAAAATCCCAAGTCCGTTTGGAATGACACTCGCAGAAAGTGTAAAAAACAAAATCTTCTGAAATCGTCCCCAGTTTCCTAAAAAAGCTGTGGCTTCATCATAATTATTCATTGTGTTCTACTTCTGATCTGCTGGCATATCTTTACACTTCTGAGATGACAATCCTGACTAAACAAGATGCCCTTTGGTCCACTTTATGTTGCACTAATCATTTATCATCATCATTAGTTAAATTCTAATCCTATTCTGAGAACGAGATTCAGATTCAGTCATCTCTTCTTATAGCCAAAGTAACACATTGATTTATTAAACATATTTGGCTAAATTGCACACTTGTTCACTGATAGAGGAGAACATAGAGATGATGGTTGTTTTGCTGCTGCATTGGTGTTGAGGTAGAGGAGATTTGTGGTTGATTTTTGAAATAGCAGAATGAAGGAAGAGGTCAGAAAAAGTGTATTCACATGAGTGGCTAGAGACTGAAGCTGTACTTTTAACCGAAAGAGATGAACTAATGACTGACATGTTCTGGGGAAAATGGAATAGAACTCTGTGTGCTCGACCTTTAAAGATCCCATGACATGGTACTTCTTGATGCTTTTATATGGCTCCTTAATGGTTCCCTAATACTGTAAATGAATCCTTCTTCAAAATCAACACTCAGTGCATGAGAAACAGAGATAAGATGAGAAAGAGTAATTTTTCTCTCTCTGAACACTCTATAATGGGCGTTGTTGCTTGAATGCAAATGAGGAGAAAAGAGATGGCCTATAGTAGAGGGTGGGGGCGTGGCCAAACTCTCCGCTCTCCGCGCTCAGCTCTCAGCTGATCCATTTCCGTGTTTTTGCACGGGGGAGAGATTTGAAGCGTTCCATTGAAAAATAAACACATTTCCACAGAAAATAAAATTAAACCACTGCTGTTCAAAGGTCCAGAGGCTCAGATAAAGGACTTCCGAGCCTAGAAACACTCGGACGTGCCTCCAGGCAAATAAAAAAACGCATTTCGCATTGCCTAGCGCATTCGCAGTCCAAACTCTCTGGGCGTGATTTACAGAGACGCTGAGTACAGACAGACGGGGGGTGGAACTGCATTTGCATTTCTTTTTTCGATCTGACGTCAATAAGGTGCCTTGTTCAAAATCGCCCGTTTGAGCTCCGATTTTTTCTAACGCAGAAAAGGATCGCAAATGCTCAGTTTAGACATTTCACAACTTTTAACCATGGGGGGGCTAAACAGGGTAGGGGAGCTCACATTAACTTTCAAAAACCTCAGAAAGTGACAATTTCATGCCATGGGACCTTTAATGGAAATTATTTACTAGAGAAAGGTTTCCCTGATTATGTGGCATTCTTTTGAAATGGGAATTGATATTTTGTTGCTATTTTGTCCATCTAAAAATCCTATTCGTAGTATAGAGCCTGGCTCTAAATTCGCCCCGCTAACCATTAGCATCACAATCTTCATTTGAGTGGTGCCGAATGCTATGAGTGATGTCACACTCGCTTAGTCCACTTTTTATACAGTTTATGGATCCTCACTAGGACTGAACGTTTGTGAAGAAGGTTGGAGGTGTTGAGTGGTTAGAGTAACCAGAAGGGAACTTTTGATTATTAAGTATAAAACAAAGACAAGGAAATGACCATTAAGGAATATAAAAATGTTGCTTTAAAATGCTTTGAAATGTTTAGTGAATCATGCAGGGAGTAAGGACGTTCTGACTGGCAATCTCCTTTAGTGAGAGGAGAGTGGTGTGAGTTTTGCTTAACTATCATGTCCCATTGAGACTTATCCTCTAAGGATAAGTCTCTGTTCTTAAAGTTGATGTGGATTTCATCACAATTTGACATGAAACACATGATCCTTGATGCTGCCAGAAAAATCTTAAATGTTATAAATACCAGAGTATAGCTGGATAACAATAAAAGGAGAAATTACTTGAATGGAATACAGGAGGTTTATTTGGGGAATATAATCTATTTTTTTTATTGCCACCTGTTGGCACTATTAGCTGTGCAGTGAGTGTATGTAGCCTAACTTTCACTTAGGTGAATTCTTAAAGCCTGTATTTGTGAATGTCTGGCTTAAAGAGTTAAAGGAAAAGTAATGTTTTTTTTTTGTTTTTTTTACAATCTGAGCCTTATTTCGGTAATAAAACAAGTTGTTTTACTCACCCATAGCACTTTGGTGTCATATGGAGCACTTCCAGAGATGTTTTAGATTTGCGGTTAGCCTAGCGCGACTTCTAGCCATAGCTCGGGGCATATAATATATTCCCCAAGCATGTAATATGCCCCGTGCGGGCTCCAAATAGCACAAACTTTAGCACTTTTCAAATCATAGAAGCCCGATGTCTTAGCCTACGATTTTGTTTGAAGCAAAAGTGGCCTGTAATCCGAGATTTATCCATAGTTTACAGCTTTGCGTTTCATGTTTGGGTCCCGGGAGCTGAGAGCACAGTCCGCACATGCGCACTGGCCTCCTCATCTACTCAAAACTATGGCTAAATCTCAGATTACAGGCCACTTTTGACCACACGAAATCATAGGCTAAGACATCGGGCTTCTATGATTTGAAAAGTGCTAAAGTTTGTGTTATTTGGAGACCGCAAATAAGTGCCCCGAGAACTCACATGATGGAGATCGCAAATCTAAAACATCTCTGGAAGTGCTCCATATGACACCAAAGTGCTATGGGTGAGTAAAACAACTTGTTTTATTACTGAAATAAGGCTCAGATTGTAAAAAACGTTACTTTTCCTTTAAGTAGAGCCTGCAGTGGTCATGGCTGCTCCTCTGGTTGCACCCTAAGCTCTAGTTTATGCCGTTTTTCTGAGCTAAATGCACTGTGTGCCTTACTGAAGCCTATTGCAGCTTGCACTTTGTGCGGAAGACAAATTTCTCCTGTGGGACAATAAAGTTTCTGTTATCTTATTGTCCTGTTTAGGCTGTATTACCACTGACACTGACTTTTATTAGTAGATCATAAATGATTTTATTTTAGACTAGGGGAAATGTACTGGTATACATGGATGAAGTTATTTAATCCTATCTGCAGACGTATTTTCATTTCATTAACCCATTGTCTGTGTAAACAATTCTTATCACTGAATTATGACCACAATCACAAAACGAATCTGATATATAAATATATAAATATAATATTTCCATGGCAATATGAAATATTAAAATAAATAATAATATTATTTTTGCCCATGAAAATGTTGTTTTAAGGTGTACAGTAAATGGGCAGCATGGTTTATGGTTTCTAAGCAATAACTGTTTTCATTAAGTTGGGAAGTTCATTGGGGCTTTTATTTTGGTCCTCTCATCTTCAGATGCAATGAAGATTAAGTGCTGGCACAAAAGTGCAAAAACAAGAATTGAGAAACACGATTTGGCTTCTTGTTGGTCTCCTCATGCAGACTGGTTTGACTGATTTTAAGTTTAAAATAAAACTAAACAACACAAATGCAGAAAATAAGAAAAACATGTTTGAAAATGATATATCAAAATATATCAACTTTTCAATAACCAAGATCATAATAAACCTGGTGGAGCCAATGTATTTCCATTCCATTCCCTGTGATACTGTCACATAATGGCCTGACAGAAGAAGAGCAGAGATCACATGTGAGCAAACCTGGGGCCAAAATAAGTCAATGGGCTGAGCTCAAGGGCTCATGTCTCTAGATTAGCTGTTAGCAGCTAAGTCCAGTGGCTCTCCTGCACATCGACCATGTGCAGTAGTGGAGTAGTGAATGACCTGAAAATATGTAAAATTCACCCCAAAAGCAGACCTTTTTGAAAACTGTAGGTCCCTGTCAGTCGAATGTGAGCAGTTTGTGATTAAATTGCGCTTGATGGGGAAAAATCCTTTCTGGGCAGGATAGATTTTGTTTTGCTGTAGTACCAGTCAGTAGCCGCTAATCTAACTTCAGCCAGCTCTAAGTTAGCAATACCATATCCTGCACTGAAAGGTTATCTTAGGTCGTTTTCACACCTGCCTTGTTTCATTGTTTTCATTTGCTCCTTTGATTCGGACCTTTTGTTCTGGTGTGAATAAAAACCAAAAGTCTCGATCTGGAGCAAACAAGTGAACCGAGACCACCTAAAAAGGTCGGTCTCGGTCCGGTTCCATACGAACTCTGGTGCGGTTCGTTAGAGGTGAGAATGCAGACCGGACTCAATCCGACACAAGTTGGCTTTTTGTACTTAACGAGCTCCCGTCGTATGTCGAGCATTATGGGAAACCGAGGCTGACGAAACGAAACAAAACGAAACAAAACGAAACTTACGAGGCTTACTTACGTTTTGCGCAGTGTTGCCAACTTAGCGACCTTGTCGCTATTTTTAGCTACTTTCTGGACCCCCCTAGCAAGAAAATTAGACAAAAGCGACTAGCGACAAATCTAGCGACTTCTTTTGGTGATCAGAGGCTCCAAGATCGCGGGAGGGGGAAAAAATAATTGCGCCGTTTTCTCTCTTTCTCCGTTCAGAGAAAGAGACAGAAAGGGGCAGTGGAAGAGAGACAGGCAGAGAGGGGCGGGGGCGGAGTTGAGAACAGCGTGGATTGTCGCTTCCTTTTTTTTTTTTTCCTCACTCACTCACAGGCACAGACACGGCGCACACACACACACACCAGTCTCTCCTCTGCTCCCTCCCATCTTGTCAGATCACCTTGATCAGCACAAAAAAAACACAAAATAAAAAAGCAAGCTATAGATCTTGGACCACAGCTCCAAAAAAAAAAAAAAATCTAAAAAATAAAAACCAAATAAAAAAATAAAAAACAAACAAACAAGTATATGTAATAACAACACCAATAAAAGGTTAGTGTCACGGGGTAAGGAAGGTTAGGATGTGCTGTCTGGATTGGATTGGACCGCTCGCTCGTCTAGCTACTTTTAGCTACTTCTGGGCGGGCCAATAGCTACTTCCGATGCTGGGGAGTTGGCAACACTGGTTTTGCGTGAAGAGCAAGAGTAGGAACTTGATGCGCACATGAGCGCTGTCCTCCGTAGCCGTCTTGTCCTGTGTCTTCGTCGTTTGGAAATTGATTGTAAAATAGTGTAAACCTCACGATGCTGCTCAAACATTTGTGAGAACTGTAAAAACTGAGCAAACCATATCGCTAAGGCTAAATTGAAAACAGCACGTCACACCGTTATTCTCCTCCTTCCGCATTTGGACACGGCGTTTGGACAGGGCTCATTTTTGTCCAACAGCTGAGCGACCTCAGCACACGTGCTTTTGTTTGTAGATGTTGGTTCACTTGGGGAAAAACTGCAGTGTGAAAGCGAACCGCACCAAAATAAAAAAAATAAAAAAAACATTTGGACCGGACCAAAGCAAGTGAACTATCGGACTTTCCTGGTGTGAAAACAACCATAGTTTACTACAAGCCTTGCAAGCACTAGCTCACTGGAGCCTGTCCAGGTCACATACCTCTGGTACACACAGTTAAAATAATGCTTTCATAATGTTGCAGGTTAGATAAAATGACAACTGTTTAATATTAAATTCTTAGTTTACTAAGATACTGTACAAGTTACATTTACAGGTATTTTTTGTTTGTTGAGTTTTCTAGCTTAAAGGAAAAGTAACGTTTTTTTTTTACAATCTGAGCCTTCTTTCGGCAATAAAACAAGTAGTTTTACTCACCCATAGCAGTTTGGTGTCAATTGGAGCAGGATCGCAGAACTTATGTTGAGCCGTTCTGTTCTACTAATGATCCTGTATCCGTTAGCGTGAGTGCTCGGGGCATTACTTTGCGGTGTCCAAGTAACACAAACTTTATCACTTTTCAAATCACAGAAGATCGCTGTGTCAGGGTAGACTTTTAGTGGATTCCAAAACGGCCTGAAACCCGATATGCAGCTATAGTTTCATTTGATGACGTCATCAGAGAGGACAGTGCGCATGCGTGAACTCAGCTGTTTTGTAAACACCGCTAGTCCGAAAGAAGCTAACACCGCTCTGAACTTTACTTTTCTGTTGCGATATCGGGTTTCAGGCCGTTTTGGAATCTACTAAAAGTCTACCCTGACACAGCGATCTTCTGTGATTTGAAAAGTGCTAAAGTTTGTGTTATTTGGACACCGCAAATCAGTGCCCCGAGCACTCACGCTAACGGATACGGGATCATTAGTAGAACAGAACGGCTCCAACATAACTTCTGCGATACCACTCCAAATGACACCAAACTGCTATGGGTGAGTAAAACTACTTGTTTTATTGCCGAAAGAAGGCTCAGATTGTAAAAAAAAACGTTACTTTTCCTTTAAATACCTTTCTTCTTTGAACCACACATGTGCAACAGAATTAGGCTGACCTATTTTATATGCTTATTTCTACTCATCACTAAAGGAACCGCTGCTTTTTGCTTTGGGGAGAGTGCAGTGATGCAGAGGTACACCAGATAAAAAGATTAAAGTGAACTCACAGACAAAATGTAACAACCCATTTCTAGTCATACGTGTTTAAGGTAGTTTGTGTATAGTCCAAATAACACCAAAGGTATGAAGGTTATAGCAAGACACTGCTAAATTAGATTGGAGAAACATATTCTGTCTCACTTTAAAAAACAATCTGGTATCACTATTAGTTAGTTACCTGTACAATTACTAGTGAGTACTATAGAAAACACCATTAATTTACCACAAAGTACTAGTTCAAGTACCATGATACCGTGCCTTAAAATATAGTCCAGTAGCACTATTAACTAATTCAGGAGTTACCAGTACAATTACCAGTCACTACTACCACTATAAGTACCACTAAGTACTGCTATAAGTGGTACTGTATGTATCAAGTACTCCCACTACTAGTACCACAAACTATTAGTCCAAATATCACTTCGTGTCCCACTATAAGTATGGCTAGAAGTACCACAAAGTACTGCAATTAGTGATACTGTATGTATCAGTAATTATCACTATAACTACCAGCCAAAGTACTGTCCCCCCCCCCAATCCAAAACATGCGCCATCGGTAAAATCCTCCATCTTGGGTCCTGACCAAGCCTAAGCCACAAGATCATGGGGATGGTCCCAAGGTCAAATGCAGAAAACGATTTCTCCTGTGTGAGATCAATAAAAAGTCAATCTTCTAATCTTCTAATCCTTAATCACTCTAAGGCGCTTTGTGTTACATTTTGTGTATGAAAAGCGCTTTATAAATAATGTTTGATTGGGTTAGATTGGGTTGATTGACCTGTAATGTTACCAGCCAAAGTACTGGTAAGTACCACTGTACCACTAAGTACCATAAGTACCACTGTACTTACCATCGTAAGTACCATAGTAACTACTACTGTAATTATCAGCCTAGTAACTACTAACTACCACCTTAAGTACCTAGTAAGTCCCAGACCCTATTTTAAAGTGCTACCTCATTGGATTTGTCAAATAATAATTTCTGTGTACTACATGGTTGCTATGAGCTTATGAAATTCTATAGCATGATGTCATGATCTCCAACCAGGAAGTAAAATCTGAAACCTAAAAAAATGACTATTTTTAGTAAATTGCTTGGTTAAATAGAAGTTTAAGTTTCAATGGGATGATGTAAGTGCTATGTACTGATCTGCTTTTGTCCACTGTGTGCTTTTTCACTCAAACTAATTAGTCCTGGTGGGATTCATATTTCTCTGAATCTAAATCTAAATCTAAAAGTCACCAATGTCTATACTGACAAAAAAAATGTTGTTGGATTTTTATGTCATGTTGCACATCAAGAACTGACCACAAGATGGAGCCTTAGTATAAGTGTGAGTGGAGCAGAGTTATACAGCTGTTGTATGAGTTATGCACTGACTATTATTCACCATGTGATGGCGCCAACACCAAATCAAAAAATGCTTTCCCACATTGGCATATACAGATCACTAATATGAATCACAGCATTGGAAATTATGTTGTAGAATGTACCCAAACAGAAATAGGACAAAACATACTTCAGAGTTGCTAGTTCGAATATTTTACAACATCGTATATTTTTATTGGTCAGTAACATACAACATACAAGGCCAAAAGCTGAGCTAACTAAATTACAAAACCAGAACTGAATCTGGATTAAACCTGGACTATACCAGGAAGTTGTAAACTAAACTATTGGTTTTGCCTGTTCAAATGTGTCTACATCTGATCTATATCAAAAAGGCAAATTAATAAAGTGAATCATAGCAGTGTATCAGCTTTTAGTAAAGGTCCCATGGCATGAAATTTTCACTTTCTGAGGTTTTTGAACGTTAATGTGAGCTCCCCTACCCTGTTTAGCCCCCCATGGTTAAAAGTTGCGAAATGTCTAAACTGAGCATTTGCGATCCTTTTTTGCGTTAGAAAAAATCAGAGCTCAAACGGGCGATTTTGAACAAGGCACCTTATTGACGTCAGATCGAAAAAAAGAAATGCAAATGCAGTTCCACCCCCGTCTTTGTTTATTTTCCAATGGAACGCTTCAAATCTCTCCCCCCGTGCAAAAACACGGAAATGGATCAGCTGAGAGCTGAGAGCGAGAGCGGAGAGTTTGGCCACGCCCCCACCCTCTACTATAGACCAGCTCTTTTCTCCTCATTTGCATTCAAGCAACAACGCCCATAATGGAGTGTTCAGAGAGAGAAAAATTACTCTTTCTCATCTTATCTCTGTTTCTCATGCTGAGTGTTGATTTTGAAGAAGGATTCATTTACAGTATTAGGGAACCATTAAGGAGCCATATAAAAGCATCAAGAAGTACCATGTCATGGGAGCTTTAAGGATAAAGCGATAGACACAACAGGAAACACGCGGCAGCCTATTCACAGACTTAATAACATCCAAATAGTTGATAGCAAAAGGAGGGATTCCCTTGTCTACGACTCGGGCCATGTGCTACAGTCCATTCAGAGCCACATCAGCTGAAACCTTGTGTTTTCATATGTAATAAGAGTGAGCCCCGTGCACACAGCCCCTCCTCTGTGTCTGTACAGGGTTTCCCTCGACCGCCCCGGGCCCATCTGAACATGTGGTGTGGGAGCAGAAGTAGGTTAAATGCCCCGTGCTTTTAGCTGGTCTGATTAAGAGAGCTTTTACCGCTAAGTGACGACCCAAAGAAAAAAAGACGTTTATCCATTGCAATCAGGCTCAAGATTTCAGTGGACAAGTCTGGCCCACATCCACAAGAGGAATACAAGGACCTTAACCAACATTAGGAAATAAAGAAGTGGACTAAAGTCACCCTTAGCGTTTGGCTAAATCAAATGAAGCTCACTGAGGCTTGCAGTTATAGGAGTGTATTTGAAGCTGAGTTCCCGTATTAGAAATAGGAATTAATTTATGGACAAAATAGCAAAATAAAAAAGACCAAAGAGAGGCGATTTTTTTTTTCAATACAAAGTGAGGAGTCGATGGAGCCGTAAGCTTTGTTTCAGCTGACACCCGGACATTAGACCAAGTTTTGGGCTCAAGTCAAAAATACAAATGACCAGCTTTAATATTTGTACATTTGATTTCTGAGAATGCCATGTTATTTAAAGATCCCATGACATGGTACTTCTTGATGCTTTTATATGGCTCCTTAATGGTTCCCTAATACTGTAAATGAATCCTTCTTCAAAATCAACACTCAGTGCATGAGAAACAGAGATAAGATGAGAAAGAGTATTTTCTCTCTCTCTGAACACTCCATAATGGGCGTTGTTGCTTGAATGCAAATGAGGAGAAAAGAGCTGGCCTATAGTAGAGGGTGGGGGCGTGGCCAAACTCTCCGCTCTCAGCTCTCAGCTGATCCATTTCCACGTTTTTGCGCAGAGAAGAGATGAGAAGCGTTCCATTGAAAAATAAACACATTTCCACAGAAAATAAAATTAAACCACTGCTGTTCAAAGGTCCAGAGGCTCAGATAAAGGACTTCCGAGCCTAGAAACACTCGGACGTGCCTCCAGGCAAATAAAAAAACGCATTTCGCATTGCCTAGCGCATTCACAGTCCAAACTCTCTGGGCGTGATTTACAGAGACGCTGAGTACAGACAGACGGGGGTGGAACTGCATTTGCATTTCTTTTTTCGATCTGACGTCAATAAGGTGCCTTGTTCAAAATCGCCCGTTTGAGCTCCGATTTTTTGTAACGCAGAAAAGGATCGCAAATGCTCAGTTTAGACATTTCACAACTTTTAACCATGGGGGGGGGGTAAACAGGGTAGGGGAGCTCACATTAACGTTCAAAAACCTCAGAAAGTGAAAATTTCATGCCATGGGACCTTTAAAAAATCTGTCTCTTGCCCTCCATCTAGGAATATGACATCATCACATTTATAATCCGAAAACTACCAACACTCAGGATGTTTGGTGGAGCCTGGAGGTCAGGATATCCCAATTTCTCATATACAATTCCTGAATATGTCATTAAACAATGCTCTGTCGCAGAAGGCCGGATCACTTCCTTATCTCAAACTGTGAAGAAATCTCTCAAAACAAGGCCAGACATGTTCTCTTCAACTTTTCAATCTCTTATCAAATAATGCAAAGAAGGTCAGGCTTGGTGGGTAGAGTCTAATATTTAGTCGTCTGGGTCACTTTAACAAAGAAAGCACTTTTCTTACACTGTTCTGATGATGGGAACACCCAACACACCCAGATCGGGGGCAAAGGAGAATGTCTGAGGGTCAAATGGAATCAAATATATACATTGCACAAACAGCTAACAGTTTGGCAATTTAAAAGCAGCTGTTGACTTTGTTATTTTACATTTTTGCATGATGTTGTGCAATTTTAGGATTGTTATCTTATACACTTATATAGTTATTACAGTTCAAATTCTATAGTATAATATTTTACATAAGACCGTGTTGTACTGTCTCAGATAACTAAAATGCTCAATGGCAAAAGGAGAAATTCAATTTGCCAACTGGACAAAAGTTTATTTGGTCAAATACATTTCGCAGCTCATCCAAGCTGCTTCTTCAGTTCTGGTCAGACGCTGGTGGACACTGCCTATATCTGCCTGAGAGGAGGAGCCAACTACAATGAAATTACTTTGAAACTTCCACTCCTATTTGTTTACAGTTCGTGTTAGTTAGGTGGGCCTATTAGATTTGCAGTGGGAGTGGAGTGTGGGGTCTGGTTAGCAGAAACATTCAGGGCCATAATGGGTTTTCACACCTCTGGACCTGACTTGGCTGCCCTATTGTTGTCTTTGTTTGTTTTGATTTAGGCAAGGAAGGATTCTCTAAAGTGCTCAATACATCATAAAGCAGGTTTGACAATGTAGACCTCTAATCCTCTACTTGAATAGCCTCTCTGGCTAATTCTGGTACATTTGCAGAAATGTTGAAACAATGTCCCTGCTGAATAAAGTAGATAAACAAAAATGATTTTGTTATTATTAGTAGTATTATTGTTAGTATTGTATGATATGATGTTTTCTGTAAAACATTTTGAATAATTTTGTGTACAAATTGTGCTCTTAGAATAAACGTGCTTTGCCTGAAATGAACATGAGCAGATTTGAACTTACCATTTCTCCTTTTTCTTAAAGGAAAAGTAACGTTTTTTACAATTTGAGCCTTATTTCGGTAATAAAACAAGTTGTTTTACTCACCCATATCACTTTGGTGTCATATGGAGCATTTCCGGAGATGTTTTAGATTAGCGTTAGGCTAACGCCGTTAGCCTAGCGCGACTTATAGCCATAGCTTGGGGCATTCCCCGACCATGTAATATGCCCCGTGCGGGCTACAAATAACACAAACTTTAGCACTTTTCAAATCATAGAAGCTCGATGTCTTAGTCTACGATTTCGTTTGAATCAAAAGTGGCCTGTAATCCGAGATTTATCCATAGTTTACAGCTTTGCGTTCCATGTTTGGGTCCCGGGAGCTGAGAGCACAGTCCACACATGCGCACTGGCGTCCTCATCTACTCGAAACTATGGCTAAATCTCGGATTACAGGCCACTTTTGACCGCACGAAATCGTAGACTAAAGACATCGAGCTTCTATGATTTGAAAAGTGCTAAAGTTTGTGTTATTTGGAGCCCGCACGGGGCATATTACATGCTCGGGGAATGCCCCGAGCTATGGCTATAAGTCGCGCTAGGCTAACGGCGTTAGCCTAACGCTAATCTAAAACATCTCTGGAAGTGCTCCATATGACACCAAAGTGATATGGGTGAGTAAAACAACTTGTTTTATTACCGAAATAAGGCTCAGATTGTAAAAAACGTTACTTTTCCTTTAATTTATTTCTGTGGGTCCACCTTCTGGAATGGACATTAAACATTGCTTATTTTCAGCCAGATCAGCAATTCTGTGAAGAATCTGGACCAGTTTGTGCCCCAAATCCACAAATTAAAAAAAATAAAAACAAAAGCTCTTAAAACCCATGTTTAGTGACATCTGCTTCAGCTTTGACGTGGGAATTGTCAAGACCCAACAAATGCTCAATCTACTGTCTATAAGTTCGTCCCCCAGCTATTCTCATATTTACCCCAAAGAATTCAGACAGAATTTGAAATGTGACTTTCCTTTGTGTGCAGCTTGTTCCCACTGAAAATGAGAGTAAACCAAACTCATATAATAAGACTAGATCAGACTAATAATGAGAGGTCAGACTCTTATAATGAGAGTAAATCAGACAGCAGAGGCCAAACTACAGAGATCAGTCTCACAAACAGTCCAGACATTTGTGCCAAAACAAAGTCAGTTTGAATTGAGAGTGATTTTAGTCAGACGGTTTAAAAATGGTCTGGAATGATAAGGGGATGTATTATTTAACCTATATTTGAATGTAAAGGAAATACTACAGATTTTTGCATCCGTTTTAGCCCCGGGCATGTCACATATTTCCTTACTGTTTATGAAGTTATGACATTAGCTGTTGGGATGTTTTCTTAGTGAAGTGGAGCAAGCAGTAAAATAACGGTGAGATGAGGTAATAATACACTTCTGCCATGAAATAAATCCATTAAAAAAAAAAAAAAAGCTGTACGGGCTGCTAGCTCCTCGGGGCATAGATCGGAATAACATTACAACCAACTGTAAAAATGTGGATACTTAAACACTCAAAGATAAAAGGCAAATGTTTTTCAATCTTATTCTCACACCACAAGAAACGGCACCCGAAATGAAAACACGTTGTGAAAATGTTGAAATAAAGTTCTGTACTGAAACGTATAGAGTTACTCACAAACTATGAGGGGCCATTCAAGACATTATTCATTCTGGTCCTCTCACATACATATATTCTCACTCTCACATACATATATTATCACTCTCACATACATACATAATTCTCCTCTCACATACAGTACATATATTCTCACTCTCACATACATGTATTCTCACTCTCGCATACATATATATATATATTCTCACTCTCACATACATGTATTCTCACTCTCACATACATATATTCTCACTCTCGCATACATATATTCTCACTCTCACATACAGTACATATATTCTCACTCTCGCATACATATATATATATTCTCACTCTCACATACATATATTCGCACTCTCACATACATATATTCTCACTCTCGCATACATATATATATTCTCACTCTCACATACATATATTCTCACTCTCACATATATTCTCACTCTCACATACATACATTCTCCTCTCACATACATACATTCTCACTCTCACATACATATATTCTCACTCGCACATAGGCCTATATATATTCTCAGCGTGAGAATATATGTATGTGAGAGAGAGAATATATGTATGTGAGAGTGAGTATGTATGTATGTGAGAGTGAGAATATATGTATGTGAGAGTGAGAATATATGTATGTGAGAGAGAGAATATATGTCTGTGAGAGTGAGAATACATGTATGTGAGAGTGAGAATATATGTATGTGAGAGGAGAATGTATGTATGTGAGAGTGAGTATGTATGTATGTGAGAGCTAAAGTATGGTTGAAACGGAAGCTAGTTTGGTGGAAACGGAAGCCAAGGCATTTATCAGGCTGTGATTGGCTGAAAAGGTTCTGATTCAAATGGGACCGGAGAATCGTAACTCATACGGTATTTTGGATGAACGGGAGGCGGGTGCACTAAAGCCCTGTCCCAGTTCGAGGGCTGCAGCCTCCGTTGGCTACATTTTTGGCCGCACGAGCGGCATGACACGGCCTGTCCTATTTCATACAGCCCAAAACACGGAGCGAAAACAGAGCAAAAAGTCCGTCCGGAGAGCAGAGAAAACATGTGAGTATACGCTTTTAATAATAATAATTCTTCTTATTATTTATTATTTTTATTAAAATAACTTTATAGTACAAATCATTGGATAAATATAACAATTTATTTTTTCATTTTACTTTTTTTTCTCTTTGCCTCTAATGATCACCCGTCACTAGTTATTTGCCTTTTATTGACTTTTCACATGAACTTTTCACCACACCCCAGCTGTAAATTATACCTCAACAAATGATAGACCACTGAGTATTAAATTTTCTCTTTGGAAATCATAATCAAATTATAAATCAAAAGTCTGAGTCATGCGTCTGAAAATAGAGATGACTTCATGCTGGTGATGTAGTGCCTGGTGCCTGTGAAAACTCCTCCACTTGTGAATGCATCTGGCGTTAGGACATAATTATACTGTCATTTTCAAGGGCGGGGGATTTTAAGTTTGTGAGCACATTTTATGAAGTGTGCACATCCAGTTTGGAAATTAGCAAACATTTCATATGTTTTATAGCCTTGGTTTAGAATGGCAGCGTGGACACACGAAACGGCTGCTCTCGGTCCCTGACTTTTTTTTCTAATTGTATCCTGACTGTAACGTTTTATTTTTTTTAATTTAAGAGTTGGTTTGGCACACCATCTCATTCAATCTTTTTTTTATTTTTTTTACTTTCTACATTTTGTATACTGTACACACAGAAAACATCAAATATATGAAGTAAGATATATGAAAATATGTAGTATAGGGGGAAGAAAAGTTAAATAACTTAACAGAGAATAACAGAGTCTAGTGTCAGCCATATTGCAGATAGAGAAAACATATAAACACCATTTCAAACACCTTGAAAATCCATATTTAACCATCACAGGGACAATGACATTTAATGAGGTAAAACTGTTACTTGCACTAAAAAAACAATTAAGAACATTTTACTTTGCGTGAAAAGTCCCTCAGTCATCCAGGTAGAATCCATGATAACAGGGGAAGTTCAATTTGTCAACTGGACAAAGTAGAGCTGACGAAGCCTCTCGGATGAGCGGCGAAACGTTTTCAACCAAACAAACTTTGTCCAGTTGACAAATTGAACTTCCCCTGTTATCAAACATTTTACTTTATTTGAGTAGATTTAACTTGACAAACAAAATGATCTACCAATGGAATAAGTATGCTTTCTTAAAGGAAAAGTAACGTTTTTTACAATCTGAGCCTTATTTCGGTAATAAAACAAGTTGTTTTACTCACCCATAGCACTTTGGTGTCATATGGAGCACTTCCGGAGATGTTTTAGATTTGCGATCTTCATCATGTGAGTTCTCGGGGCACTTATTTGCGGTCTCCAAATAACACAAACTTTAGCACTTTTCAAATCATAGAAGCCCGATGTCTTAGTCTACGATTTCGTGTGGTCAAAAGTGGCCTGTAATCCGAGATTTAGCCATAGATTCGAGTAGATGAGGAGGCCAGTGCGCATGTGCGGACTGTGCTCTCAGCTCCCGGGACCCAAACATGAAACGCAAAGCTGTAAACTATGGATAAATCTCAGATTACAGGCCACTTTTGCTTCAAACGAAATCATAGACTAAGACATCGGGCTTCTATGATTTGAAAAGTGCTAAAGTTACATGCTTGGGGAATATATTATATGCCCCGAGCTATGGCTAGAAGTCGCGCTAGGCTAATCGCAAATCTAAAACATCTCTGGAAGTGCTCCATATGACACCAAAGTGCTATGGGTGAGTAAAACAACTTGTTTTATTACCGAAATAAGGCTCACATTGTAAAAAAAAAACAGTTACTTTTCCTTTAATTTAAGCAACATTCGATTTTGTTCTTATTTGTGCAAAGAGTTGTTGTTTTTTCATGTATTTTCATATTTTAAGTAAAGTAAAAAATATGAAAATGCAATTTATTCCATTTGGTGGATAATTTTGTCAAGTGAAATTTACCCAAATCCTTATAAAACTTTATTAATTCAAGTTATCTTAACTTAGCTGGATTTTAGTTTTTGCAGTGTGGTTCTACTTAAATAACTCCCTTAAATAACTTTAACCTTAATAACTAAGGGAGTTACTACAACTACTGCAACTACTGCTACTACTATTACTAGTATATGAACAGTCACTTTCATGTACACCAAAAAATATGAACAAAAAAATTAATAAAAAAACATATGAAAAAATATATTAAAAAAGGTAAATAATTCGACAGAGAAAAGGGCGGCTAATTTGGGGATTTTAATATAAAGTATATGGAAAAATGTGTTAGTTATTTAGCTTTTTTACTTTGCTACATAATTCCATATATCTTATTTCATATATTTGATGGCTTTTGTATGTATACTCAACAAAAATATAAACGCAACACTTTTGTTTTTGCTCCCATTTTTCCTGAGATGGACCCAAAGATCCTAAATTCACTCCAGATACACAACACTACCATTTCTCTCAAACATTGTTCACAAATCTGTCCAAATGTGTGACAGCGAGCACCTCTGCCCCGCCGAGACAATCCACCCCACCTCACAGGTGCACCACATCAAGATGCCGATCCGACATCATGACCAGTGCACAGGTGCGCCCCAGACTGCCCACAATAAAAGGCCACCCCGAAATGTGCATTTTTTTTTTTTTTTGCTTTATTGGGGGTCTGGGGACTCAGAACCAGTCAGTATCTGGTGTGACCACCATTTGCCTCATGCAGTGCAACACATCTTCTTCACATAGAGTTTATCAGATTGTCAATTGTGGCCTGTGGAATGTTGGTCCACTCCTCTTCAATGGCTGTGCGAAGTTGCTGGATATTAGTGGGAGCTGGTACACGCTGTCGTATACGCCGGTCAAGCACATCCCAAACATGCTCAATGGGTGACATGTCCGGTGAGTATGCTGGCCATGCAAGAACTGGGACATTTTCAGCTTCCAAGAATTGTGTACAGATCCTTGCAACATGGGGCCGTGCATTATCTTGCTGAAACATGAGGTGATGTTCATGGATGTATGGCACAACAATGGGCCTCAGGATCTCATCACGGTATCTCTGTGCATTCAAAATGCCATCAATAAAATGCACCTGTGTTCTTCGTCCATAACAGCCTTTGAAGAGGAGTGGACCAACATTCCACAGGCCACAATTGACAATCTGATAAACTCTATGCGAAGAAGATGTGTTGCACTGCATGAGGCAAATGGTGGTCACACCAGATACTGACTGGTTCTGAGTCCCCAGACCCCCAATAAAGGAAAAAAAATGCACATTTCGGGGTGGCCTTTTATTGTGGGCAGTCTGGGGCGCACCTGTGCACTGGTCATGATGTCGGATCAGCATCTTGATGTGAGGTGGGGTGGATTGTCTCGGCGGGGCAGAGGTGCTCGCTGTCACACATTTGGACAGATTTGTGAACAATGTTTGAGAGAAATGGTAGTGTTGTGTATCTGGAGTGAAGTTTGGATCTTTGGGTCCATCTCAGGAAAAATGGGAGCAAAAACAAAAGTTTATATTTTTGTTGAGTGTATATCAAATGTATAAAGCATTACCATAGCAACAGGTAAACAAATTAACTACTGTTAGGAGTGTCTACCTTCAACTAAAATAGAAATAACTCATGCTTTAAACATCTGTGGATAGCCAAAAAGGTTGCCAGATTTAAAAGTGAACAATTTTCAGTTTGTGGGACCATCGTATAACAACGATTTAACAACTCAGAGCATTGCGTTACAAAGTTTTATACTTACATATATATTTTCATTATTTGGAGTTTTTATTTCCATTGTTTTTTTCTGATAACTGATTCCATGTTTTGTTTTGTTTTTTCTAAGTTTATGCACTTTGTATGCCAACTCAATTACTGCTGTTAAATCATTTGTTATCAGATATCTTTATATCAAGCCACGCAGGTCTGGCTGTCTGTGTCTGACTTTATACTGCATGTTTTTATTGGGTAAAAAGTAATATCAGTCAATCAAACTGTCAAATTATTCCACCAATAAAGATAAATATGGAGCAGTGCAGATACATTTCCCAAACACAGCCCTTTCTTGTCTATGCCGCTGATGTGTTACACCATATGTGGCAGCAAATAAGATAAGACTTTATTGATCTCACACAGGAGAAATTTACTTGCCACAGTAGCTCCAGGACATTTGGACAAGAAAAGAAAGCGCATGCAGGCAGGAATGGGATAAAGTAAGTAATAATAAAAATAGTAATAATAATAATAGTAACAACAAGCATCAACATGGAAGAGAGGATATTGCACCTCTGGCCTATATGTTAGAATTATACAGTCTGGTGGTGGTGGGGATGAAGGATCTGCGGTAGCGCTCCTTCTTGCACTGGGGGTGCCTCAGTCGGTTGCTGAAGGAGCTGCTCAGCTCCTCTACAGTCCGGTGCAGAGGGTGAGAGATGTCGTCCATGATGGACGTAAGTTTGGCCAGCACCCTCCTCTCAGCCACCTCCTCTACAGAGTCCAGAGGACAGCCCAGGACAGAGCTGGCCCTCCTGACCAGCTTATTAAGTCTCTTCCTGTCCCGCTCTGTGCTGCTCGGGGCCCAGCAGACGACAGCGTAGAGGAGAGCAGAGGCCACCACAGAGTCATAAAAAGTCTTGAGCAGAGGCCTGCACACTCCAAAGGACCTCAGTCTCCTCAGGAGGTGGAGGTGACTTTGGCCCTTCTTGTACAGGGCGTCGGTGTTGTGGGACCAGTCCAGTTTATTGTTGAGGTGAACACCCAGGTACTTGAAACTGTCCACAGTCTCTATGTCCTGCCCCTGGATGTTCACCGGTGAGTGAGGTAGTGGTCTCCTCCTGAAGTCCATCACCAGCTCCTTTGTCTTACTGGTGTCTTACTAAATGTGGCAGAAGACATTCCAGAGGAACAATTCTGAGATCTTACAGAGGAAACACTCTGAGGAATGAAACATTTCATCACTGACCAAAACACCAGAGTGGAGTAAGAGCTAAGTCTTTCCTGTTGTGTTCTCTCCCTGGATACTGCCATGATGCTGCAGGACACAGAGGAGGGACACTTTTAGCTCTTCCACAGGATCTGCTGACCCTCCCTGACCAGTCCTCCTGTAAAACTGCACCGAGACCTTTGACTGAGACATGGAGATGATTGAGAAGTGCAGTATAAATGTTGCAGCAAAAACTGTCTTTATGTCTCTCTAAACCATATCTTTCCTTAGTTCAGGCTCCAGGTTTGCTTGTCTTAGTTAAAGAAAAAGCCTGAAACCAGACCATCCCACCCAGTAGTGTAAAATTAAGTCTGTTCTTAATTTCACCCCATGTCTCTGCTGTCTGGACAGTACAACAGATAAGAAATAAGCAAAAAGGAAAGTGGTGATTAGGTTTCTTCTGAATGCAAAAGGACCAGGCGGAGTGTAGCATTATGAGACTACTCATGCAATTTGGGGATCCTCAAAACATGTAATTCTTAGTTTTTCAAGACTTTTGTTTGACAGACTCAGACACAGTCATTTAGAGAATACTGCTATAAAACCATATGTTGGACAAGAACTAATTCCCACTATTCCAACATGCTTCCAGACCTATAAATACTTAAAGGAAAAGTAACGTGTTTTTTTTTACAATCTGAGCCTTCTTTCGGCAATAAAACAAGTCGTTTGACTCACCCATAGCACTTTCTTGTCATTTGGAGCTGTTTGGTGAAAGTTGTGTTGTAGCGTATCCGTTAACCTGAGTACTCGGGGCATTACTTTGCGGTCTCCAAATAACACAAACTTTAGCACTTTTCAAATCATAGAAGCCAGATGTCTTAATGTAAGATTTCGTTTGAAGCAAAAGTGGCCTGTAATCCGAGATTTATCCATAGTTTTCAGCTTTGCGTTTGTGCTCGGGGCAAAGTAATGCCCCGAGCACCATGTTAACGGATACGGGATCATTAGTAGAACAGAACGGCTCAACATAAGTTCTGCGATACTGCTCCAATTGACAGAAAACTGCTATGGGTGAGTAAAACTACTTGTTTTATTGCCGAAAGAAGGCTCAGATTGTAAAAAAAACGTTAATTTGCCTTTAACTTGAGTGCTCGGGGCATTACTTTGCGGTCTCCAAATAACACAAACTTTAGTACTTTTCAAATCATAGAAGCCCGATGTCTTTAGTCTACGATTTCGTGTGGTCAAAAGTGGCCTGTAATCCGAGATTTATCCATAGTTTCGAGTCGATGAGGAGGCCAGTGCGCATGTGCGGACTGTGCTCTCAGCTCCCGGGACCCAAACATGAAACGCAAAGCTGTAAACTATGGATAAATCTCGGATTACAGGCCACTTTTGCTTCAAACGAAATCGTAGACTAAGACATCGGGCTTCTATGATTTGAAAAGTGCTAAAGTTTGTGTTATTTGGAGCCCGCACGGGGCATATTACATGCTCGGGGAATGCCCCGAGCTATGGCTATAAGTCGCGCTAGGCTAACGGCGTTAGCCTAATGCTAATCTAAAACATCTCCGGAAATCCTCCATATGACACCAAATTGCTATGGGTGAGTAAAACAACTTGTTTTATTACCGAAATAAGGCTCAGATTGTAAAAAACTTTACTTTTACTTTAACTAACCAAACTTCTAAGGAAAGATTTCTGGTGTTGTTCTTCTAATGAGCACTTCACGCTGAGGCATTACAAACACTTGCCACTGAATAACTCGAACATCAGTTTAATTCCAGACTGTGGAACATCCAAGGCAAAGTAAACAAAAAGCAGTAACAATAGTGGTGTGACATTCGTGAACAAGTCAGCTCTTTTGAACGATTCCTCGGCATGAACGGTTGGAATTGGATCTCATTTTTTAAAAGAACCAAATCTTTTTTTTTTTCAAATTTTTATTCATCAGCATAGAAGCAGAACAGGCAACATGGAAAAAAAACAAGCATTTGGCATCATAATAATAGTTTGGTTTTTAATCAATATTATTATAGTAATGTTTTATAAGTTGTTGTCATATCATTAAATATAAAAAGTGCCAGTCTTTTGAACAGCATTTTGAAATGAACAGATCCCATCACCAAATAACAAGTCAGACCCCCACCAATGCACCATTCGTTGAAATTTGGGATGCATAAAATTACAATACAGTAATTCATACAAATATTTTTAGTCAATATGAGATAATGATCTGTTTATCAATAATGTTAAATCACCCCAGCACCTTAGGATCTTTCTTCAAACCAAGCTAAAGTTTTGACCACAGATGGTTTAAAGAAGTGGAGTTGACTAAAGGAGTGTGACATCACTCATATTTCCAAATTATGAATAGAAATTGATTTATAGAGAAAAAAAACACCAGGATCGTGTAGAGTGGGTTAATCCTAATTTGAAAGGTCCCATGGCATGAAATTTTCACTTTCTGAGGTTTTTGAACGTTAATGTGAGCTCCCCTACCCTGTTTAGGCCCCTCCCCCCATGGTTAAAAGTTGCGAAATGTCTAAACTGAGCATTTGCGATCCTTTTCTGCGTTACAAAAAATCGGAGCTCAAACGGGCGATTTTGAACAAGGCACCTTATTGACGTCAGATCGAAAAAAGAAATGCAAATGCAGTTCCACCCCCGTCTGTCTGTACTCAGCGTCTCTGTAAATCACGCCCAGAGAGTTTGGACTGCAAATGCGCTAGGCAATGCGAAATGCGTTTTTTTATTTGCCTGGAGGCACGTCCGAGTGTTTCTAGGCTCGGAAGTCCTTTATCTGAGCCTCTGGACCTTTGAACAGCAGTGGTTTAATTTTATTTTATATGGAAATGTGTTTATTTTTCAATGGAACGCTTCTCATCTCTCTCCCGTGCAAAAACGCGGAAATGGATCAGAGAGCGCACAGCTGAGAGCGGAGAGTTTGGCCACGCCCCCACCCTCTACTATAGGCCATCTCTTTTCTCCTCATTTGCATTCAAGCAACAACGCCCATTATGGACTGTTCAGAGAGAGAAAATTTACTCTTTCTCATCTTATCTCTGTTTCTCATGCACTGAGTCTTGATTTTGAAGAAGGATTCATTTACAGTATTAGGGAACCATTAAGGAGCCATATAAAAGCATCAAGAAGTACCATGTCATGGGACCTTTAAGACCAAAATGAGGAGCTTTACAGCAGAGAGAGTGGGCAACTTTTTTCAACACAGAGTCAATTGGAGCGGGTTAGCTAGGTCAATTTATACTGTATATAGAGTTTATGATTTTGACCCATACAGTGAATATCACTTGGAAACTGGAGCACCAATTAGAAAGTAATGAAAGCATTTAAACAAAGGCCATTCACAGTGCTGGGTCTGAACCTGCAGCAACCTTCTTTCTGTTAAAAACAGACACAACATTGGACACAGCTTGGATGGCACACACACGTACAGTGCCACAGTCTGCACTTTGAGCTGATGGAGAAACCATTGTCTTGAAGTGTTCCACTTCAGGGACTTTTATTATTGAGACTTTCCATTTCCCCCATTTTGGCAGTACAAAGTGTTTACTTTTTAACCAGCCATTTAAACATTCACCCTGAAACTCCAGAGGTTAATATGGCTGTGTGCAATGTATGTTTTGTTTATATGAGCTGGATTACTGGATCTAGACTGGATTGTCTCAGTAAACAGATGCTTTCTGGACGAACAATGGGCTTAATCCCCAAGGTTATTAAAATGTGATTTGAATGATATATTGGGCTTCACCAGTTCCATGAAGCTCAACAGACCATTATCTAGCTCTCCACACTACATGGTTGTGTGGCTGTGTGGCTGTTATTCTGTGGAGATGCATTGGGCTGCAGACCTCCACCTAGAGGACCCAACCTGAAGACCTGCACCAGGTTCACTCATTCACCCCTGAAAGTAAACAAACAGTGGCTCTGCTAAAATACCGACATGTCAGTACTCTTGTTTACTTCCAAGAGTATAGAAACAGGGCAATTTTAAGATGCCAAATGCCACGGTGGCTGAGTGGCTAGCACTCACCCCTCACAGCAGGTTCCGGGTTTGATCCCCGAGTTGGGCCTTTCTGGAGTTTGCATGTCCTCCCCGTGTCTGGGTGGGTTTCCTCCGGGCACTCCCCCATCAACCCAAAAAAACATGCTCCAGGTAAAATCCTCCAGAGGTCCTGACCAAGCCTAAGCAGTAAGATGATGGAGATGGGTCCCCCGGGCGCAGTCATGTGCTGCCCACTGCTCCTGAATAAAGGATGGGTCAAACGCAGAGGACAAATTTCTCTTTGGGGACAATAAAGGATATAAACAAAATAATAATAATAAACATAACATTAAATTAAAAAGTGTGCATATATATACTCTAGTGACACATGTGTTTAACAGTAATGACCCAGTAGTGACCCTCTACCATCAGGTAGTTCATGTTGTTAAAGGAAAAGTAACGTTTTTTACAATCTGAGCCTTATTTCGGTAATAAAACAAGTTGTTTTACTCACCCATAGTAATTTGGTGTCATATGGAGCACTTCCAGAGATGTTTTAGATTTGCGATCTCCATCATGTGAGTTCTCGGGGCACTTATTTGCGGTCTCCAAATAACACAAACTTTAGCACTTTTAAAATCATAGAAGCTCGATGTCTTAGCCTGCGATTTCGTGTGGTCAAAAGTGGCCTGTAATCCGAGATTTAGCCATAGTTTCGAGTAGATGAGGAGGCCAGTGCGCATGTGCGGACTGTGCTCTCAGCTCCCGGGACCCAAACATGAAACGCAAAGCTGTAAACTATGGATAAATCTTGGATTACAGGCCACTTTTGATTCAAACGAAATCGTAGACTAAAGACATCGAGCTTCCATGATTTGAAAAGTGCTAAAGTTTGTGTTATTTGGAGCCCGCACGGGGCATATTACATGCTTGGGGAATATATTATATGCCCCGAGCTATGGCTAGAAGTCGCGCTAGGCTAACCGCAAATCTAAAACATCTCTGGAAGTGCTCCATATGACACCAAAGTGCTATGGGTGAGTAAAACAACTTGTTTTATTACCGAAATAAGGCTCAAATTGTAAAACAAAAAACGTTACTTTTCCTTTAATATTGTTTTGGCTAATGCATCAGTGAATGTTTTGTGCACTTATATCCAACGTCCCACATTTCAGATTTCACTAATAATGTTTTTTGATGTTCAGTCCTGAGCTACTGAGATACAGTATTGCTCCAATTAGAGAAGACCTATAGTCTGAGAAGAACAGTGCTATAAATCATCATGTTTTTAGTTGAATAGAAACAACGTGCAGAAGTCTGTCGTTTATTCTTTCCCTAAACAGCCGCATACTATCATGACTGTTGAAACGTTTGCATGAGAAATGACACGCTTTACCTCATGGGCTGCTCTTTGTAATTATGAATGAATGTAGGTCAGCACAGAGGAGGTCAGCGGGCCAAACAGCAACCTGTTTCACTCCAGACTTCATTCTCCAACCACCCCTCCATATTTACATTACGCTAATTTTCCATAATTCTGGAGGTGGAGGGACTTTAGATATTGATGTTTCACTGACAGAGGAGCAGTGCTGAGGTCATGCTGTGGGTGTCCCAGCTGAACCCAAAAGCCAGTCTGAACAAATGCCTTTTTAATGAGAGTTGAAGCATGTTTGTGTACGTTTGAAATACAGGGTTAGGGGCAAAGCTTTAGGAGTATATGTAAATAAAACAGGACTCTATCAATCCAAAAGTTTCTTTAAAGTTTTTTAAACACAGACATACATTTCTAATTTGCTTGCATTTCAAAAGCAACTGTCACTCCACAATCGGTTAAAGCTGCTCCCACTAGTTTCATTTTACAACTCGACTACTGTCTATTACCATTTACTTAATAGCAGACTGTATGTTCTATTCAAAACAGTATTTATCAATGGAGACTGTAACATGCTATCGAAAAAAACAAGTAAATGTGATGTATATTTATATATATGGAAGCATGTAAAAAAAGAGGAAAATGGGTGAAATAAAGTAGATCACTTCAAAAGACTCCGTGTCCAGCATGACTCACTTAAGTCAATGCTTCCCACATGAAAACAACTCCGAACATGACATCAGCCCATCTGCAACAGAGCACAGTAGCTAACCACCAATTAGGAGGTTTACAAAAGGAGATAGAAAGGGTTACGACTTAATTCTCTTTTAATTTGTGGAGGATTGCTCAAATAAAATTTATTTGAACAATCCTCCTCCTCTACCGCCAAGTCACATTAAATGTGACTTGGCGGTAGAGGGTCTGGCACAGCAGAGGTGGAGATGCTTTGAGACTTGGTGGAAAGAATCTTGAATTGTAAACATTTAGTACAGGCCAAAGATAAACACTTCAACTCACACTGAAACAGACCGATGTTGTTATTAGCGAGTTCTTCTCCTCATCCAAAGTCCAAAACACTTTGGATACTGTTTATTCTCAGATGAGAATATGACTGCTTTGTAGTTTGTATTTGTTATTCAGACATAATTCTGCTGTCTGTCACATCACTTCATGCCCTCTAACAGAAATAAGGAAAAATCTAGTCACAAGTGACAATGATTGACCTATACCATGCCTATAGTGTTTGTGTTTTGAGAGTAAAGTGGTTGGCCTGGGAGCAGCTGGTAAGACAGTAGGTCATGTGAGAGTCCATGCGCACTTTGGATGCTTCAGTGGACATAGATTTTGTGATAAACCTTAAATTAGATTAATTAAACTTAACCCACTTGATTGTCTGTTTAACATGGGAGTTAAAGGCTGGAATCTAGGGGAATGCAGAGGTACTTGTATTCCTCCACTGTTTGTCATTTTTTGATCTGACACCATATATATTTGGGTTTGTGGCTGAATTCTGAGTCTTGGTGAAAAAACATATAACTGTCTTGGAAAGATTTAATTGAAGACAACACTGGTTTAACCAGCATTATAATGCAATGGCTAAAGTCACAGGTCAATTTAATTATAGGTCCTATATTACACAAACATGACTCTTGTGCATGTTAGAATCAGTGTTGGGAGTAACTCGTTACAAAAGTAATTAATTACTGTAATGCATTACTTTTTGGTGTAACGCAGTAATGTAACACATTACAGGGAAGAAAGTCGGTAATATATTACTCGTTACAATGCCAGTAATGCACATTACAATGCATTTTTAACCTGCTTTGTTTTTGTGGGTTTTGCGTTTTCTTCATACAAAGTTCGCGGATCACGGCGAGATCAGCTACTGAATCTGATAAGTCCGTGCAGAACATTACATTTCATACAAAGTTCCGCGAGATCAGCTAGTGATATAAAAGTCCACGCAGACCATTCCATTTCCTTTTACTTCGTCTCGAACTGGCAGACTGACAAAGGATGACAGAACCAGAAGAATCGGATAGTGCTAGCTCCTAGAGGGCAATACAGCTGGAACTATCTTATACATATACAACTATACATATGGGCTATATTCACAGATGTGTATACCAAATGTGAAAATGCCATTTGCTACAGAATTGAAGAGGATGGCAGTGAACAGGTGCTGGAGTGCATGGTAAGGTGTGGCAAGAAGGGAAAGGACGATTTATCTTTTGGTATTGTAAGCGGGTAAGAAGCAATTACTGAACATGTTGGTTTTCAGTCTGCAGCTCCCAAAACCTCCTGGAGGCAGGTGAAAGTCATGACACATGAGAGATTTGCACTGTAGATGCCAAATCCTTATTTCCAGTCATTTTGGCGAGAGTAACTAAAGTAATGCAAAAGTAGTGTAATGCCTTACTTTTTATTTAGAGTAATATTGTAATGTAAGGCATTACTTTAAAATGACAGTAACAAGTAATAAGTAGTACAGTTTTTGAGTAACTTGCCAAACACTGATTAGAATATTGTTCCCTGGTAATTTCAGGGCTGAAATCGTCCAAATGATTCTAGTGAAGGCATATGGAGTTTAAAAACACAGTGAAGCACTTATGGGCCCTTTATTTCTCTCAAAAAAGAGATTTTATCTAATTTCATCATTATCTTATCTCCAGTAATAAAGGTATACTTACACATTGAAAGGTTCCAAATCAGAGCTGTTTTTGTTATTGAGTGATTCAGCAGTTAGAAAAAAAGATCCAGAGAACAGGGAGCGCCCTGCTGAACTCATCTACTTCTCAGGAAGAGATACTCATCTCTTTCTGTCAGTGTACGTCATATTGCTCAAGTAAATACATTTAGAGCCAAATCCAAAATATTCCAGTGTTTTCAATGTGAAGGAAAGCACTTTATAGACATCAACAAATACAATCATTAGAGCCTGATATTGCAGGTTCCAGCCAGCAAAACAGAGTAAGCAAAACTTCAGCACGTTAAGACGGTCTATGCAAATCCACAGGTGTGTCTGCTCTGTGCACTCAGACAATCTTCATGATACTGGTAGGTCCTCCATCAGCTTGTGGAGCTTTAGCCTAAAGCAGAGGTCTTCAACAGGGGGGTCGTGACCCCTAGGGGGGTCGCGGCGGTACTGCAGGGGGGTCGCGAAATCTTTTGATTTCACTTTAAAATAATATAATTTTATATTTTATAGTGTAAAATACAGTATTAACCTGTGTATTATTTCCTTGTATTGGATGTACCATAACAGAGTAGCAATGTTTATACATGACACTAAGCTCAATTTAATATAAAACACAATTCTATGTCGTTTATATAGTTGGGGGTCCCTGGCCCAGTTCGCCAACTGTTTGGGGGTCCCTGGCCTGAAAAACGTTGAAGACCCCTGGCCTAAAGACTAGATACCAAACTTTCAGAGAATATTTGATGTAGACAGCAGCTGATGTATTTTGACTTCAGAACTGCTTATATATTTCTGTACTAGACACTGGGAGTTTGCCCAATACATGGGGAAAAAAATGGATACAGGGCCTTTAAGGAACAGTTTATTTATGTGATTTACTTGTTCAAATGAATATCTGTTGTTTTTAAATGTCTAGTATTTTTTATTACAATCTAGACACATTCATCTACAAAACGACTATGGTGAACTGCCTGTTAGTCCAAATTTTCTCCTCTGCCCTTTAAGCTTGATCTAATTTTTATAAAATTGTATTTGAAATCATAAACCAATAACTAAATGTGCATATTTTGTTGCTCAATTTTTCATATGGTTCACTTAAAGGAAAAGGAAAGTTTTTTACAATCTGAGCCTTATTTCAGTAATAAAACAAGTTGTTTTACTCACCCATAGCACTTTGGTGTCATATGGAGCACTTTCAGAGATGTTTTAGATTTGCGGTTAGCCTAGCGCGACTTCTAGCCATAGCTCAGGGCATATAATATATTCCCCAAGCATGTAATATGCCCCGTGCGGGCTCCAAATAACTTACCTGGCCAGCCAAATGATATCTCTCTGTATTTCCTATACAGCGCGATACCATTTGGACACCCTCGCTCCACCCTCGCTCCTCCGGTTAACAACGGACTCCGCGATTCTGATTCGTTCAAAGATGGTGACGTCAGTGCACCCGCCTTTGCCCGCAACGTCCCTTCCATTCAGCTGTAAAATTGGTCTTAAATGACCTAAAACACATCGATTCCTTAAAACCACAGCAGCTGACAGCTCTAGAGGCCTTTCTTTTCAAAAAAAGATGTTTTTGCATTGCTTCCTACCGGCTTGGTTCAAGTCACTGTCCGTTAACTGTTCTCTGATTGGTTCACTTAGCTGTCTGTCTAAGCGCAAAGGCAGCGCATTCTGGACCAAGCGTTACCAGACTCGCCGCTGGTACAGCGATGAGTCATGGATTCTTCCAGGCAAAAACTTTAGCACTTTTCAAATCATAGAAGCCCGATGTCTTAGTCTACGATTTCGTTTGAAGCAAAAGTGGCCTGTAATCTGAGATTTATCCATAGTTTACAGCTTTGCGTTTCATGTTTGGGTCCCGGGAGCTGAGAGCACAGTCCGCACATGCGCACTGGCGTCCTCATCTACTCGAAACTATGGCTAAATCTCGGATTACAGGCCACTTTTGACCACAGGAAATCGTAGGCTAAGACATTGGGCTTCTATGATTTGAAAAGTGCTAAAGTTTGTGTTATTTGGAGACTGCAAACAAGTGCCCCGAGAACTCACATGATGGAGATCGCAAATCTAAAACATCTCTGGAAGTGCTCCATATGACACCAAAGTGCTATGGGTGAGTAAAACAACTTGTTTTATTACCGAAATAAGGCTCAGATTGTAAAAAAAAACATTACTTTTCCTTTAAGAGGCCAGAACCCAGCTTTAGGAATCACAATGTTATAGCCTCACCCACAGACCGCGCTTTTGATCGCTACATGTTACATATGCGTACATTCTACACAATCTGGACTGGACATTTGGTCTTGAAATGTGTTGATGACCAACACATTCTCTGAGCCGTAACCCAGAGCTTCAAAGCTGATCCTCTTTGGCCCCTGTCCCAGAGAGGCATTAGGCCTGTAGCTGTGGGTTACAGTGTTATGTTCAGTCGGCTTCATGGATGTGGTTTGAGACAGCTCCAAAGATACACCTGCTGTTCAGTTAGGCTCTTATATCTTGTGGATTTGCCAGGATCATAACATTTGTGTGGTAAATATTAGGGATGGGACGAGATCTTGTGCCACAAGATTGTGCATACATGCTGAAAATGATACAATGACAGTAAAAATATAAAATAAAGTAAATTGGAAACTGGATTGCACAATCTATTTATTATATAGAATGGCAAAATGTGGTCTTATCTTGTTCTCATGTTTCCAATCTCTTGTCTTGTCTCATACTGTGGACATTGTATCTCATCCCATCCCTAGTGTATTATAAGGATTAAAAAGTTAATTACAGATTAGGTGATTATAGATTTTAGTGTACAAAATGCCACACATTAGAGTTTTTATCATTTGTATATAGATTTCAACGCCGAGATTCTCACTGTGCTACTGCTGAAATGCCCAAACATGATTCAAAATAAATATGTATTAAGTTGTAAAGTTGTAAAGTTGTACTGCGTCACTTTTTTCGTGTCAGGCCTCCCATCTATGAATGTTATTGCTTTACCTTGCATTTATTCATTATTCAAACTCGGCTTGGTGGCATCGCCTGCTTATCTCCAGGGATGAATAAGTTTAATGCTATGTTGTGTAGCATTCCAGGCAAAGCATCACCATGTAGACAGGAAAAAGTTACAACAGAAAAGTTACATACCACCCACATGAAACATACAGTAAAAAATGTTCTTAAAGGAAAAGTAACGTTTTTTTTTTTTACAATCTGAGCCTTATTTCGGTAATAAAACAAGTTGTTTTACTCACCCATAGCACTTTGGTGTCATATGGAGCACTTCCAGAGATGTTTTAGATTTGCGATCTCCATCATGTGAGTTCTCGGGACACTTATTTGCGGTCTCCAAATAACACAAACTTTAGCACTTTTCAAATCATAGAAGCCCGATGTCTTATCCTACGATTTCATGTGGTCAAAAGTGGCCTGTAATCCGAGATTTAGCCATAGTTTCGAGTAGATGAGGAGGCCAGTGCGCATGTGCGGACTGTGCTCTCAGCTCCTGGGACCCAAACATGAAACGCAAAGCTGTAAACTATGGATAAATCTCGGATTACAGGCCACTTTTGCTTCAAACGAAATTGTAGACTAAGACATCAGGCTTCTATGATTTGAAAAGTGCTAAAGTTTGTGTTATTTGGAGCCCGCACGGGGCATATTACATGCTTGGGGAATATATTATATGCCCCGAGCTATGGCTAGAAGTTGCGCTAGGCTAACGCTAATCTAAAACATCTCTGGAAGTGCTCCATATGACACCAAAGTGCTATGGGTGAGTAAAACAACTTGTTTTATTACCGAAATAAGGCTCAGATTGTAAAAAACTTTACTTTTCCTTTAATTAAAGTAATCTTAACTTGCCTAGATTTTCGTTTTTGCCGTACACTGTTTACCCAGGGCTCAGTGCAGAGACGGGCCCTTTACAAAGTCTGTAATGGGCATTTTTCATTAAACAACATGTACTGTAGTGTGGGGGCCCATCAAGATGATTTGTACCTACAATTTGGAGCGAGACCCCTGATAACCCTGCCCCACACATACACTGTATTGCCAAAAGTATTTACTCACCTATTCAAATAACCAAAATCTGGTGTTCCAATCACTTCCATTGCCACAGGTGCATAAAGTCAAGCAGGACAGGAAGAGACTTAATAAGCTGGTCAGGAGGGTCAGCTCTGTCCTGGGCTGTCCTCTGGACTCTGTAGAGGAGGTGGCTGAGAGGAGGGTACTGGCCAAATTCACGTCCATCATGGACGACACCTCTCATCCTCTGCACCGGACTGTAGAGGAGCTGAGCAGCTCCTTCAGCAGCTGACTGAGGCACCCTCAGTGCAAGAAGGAGCGCTACCGCAGATCCTTCATCCCCACCGCCATCAGACTGTATAACTCCACTGTATAGTCCAGGCGTGCAATATTTTCTATACTCTCTTTTTACTTATTTTTATTATTATTACTATTTGCATGCACTTTCTGTTCAAACTTTCTTTTGCATTAAACTCCCTGGAGCTAATGTGACAAGTGAATTTCTCCTGTGTGAGATCAATAAAGTCTTATCTTATCTTATCTCTTATCTTAGGCCTGCAGACTGTTTCTACAAACATTTGTGAAAGAACTGGTCGCTCTCAGGAGCTCAGTGAATTCCAGCCTGGTACTGTGATAGGATGTAACTTGTGAAAGTCCAGTCGTGATATTTCCTCACTCCTAAATATTCCAAAGTTAACTGTCAATGATATTATAACAAAGTGGAAGCGAGTGGGAACGACAGCCATATAAACTGTCAGGGCAGGGTCAGCAGATGCTGAGGCACATAGTGCACAGAGGTCTAAATGCTTCAGCATACCAAGAGATTTTGTTCAATTCCATGCTCCCAACTTTGTGGGAACAGTTTGGGGATGGCCCCTTCCTCTTCCAACATGACTGTGCACAAAGCAAGGTCCATAAAGACATGGATGAGAGAGTTTGGTGTGGATGATCTTGACTGGCCTGCACCGTCCTGACCTCAACCCGATAGAACACCTTTGGGATGAATTAGAGTGGAGACAGAGCCAGGCCTTCTCGTCCAAGATCAGTGTGTGACCTCACAAATACACTTCTGGAAGAGTGGTCAAAAATTCCCATAAACACACTCCTAAACCTTGTGGACAGGCTTCCCAGAAGAGATGAAGCTGTTATAGCTGCAAAGGGTGAGCCATTGTCATATTAAACTCTATGGATTAAGAATGGGATGTCACATAAGTTCATATGTGAGTCAAGGCAGGTGAACAAATACTTTTGGCAATATAGTGTACAGTACATACACATTACATAAACACTACTTCGCTAATACAGCCTATACTCCATCTAGTCACTCGTAAAAGCGGCGATGAGCAACGATAAAAACGCACAACTGTCTTTAGAATCTGAATCTGAAAATGTTCTGCTTAAGTTCAGGGCCTTGTAAAGTGTATGTCAGGGGACTAGAGTTACAACATGACTGGAGATTGGTGGTCCAAATGTACAGTACATGCTATAAACACGCTGCCAAAGGTATAAAATAGAACTAATGCAATCCCATATATTTTAAAGGATTATACGGTTTGGGCTGCACTCTGCAAACTTCCTCTTCAGTGTCTTGTGACGTGTCTGCTCAGATGGCTTGAACAGATTTTGGTGCCGTCTTCCTTTTTGGAGCAGTAGGACAGCAGCACCATCTGCACTCTGCACGTCTTCACAACTATACCCCAGGTGCAAGAGAGTTGATATGCCCCCTCATCCCGATTCACAGTCTGGTGTCCCTGATCCAACGACGGGACTTGTCGCTCTTGTGCCTATGACCCTGGCGTTGTACCGTGGTTTGTCAAGGTGTGAAATAAATCTGTACTATGGACTGTATAAAGACTATGGACTGTCAAATCCAGTCAAATGAAGCTCACAGAGGCCAGCAGTTATAGGGTGGATTTGGAGCCGTGTTCCATATTAGGAATAGGAATTTATTTACGGAGAAAATACTGCGAAATAAAAACACTAGGATCCTGTAGAGCGGGTTAATACAAACATTTTAAGACCTAAATGAGGAGTCTGACAGCAGCAGTAACAGAGAAAGGGACAATGTTTTTTCGATACAAAGTGAATTGGAGCCACAGTCGATGGAGCTGGAAGCGCACCGATGCTCACGTCCTATTTGGAAGGCAGCAGCTAGCAAATTAGTTAGGCTATGACTTATAGGAAAAGTAACGTTTTTTTTACAATTTGAGCCTTATTTCGGTAATAAAACAAGTTGTTTTACTCACCCATAGCACTTTGGTGTCATATGGAGCACTTCCAGAGATGTTTTAGATTTGCGGTTAGCCTAGCGCAACTTCTAGCCATAGCTCGGGGCATATAATATATTCCCCAAGCATGTAATATGCCCCGTGCGGGCTCCAAATAACACAAACTTTAACACTTTTCAAATCATAGAAGCCCGATGTCTTAGTCTACGATTTCGTTTGAAGCAAAAGTGGCCTGTAATCTGAGATTTATCCATAGTTTACAGCTTTGTGTTTCATGTTTGGGTCCCGGGAGCTGAGAGCACAGTCCGCACATGCGCACTGGCCTCCTCATCTACTCGAAACTATGGCTAAATCTCGGATTACAGGCCACTTTTGACCACACGAAATCGTAGGATAAGACATCGGGCTTCTATGATTTGAAAAGTGCTAAAGTTTGTGTCAGGGCTCTCAAGTCTCACGCATTGAGAGTGTGACACATGCAATTCGACGTGTTCACACGCTCACACGCCACACATGGCATTTCTCATGCTGAATTTTTTTTTTTTTTTTTTTGTGCCCAGAAAATCGGTCTGTGTGGCTCAGTTTATGCAGTCACCGCACATTTTCAATGAAAAAAACTCTCCCCCTCCTCCCCGTCCTGCTCCCCGGAAAAAAATCAGCCAATCAGAAAATAGATTGTTCTGTTGTTGGGCAGACTGTAGAGTGTAGTTTCAGCTGCTAAGCGCACACTGCCGTGATGATAAAACAAACTGAGAACCATCAGGTAATAACTTCATTTATATAACTCTCATTAGTTGCTTTGTAGTTTAAGTTTGCTCTTTAGACAAACATTTACAGCAGGGCTCTCAAGTCTCACGCATTGAGAGAGACAATTAGACGCGTTCACACGCTCACACGGCATTTCTCACGCAATTCAAGCCCCCCCATCCCCCCCCGCTCCTCGGAAATTACGCAGTCTCACGCACGACCCCGCTCAAAAGAGCCCTGGTTTGTGTTATTTGGAGACGGCAAATAAGTGCCCCGAGAACTCACATGATGGAGATCGCAAATCTAAAACATCTCTGGAAGTGCTCCATATGACACCAAATTACTATGGGTGAGTAAAACAACTTGTTTTATTACCAAAATAAGGCTCAGATTGTAAAAAACGTTACTTTTCCTTTAACCCTCCTGTCGTGTTCGGGTCAAATCTGACCGTTTTACAACTTATAATATTCATAAATATTATGTTTTTCCATCTGATTACCTCAAGACCTTATGATATCCTCCACACTGTGGACTTGAACATATCAATCAATCAATCAAACATTTATAAGGCGCTTTTCATACAAAATTGTAGCACAAAGCGCCTTACAGTGGTCAAGGATTAGAAGATTGACCTTTATTGATCTCACACAGGAGAAGTTGTTTCTATATTTGACCCGGGGACCATCCCCATGATTTTGTTTTGTTATTTATACTTTGGTCAGGCCCTAAGCTGGAGGATTTTACCTATGGCGCATGTTTAGGTTGGTGGGGGAAACCGGAGTACCCGGAGGAAACCCACCCAAACACGGGGAGAACATGCAGTCTCCACACAGAAAGGCCCGGGCAACCCGAACCTTCTTGCTGTGAAGCATGAGTGCTAGCCACTCAGCCACCAGGGAAAAAAAACAAAAAACAAAAAAAACAAAAAAAAAACAGGAACAGCAGCAACAACAGCAACAACAGCAGCAGCAGCAACAACGGCAACAATGACAGAACAACAGCAACAACAACAACAACAGCAAGAACAACAGCAGCAACAACAACAGCAGCAGCAACAGGAACAGCAGCAACAACAACGACAACAGGAACATCAGCAACAACAACAGCAGCAGCAGCAACAACAGCAGCAACAATGACAGAAACAACAGCAACAACAACAGCAGCAGCAGCAGCAACAACAACAGCAGCAGCAACAACAACAGCAACAACAAGAACAACAGCAGCAACAGGAACAGCAGCAGCAACAGCAGCAGCAACAGGAGCAGCAGCAACAACGGCAATAGCAACAACAACAGTAACAACAGCAGCAACAACAACAGCAGCAACAACGACAGAAACAACAGCAACAACAACAGCAGCAGCAGCAACAACAACAGCAGCAGCAACAACAACAGCAACAACAAGAACAACAGCAGCAACAGGAACAGCAGCAGCAACAGCAGCAGCAACAGGAGCAGCAGCAACACCGGCAATAGCAACAACAACAGTAACAACAGCAGCAACAACAACAGCAGCAACAACGACAGAAACAACAGCAACAACAGCAGCAGCAGCAGCAACAACAGCAGCAACAACAGCAACACCAACATCAACAGCAACAACAACAGCAACAACAACGGCAACAACGACAGCAACAGCAACGACAGCAACAACAACAGCAACAACACAAACGGCAACAACAGCAACAACAACAGCAACAACAGGAACAGCAACAACAACAAAAGCACCAACAGCAACAACAGGAACAGCAACAACAACAGAACCACAGCGACAGCAAAACAATAACAGCAATAGCAGGAACAACAAGAACAACAACAACAGCAACAACAAAAGCAACGAAAGCAACAGCTACAACAAAAGCAACAACAACAGCAGCAGCAACAACAACAGCAACAACAAAACAACAACAGGAACAACAGGAACAGCAACAACAGGAACAGCAACAACAGCAGCAGCAACAACAGGAACAGCAACAACAAACAAAAGAACAAATAAAAGACAAGCAAACAGACGACCGAAGTCAGTCAAAGGCCAAGCTAAACAGGTGAGTCTTGAGCCCACTCTTAAAAACATGAACGTTCTCTGCAGCCCTGAGGTCCTCCGGCAGGCAGTTCCATAGACGAGGGCCGTAGTACTGAAAAGACGCCTCTCCGTGAGTGTGTGTCCTGACTTTGGGAATGACCAGGAGCTGCCGGAGGAGCGCAGGGCCCGTGAAGGTTCATAAGGGGAAAGCAGTTCTGAAAGATAGGAAGGCCCAAGACCATTAAGACATTTAAAAACCAGTAAAAGAACTTTAAAATCTATCCTGTAACTCACAGGGAGCCAATGCAGAGATTTTAAGACCGGTGTAATGTGATCCCGCCCTCTGGACCTAGTCAGGACACGTGCTGCTGAATTTTGCAATAATTGCAAACCTGAAATACTCTTTTTGGGAAGACCAGAGAGCAGGGCATTACAGTAGTCTATACGGCTGATGACAAAAGCATGCATCAGTGTCTCCGTATTGGCCTGAGAGAGAATAGGGCGAACTCTGGCTATGTTTTTTAGGTGATAGAAGCCCATTTTTGTGATGTTCTTGATGTGTGGAATAAACGTCAGCTCAGAGTCAAAAATGACGCCCAGGTTTTTCACTTGAGGAGATGGGTAAAAGGACTGTGCTTGTAGTTTTGATAAAAGTTTCTCTCTCTGGGCCTCAGGACCGATGACTAAAACCTCCGTTTTGTCCTGGTTAAGCTGGAGAAAGTTTCTTGCCATCCAGGATTTGATATCTAGAATACAGTTAAAAAGAGCATCCATTGGTCTGGTGTCATCAGGAGACACGGAAATGTAAAGCTGTGTATCATCTGCATAGCTGTGGAAATTGATTCCATGTCTCCTGATGACGCCGCCAAGGGGAAGCATGTACAGGTTGAAAAGCACAGGGCCTAAAATGGAGCCCTGGGGGACACCACATGTGATTTTATGGATCTTGGAGGAGCATGTGTCCATAGTTACCATAAATGTTCTGTCTGTGAGATAGGACATGAACCATTTGTGAACAGCACCAGAGAGGCCGAGGTGTTTTAGGCGAGTTAAAAGAATCATGTGGTCTACTGTGTCAAAGGCAGCGCTCAGATCCAGCAGAATCAACACAGTCACCTTTTGAGAGTCACAGTTTATTCTAAAGTCATTTAAAATCTTTGCCAAGGCAGTCTCGGTGCTGTGGTTCACCCTAAAACCAGACTGAAATTTTTCCAAAATGTTGTGATAATCTAGAAACTCATTTAATTGGATAGAGACAAGTTTCTCTAGAATCTTGCTTAAAAATGGCAAGTTAGACACTGGTCGGTAGTTGTTAAAATCATTAAAATCTAAATTGCTCTTCTTCAGCAGGGGCCTCACCACCGCCGCTTTGAAGGCAGCGGGAAAGACCCCTGTCTGAAGAGAGCAATTCATCATGACCAAAAGTTCATCCCTAAAAGATCCATAAAATGGAGTGGGGATTGGGTCTACGAGACATGTGGTGGGCCTCACTGAGGAGAAGACCTTGTCCAGCATCCCAGCATTAACCAGGGCAAAACTGTCCAGAGTCTTCTCTGGGCGAGACAAACACTCAGGTGAGTTAAAAACAGAGCTTTGACAAGATAAAATATTGTATCGGATGGTGTTTATCTTTCCCGTGAAGTGGTCAGCAAACTGCTCGCAGAGAGAGTCAGTGGGTGTCAGGTAAAACGCGTTAGAATCGGGGTTTAGAATGTTTTCAATGGTTGAGAAAAGAACTTTTGGATTATTTTTGTGGTTTGTGATTATTGTGGAAAAGTAACAATTTCTTGCATATAAAAGTGATGATCACCTATTTCGTTCAATTTTGAGTGTTTTAATCAACCTTGTTACACCTGTGGTGTTCCCGGTCAAAAGTGACCGCCATAGGAAATGAATGGGTATCCAGAGTCAATTCATTCAACATACAGAAAACATCCCCATACACACTGCCCCAGCTCACTCACTCACTCACCCTCTCACACACACACACACACACACACACACACACACACACACACACACACACACACACACACACACACACACACACACACACACACACACACACACACACACACACACACACACACACACACACACTCTCTCTCTCTCACAAACACACACATACACACACATACAAACCAGGGTATGCGTGTTGTGCTGGACATGACAACCGGTCTCCAAGGGCATAATATCACATGTGACAACTTCTTCACATCACATGCTCTTGGTCAGGAGCTACTGAAAAGAAAGCTCACCATGGTAGGGACAGTGAGGAAGAACAAGCCCGAACTTCCCCCTGTGCTGGTATCGACCAGAGGAAGACAGGCACTCTCATCACAATTTGCACTCACTGACACTCACACTCTTGTGTCATACGTTCCCAAGAAGAACAGAAATGTCATCCTGATGAGCACAGTAACCAAAGACGCCGCTGTCAGCACCACAGAGGACAGGAAGCCCCTGATGATCCAGGACTACAACAAGAACAAGGGAGGCGTTGACTGCCTTGATAAGGTAATGTAAAGTCTCATCATGCATTTTATTTAATTTTTATCTAGGTGAATCATAGCATTTTGTGTATGACAGATTGAATCTCTTATTATTTATTGTTCCTTTATTGCAGCTTACTGGTACATACACCTGTAAGCGGATGACGGCTCGCTGGCCTGTGGCACTGTTCCACAACATCCTGGATGTGTTAGTTTTCAACACGTATGTGGTGTGGACAGCAATCAACCCAACCTGGAATCAGGGGAAAAGTTTCAAGAGGAGACTTCCTCGCAGAGCTGGGGAAAGCTTTGGTGACTCCTCTTATACCGCGACGCCAGCACATTCCCCACACACCAGAAAAGGAAGCGTTGTGGCCTCTGTGCCCCTAGAGACATCAAAACGAGCCTGACATGCTGCAAATGTCATGCTTATGATTGCAAGGCCCACTCTGACCTGAGTGTCACATGCCACTCATGTGCATGAACACACACACACACACACCTACACACACACACACACACACACGCACACACACACACACACACACACACACACACACACACACACACGCACGCACGCACGCACGCACACACACACACACACACACACCCTGTTGAGTTTGGTGTTTGGTTTTCCATTTATTTTTTTGTATTATATGTTCATTTTGTAGTTCATTTTAAGTGCCTAATTGTATTTTAACTGATGTTATTTAATGTTTACTTCTATAAATTGTTGTTAGACACTACTTTGAAACATTGTTCTCAACTAAAAAATGTTTAATAAAAAAATTGGTGTTGAAAAAAAAAAAAAAAGTGCTAATTTAAGAGCAGTTAAAACAGACCGGTCAATTTTGACCGGGAACACTAAAGTAGGGGGCTGGAGGCGAACACGACCGGAGGGTTAAAGCCCACAGTCAAAACCTTTATGGTAAAATGACAAACACGTCATAGACAGTAGTTGAATTTTAAGTTTATTCATGATCTTGAAAAACTGCAAATAAGAAAAATCAGACATATAACAATAAGTTAAATGTTAAAAAAGAAAAACAGAACAGAAGCAATTGCAGGATACAAGCAAAAAGAACAACAAAAAACCAAGAACTATATACAATAATAGGAAAATGGTGCAATATATATTTTATATTTTTTCATAATTTACAAGTCACCATTCATTTTTTTCCATCCACTTACAGCAAAGAGGAAAGAGCAAAATTAGAATCCAAAATATAATGTCTGACTAGTGTTATTAGAGGTTACATTTTGTCTATTGGAAAAAACAGGAAATCTCTGTGATCACTGAGTACACAACCTTAGCACACGTTTGTATAGAGAGAATAGCTTTAAATAATACTGTGACTGTCTGTAGTCATTATTTTGAGAGATGTCAATAGATTTTAAAGGTGCCCTTTTCTGGTGGAGGGTCCGTCACCTTCTTGTTTCTGTGGATATGTCATTGTTTTGCCAGAAATGTTCCACAGTATGACATTAAAGGAAAAGTAACATTTTTTTTTACAATCTGAGCCTTATTTCGGTAATAAAACAAGTTGTTTTACTCACCCATAGCACTTTGGTGTCATATGGAGCACTTCCAGAGATGTTTTAGATTTGCGGTTAGCCTAGCGCGACTTCTAGCCATAGCTCGGGGCATATAATATATTCCCCAAGCATGTAATATGCCCCGTGCGGGCTCCAAATAACACAAACTTTAGCATTTTTCAAATCATAGAAGCCCGATGTCTTAGTCTATGATTTCGTTTGAAGCAAAAGTGGCCTGTAATCCGAGATTTATCAATAGTTTACAGCTTTGCGTTTCATGTTTGGGTCCCGGGAGCAGAGAGCACAGTCCGCACATGCGCACTGGCCTCATCATCTACTCGAAACTATGGCTAAATCTCGGATTACAGGCCACTTTTGACCACACGAAATCGTAGGATAAGACATCGGGCTTCTATGATTTGAAAAGTGCTAAAGTTTGTGTTATTTGGAGACCACAAACAAGTGCCCCGAGAACTCACATGATGGAGATCGCAAATCTAAAACATCTCTGGAAGTGCTCCATATGACACCAAAGTGCTATGGGTGAGTAAAACAACTTGTTTTATTACAGAAATAAGGCTCAGATTGTAAAAAATGTTACTTTTCCTTTAAACAGCTTACATTCAATTACAGATGGTTTTATAGCTCAAAAATACCAAGAAAAACAAGCATTCTGACTGTGAGCGAGGTCGCCTCTTCATAGATCTGACCTGTAACTTGGTCTGGTATGGTCTCCATGAAGATAGAAAGGTTTAATACCATACTGTGAAACATTACAGACAAAGGACCATCTCCATCTCTATGAAGACAAGCATTTGACAGACCCTCCACCAGAAAAATTCAATTATTTTATTTAACTATTGTGAGTATTCCGGGTGCCCTGCGTAACTTTTCTAGTGGAGGGTTTACCACCAGCTTGTCTTCATGGAGATGTTCTTGCTTTGTCCAGAATGTTCCACACTAGAGATTAAACCTATCAGTCATAAGAGAAACAACTATAGGCTACATTACAAGTCAGATCTGCGGCAAGGGAACCGTTTTCACAGAGAGAATTATTCTATTTTTGACTAAAAGAAATGCCTGTAATGAATAAAATCTTGATAGATGTGTTTCATGTCATACCATGGAACATTCCAGGCAAAGCAAGAACATCTCCTTGGATACAAGCAGGTGACGGACCCCCCTCCAGAAAAGTTGTGCAGTGCACCTTTAAATGTAATGTTTAATATATTTCATTTTTATTTCTAAGATTAGGTAAGGTTGTCAGTAAAAGCCCAGTCTACATCAGTAACACACATTCTTTTAGTCTTACAGGGAGAGTTTGTCATAGTGAAAAATTGTCTGTTTTCGATTCATTTTTCATTCTTGCTCTCTTTACAACCTCCATTTGTCCTGCCTCTCTTGTGGAAATCAGCATCCATAATTTACAAAGTAGCTGTAACCTTCTGATTCTCAAGCGTGTGTGTGTGTGTGTTTTAATGTTGTTTATTTTATGTATTTTTATTTTAGTCTGGCATTCTATACACTCTGAGATTGATTGATTTATTTGCATTTAGTTCATGTAAAACCCATATGGTTGGACCTTAAAGGAAAATTAACGATTTTTTTAACATTCTGAGCCTTCTTTCGGCAATAAAACAAGTAGTTTTACTCACCCATAGCAGTTTGGTGTCAATTGGAGCAGTATCGCAGAACTTATGTTGAGCCGTTCTGTTCTGCTAATGATCCCGTATCCGTTAGCGTGAGTGCTCGGGGCACTGATTTGCGGTGTCCAAATAACACAAACTTTAGCACTTTTCAAATCACAGAAGATCGCTGTGTCAGCGTAGACTTTTAGTAGATTCCAAAACGGCCTGAAACCCGATATCGCAACAGAAAAGTAAAGTTCAGAGCGGTGTTAGCTTCTTTCGGACTAGCGGTGTTTACAAAACAGCTGAGTTCACGCATGCGCACTGTCCTCTCTGATGACGTCATCAAATGAAACTATAGCTGGATATCGGGTTTCAGGCCGTTTTGGAATCCACTAAAAGTCTACGCTGACACAGTGATCTTCTGTGATTTGAAAAGTGCTAAAGTTTGTGTTATTTGGACACCGCAAAGTAATGCCCCGAGCACTCACGCTAACGGATACGGGATCACTAGTAGAACAGAACGGCTCAACATAAGTTCTGCGATACTGCTCCAATTGACACCAGACTGCTATGGGTGAGTAAAACTACTTGTTTTATTGCCGAAAGAAGGCTCAAATTGTAAAAAAAACGTTAATTTTCCTTTAATTTGGTGGCTTAGTACCAGTCATGGTGGGAGATTCCATGACGATTCCCGCGACAACCCCTCAAAGTGCCGGCCGCACCACCAAATGCTATGCCAGTAGTTTTGCGAGGATTCACGAGTACTTGTGTGTACTGTGTGTAATGGGGGGCGTAATGGGGGGGTGACAGTACTGCCTGAGATAAGCAAGAGTTTAGTGCTTCAGTTGTTGATTCTGAGAAAATTCATGCTGTTATTGATATATTTTTTCTCCTTTTTTAAATGTAAGCAGCCATGTTTCTTTTTGACACAAACTGACCATGCATCTCTTTTGTTGGTTAATCCACCTGTCAATCACGTCCTCTGAAATCAACTTTGTAAAGTGTTCTTAAAGTGTGTGGTTCTGGTTGGTCAGGTAATTCATTTGGTGGGTTAGCACCTGTTCAACCCTTTCCTGGCTGAGCAGATTGTTGCCTTGTCTAGAACTGGGTTAAATTAATACAGTGGTACCTCACCTTACGAATGACCCAACTAACGAAAATTTCAAGTTACGAAACGCCTTCACGGTAAATTTTGGTCTCTAGATCTAAAAATCTCAAAAATTCAAATAATGCGCGCTCAGCCACACACATTATACGCTTTTCTCAGACTGGATTTAAACTTTTCTCACATTTGTCTCTCGTTTAAACACTCAAACTTTCATAGATTTTCAACAAAATGTATTAATAGTGAAGTGTGGGGGGAAGGAGGAGGGGGGAGAAGACTGCGCTCTGACACGTGTGATAGCGCACATGACCCGGCGCGGAGCTGACAGCAGGTCTAGACCAAGGTCTAAACCTGGACTGGACCAGGACTAAACCAGGACTAAACCAGGACTAGACCAGGTGGATTAAAGCAGCGAGGAGGGGACTGCACGCAGTCTGAGCGCATGAACGCATGAACGAGACCCATGCAAGAGCCGCGGTGGTCTAGACCTCCTCTGGACCTGACCAGGTCTAGAGGAGCCACGGTGGTCTGGACTAAACCAGGACTAAACCTGGACTAAACCAGGAGGAGCCGCAGTGGTCTGGACTAAACCAGGACTAAACCTGGACTAAACCAGGAGGAGGCCGCAGCTCTTGCATGGGCTTTTTCCATTGAAATAGCTACTCAACTTACGAATTTTTCACGTTACGAAACCACTTCTGGAACGAATTAATTTCGTAAGGTGAGGTACCACTGTATTTTGCTGTTCTTGGAATGCTTCACTGTTACAACACTGTACAACTACTACTGCTACTGTTACTATTGCACAAATGACGTTGGAGAACATGCATTTGTGCTCACCTCTCCGCAGACTCCATGGAGCTATAGACATGTTCAAGATCATACTGTGGAACATTCGGGGAAACCGTTTACTCATTACAACACACATTCTGTTCTTGATTTGTCCTGGTTCAGACTCACTGAACTAGTTGGCCTCTGAAATCTAAACAGAACAGAACTGTACATACTGTAGCCTGTATTGCTGCCACATGTTAACACACATTACAAGCCTATAGAAGCACTTTACAATGGCCCTCTGTCAAACTATTTTTAACCTTGCAATAAACGCCACAGACCTTATCCTTAGCTGGAATCCCTCTCCCAGTCAGGTGCAGAGTATTCAAAACAAACGTTCTTGTGACTCGTGAATCAAGCGAGTATTAAATGTCATCTTCTCACGCGATGCTTACAATTAGAGCCACTATTAAAGTGTCATTTACTTGAGATCAGTTGTTTATGCTAAAACCAGTGGGAACAATTCTTATATGAAGTCTCAAAGTTTACATTTGAAAAGGCAGTGCCGATAAAGTTGCTTACATTGCGGGTAGGGTTTAAGTTTACCAAAACATAACGTCATTCAGTTTTATCCTTTGTGAAATGCAATAAAACTAAACAGCAAATGAATAGAAATGGGAAAGATGATGCGACAATCAATAATCAAATCAATCAAACAAGACAAATTTGACCTGTTTTTGCCATGTTGCCTGCATACACAATGTTTTTTTTTTTTTTTTAAGACTGTGGTTTCTTAACCTCAGTAGATATTTACAAAACTAACAGACTCAAATCTTAAAGTGCATATGACAGGTTAGACTACTCATTCAAACCATAGACTGTGTATATAAATGGACGTAAATAACCCCTCTCACTGTAACTACTGCAGTGAGCCTCGTCATTTTGGTATTCGTATTAACCTGCTCTACATAATGATCTTAAAGGAAAAGTAACGTTTTTTTTACAATTTGAGCCTTATTTCGGTAATAAAACAAGTTGTTTTACTCACCCATAGCACTTTGGTGTCATATGGAGCACTTCCAGAGATGTTTTAAGATTTGCGGTTAGCCTAGCGCGACTTCTAGCCATAGCTCGGGGCATATAATATATTCCCCAAGCATGTAATATGCCCCGTGCGGGCTCCAAATAACACAAACTTTAGCACTTTTCAAATCATAGAAGCTCGATGTCTTAGCCTACGATTTCGTTTGAAGCAAAAGTGGCCTGTAATCCGAGATTTATCCATAGTTTACAGCTTTGCGTTTCATGTTTGGGTCCTGGGAGCTGAGAGCACAGTCATGCGGTTTGCAGGCGCAGTTTGCAGCCGAGTGTGAAGCGGCTGGGATGAGGATGAGCTCCTCCAAATCCGAGGCCATGGTTCTCGACCAGAAAAAGGTGGCTTGCCCTCTCTGGGTGGGTGGAGAGTCCTTGCCTCAAGTGGAGGAGTTCAAGTATCTCGGGGTCTTGTTCACGAGTGAGGGGAGGATGGAGCGTGAGATTGACAGGCGGATCGGTGCAGCGTCGGCAGTGATGCGGTCGCTGTACCGGACTGTTGTGGTGAAGAGGGAGCTGAGCCAAAAGGCAAAGCTCTCAATTTACCGTCGATCTACGTTCCTACCCTCACCTATGGTCATGAGCTTTGGGTAATGACCGAAAGGACGAGATCGCGGATACAAGCGGCTGAAATGAGTTTCCTTCGCAGAGTGGCTGGGCGCACCCTTAGAGATTAGGTGAGGAGCTCAGTCACACGGGAGGGGCTCGGAGTAGAGCCGCTGCTTCTCCACGTTGAGAGGAGCCAGCTGAGGTGGCTCGGGCATCTGTTCCGGATGCCTCCTGGACGCCTCCCTCGGGAGGTGTTCCGGGCATGTCCCACCGGGAGGAGGCCCCGGGGAAGACCCAGGACCCGCTGGAGGGACTATGTGTCCCGGCTGGCCTGGGAACGCCTTGGGGTCCCCCCGGAGGAGCTGGAGGAAGTGTCCGGGGTGAAGGAGGTCTGGACGTCCCTGCTCAGACTGTTGCCCCCGCGACCCGGCCCCGGATAAGCGGAAGAAAATGCATGGATGGATGGATGGATGGATAAAGTTTGTGTTATTTGGAGACCGCAAATAAGTGCCCCGAGAACTCACATGATGGAGATCGCAAATCTAAAACATCTCAGGAAGTGCTCCATATGACACCAAAGTGCTATGGGTGAGTAAAACAACTTGTTTTATTACCGAAATAAGGCTCAGATAGTAAAAAAAACTTTACTTTTCCTTTAACTCCCTCTACATGATGATGTCTCCTGACTCAGCCCCTCTGGCTCCTGAGTTTGTCATGTTATGCACCAATATGAAAAACAAACTGCTTTTCGAATTCTTTCACGACGTTTGTTATTAAATTGTTCAACTCTGATGGCTGTGTTTATTTATTTATATTTGCATTGTAATATATGAATGTCTTGAGTTCCACTTGTGGACTGTACTGGAGCGACACTGTGTGTGCGTGTGAGAGCCGCTCTGAGAATGCTGCAAATTAATTCCCCTCTGGGACCAGTAAAGTTTTCTCAATCTGAATCTGATCCTGGTGTTTTTATTTCACTCTAGATTTAGACTTATGTGAGCTTCATTTGACTGGAGCCAAATGCTGTGTGTGACGTCATACTCCTACTTAGTCCACTCCCTTATACAGTCTATAAATCAAACATAGTAAAAGTGAGACTCAGGGGCCGTCTGAGCAAGTATATTTAAGATTTTACTCAATATTTGTATCTAGTTTTCACTAGTTAGTGACGATTGTGGTGAAGCTCATAGCTGTACTTATAGACAGCAGATTCTACATAACTATACTCTGTACAGTGGCCAAGCTCTGTACCTACATTACACAATAGTTAATGTTTGACAAATAAGAATAAATGTCAACATCGTTATTCGGATGAAAACAATTTCCAAATATTGTCTCAAAATTGTATTTTAGAAGGAATTTTCTGAATTGACACATAGCGGGATTCCCTTTTAGAACACAGCGCTACATCCTGGCATTTCCAACGTTCATTTTTTGACTTTTATTCACAGACTGCTACTTACTTAACTCATTTAAAACGATGACAGACATTGACTACAGGTACTCTCCTGCTAAGCAAAATGATGATTAGAATAAGATGAAAACCTGCTATATGCACTTTAAAGGAAAAGTAACGTTTTTTTACAATCTGAGCCTTATTTCGGTAATAAAACAAGTTGTTTTACTCACCCATAGTAATTTGGTGTCATATGGAGCACTTCCGGAGATGTTTTAGATTTGCGATCTCCATCATGTGAGTTCTCGGGGCACATGTTTGCGATCTCCAAATAACACAAACTTTAGCACTTTTCAAATCATAGAAGCCCGATGTCTTATCCTACGATTTTGTGTGGTCAAAAGTGGCCTGTAATCCGAGATTTAGCCATAGTTTCGAGTAGATGAGGACGCCAGTGCACATGTGCGGACTGTGCTCTCAGCTCCCGGGACCCAAACATGAAATGCAAAGCTGTAAACTATGGATAAATCTCGGATTACAGGCCACTTTTGCTTCAAATGAAATTGTAGACTAAGACATCGGGCTTCTATGATTTGAAAAGTGCTAAAGTTTGTGTTGTTTGGAGCCTGCACGGGGCATATTACATGCTTGGGGAATATATTATATGCCCCGAGCTATGGCTAGAAGTTGCGCTAGGCTAACAGTCCGCACATGTGCACTGGCCTCCTCATCTACTCGAAACTATGGCTAAATCTCGGATTACAGGCCACTTTTGACCACACGAAATCGTAGGCTGACATCGGGCTTCTATGATTTAAAAAGTGCTAAAGTTTGTGTTATTTGGAGACCGCAAATAAGTGCCCCGAGAACTCACATGATGGAGATCACAAATCTAAAACATCTCTGGAAGTGCTCCATATGACACCAAAGTGCTATGGGTGAGTAAAACAACTTGTTTTATTACCGAGATAAGGCTCAGATTGTAAAAAAAACGTTACTTTTACTTTAAGCATTCTTTTGCAATGTACTTGTAAAAGAACTAATTTGAAACTTCAAATCTGAAAAAGCCTGAAAGACCCAGAATAAATCCTTTTTTAGAAGTCCTTACAAATTAACACTATAATGATCATATTTTACAGAAAAAAAAAATGTATATAATATTTTCCTGGGAAGACAATCTTTCTTTTTCACTTCAGAGCTTCAATTTGGGAATACCATAAATGCTTAACAAATGTAAGGCTGATCTTTACACCAAGCTTGTAATACCTGAACCTGGTTAGCAAAAAGTCAAACACATCAGACACATCTCTCTACAAAATCCCCCTTTCAACAGATCTGGCTCCTGCATTTACATTAGTTATTTGTGTGTAGCTCTCAGACTATTTGCACTTTGGAGTTGGGGTACACGGCCACCACGTCGTAGCCCTCGGGTGGCTGGACGCGCGCCATTGCACAGGCCTCGCAGTACAGGCTCTCATCAATGAAAAAGTAGCCCCTCTTCTTCAGGTTGATGTTGCAGTCGTCACACATGAAGCAGTCTGGGTGGTACAGCTTGTCTCTGGCCTTCACGATCGTGCCCCTGAAACGCAAAATACAGTATATAAGAAGAAAAATCTATACATGTTGAAGGTTTACGGCAATTTTATCAAACACGTAAACAAGTTGATATCTTAAATGCACTGAACCTGATTTTAACTCTTAAAGGTCCTCTATTACGAGAACTGATTCTTTAGTCAAGCCTTGTTAAAATGTTTTTACCTCTTCAAAAACATACTCAGAGTTGTGTTTTGTTTCACTCACATATGTTTGAGTAATCCCTTCTAATTAGTCAGCTCAAAATGCTCTGCTCCACCTTGTGATGTCATATAGTGGTAGTTTTCAAATTAAAGATCCCATGACATGGTACTTCTTGATGCTATTATATGGCTCCTTAATGGTTCCCTAATACTGTAAATGAATCCTTCTTCAAAATCAACACTCAGTGCATGAGAAACAGAGATAAGATGAGAAAGAGTCATAAATATCTCTCTCAAACTCTTTATTCTGGGCGTTGTTGCTTGAATGCAAATGAGGAGAAAACAGATGGCCAATAGTAGAGGGTGGGGGCGTGGCCAAACTCTCCGCTCAGAGCTCAGAGCCGACAGCTGATCCATTTCCGTGTTTTTGCACAGGGGGAGAGATTTGAAGCGTTCCATTGAAAAATAAACACATTTCCACAGAAAATAAAATTAAACCACTGCTGTTCAAAGGTCCAGAGGCTCAGATAAAGGACTTCCGAGCCTAGAAACACTCGGACGTGCCTCCAGGCAAATAAAAAAACGCATTTCGCATTGCCTAGCGCATTCGCAGTCCAAACTCTCTGGGCGTGATTTACAGAGACGCTGTAAACAGGGTACACGGTAAACAGGGTAGGGGAGCTCACATTAACGTTCAAAAACCTCAGAAAGTGAAAATTTCATGCCATGGGACCTTTAACAGCAACCTTTTTAGGTTTACCTTTTGTTCAGTAGAAATGAACAACTCCAGGGCTGAAATGATCTAAATGATTCTAGCGAATGTGTATGAAGTTTAAAAACACAGTACAGCACTTCCTGTATTGTATTTTTCTCTGTTTTTTTGGACCCTTTATTGCCTGGAAAAATCCAGACTCATTGCTGTACCAGCGGCTGATATGGATCTGTATAACAAATACAGAGAGATATTCTTCTGGATTTCCAGGCAAGGCCCTTTAATTCGTTTAATTTTTAAACAATTTTGTGGGGTAATGTATTACTTATACAGTGGTACCTCACCTTACGAAAGACCCTACATACGAAAAATCCAAGTTACGAAACGCCTTCACGTCAAATTTTGGTCTCTAGATACGAAAGAAAATTCAAGTTACGAAACGCAAAATCTCAAAAGTTCAATTAATGCACGCTCAGATGCACGCCCCGAAACGTAAATACACTTTATCAACACACACGGGGTTAGGTTCCAGAGGTGGCCCGCGGTGGGAGAGGTCCACGAGGTAGGACAACTTTGTATTTTGCAATTGTTCTACATGTTTTAGGGCTGTAAATGCCTCACCACACACATTCTACGCTTTTCTCAGACTGGAGTTGGGCTTTTCTCGCATTTCTCTCTCGTTTGAACACTTGAACTTTCATAGATTTTCAACGGAATGTGTTGATAGTGAAGCGTGGGGGGGGGGGCACGGTTCAATATAGCGCCGAACGCGCGAGGGGAGCGGAGACACAGGATTACTATCAACAACACATCATCAGTATGGTAAAACTCACCTGTCTCACGACGCTCTAAACCCCGCTCACGTTCCCTTAGTGCAGTGCTTCTCAATTATTTTCTGTGACGCCCCCCCTAAGAAGAAGAAAAAATTTCACGCCCCCCTTCCTGCGCGCGACTATAAATAGTATTATTTGTCTAGAAAATTGTTATGAGAACACCATTGTATCCTTTTATTAACATTATAAACAAAAAAAAGAAAAAACTTACAACAAAGACTGCACTGAGGACTCAAATATTAATGTGTTTTTAATGCAGCTTTGCGCACATTTGTTTACGTTTTACAGAAATGAAACTTAAAACCACCTAATTTGCATAAGCTAAAAGCACTGAAAAAAAAAACGCTCTCTCCTTGTCCCACTGATGCGTCAGCTTCTGTCGGACTAAAGGACACGACTCAGTGGAATATACGTGTTTTTTCTGTGACAGAGGATGTTCTGTTAATGGTGAGACTGTGTGTAAATCGCATGTGAGAACGCCACTGCCAACTACCGTTGTTGATGTGCAATTACACTTAGTTCTAGTACAGTACAGCAAAAAAACATGTTTCCCAGGGTCATACGCGCCCCCCCTGGCATCACACCACGCCCCCCCAGGGGGGCCCGCCCCACTATTTGAGAAGCACTGCCTTAGTGAGTGAACAATCCAACTCTTGGTGAATTCTGCTTCACAATGATAGGAAGAGCCGACATCGAAGGATCAAAAAGCGACGTCGACACGGTGCAAGGGCGCGAGTACACCGGGACTGCGGGCGCAGGATGGAGCCGCGGCGCAGGCTCGGCCACCCGAGCACGGGGTGATTTAATCCTGGTCTGGTCCCGGTTTGGTCCGGGTCTGGACCTGATCCGGTCCTGGTTTAGACCTGGTCTAGACCTGGTTTAGTTCTGGTCTAGACCTGGAAGTCACATAGAACCAGAGCCCGCCCCGAGCGAGACCCCGCAGTCTTGCCCGCCGATAGAGCACCTTTCTTGGCCTCTTAGCTCTAGGGCGGAACGCGCAAGGAGCGCGGAGACACGAGCAACGCGCTCCTCCAACGGCACTGCCATGTCCCGGGATAATCCTGGTTTAGTCCAGGTCCAGTCCAGGTTTAGACCTGGTTTAGTTCTGATCTAGACCTGGTTTATTCCAATCAGGACGCAGAACACAAATGTTACACTATAAAAAAAAGTTACACTATAAAAAAAACAAACCTTGGAACGAATCAGGCCTTTTCCATTGAAATAGCTACTCAACTTACGAAAATTCACGTTATGAAACCACTTCTGGAACGAATTCATTTGGTAAGGTGAGGTACCACTGTACTTACTTATGCATTCTGAACATCCAAACGATTCAACTGTGATGAAAATGCTAACAACTTGCATGCTGACAGTGCACTTTTGGATTATTAGACAATATAACACGTTATCATTTTATGCATATGGTACACTGCAGACTTATACTGTATTAGCAGTTCTTGAGGTCAAAATAACTGCTACTAGTTACTGGGGCTCTAATAGATGGAAAAAGTCAGATAGGGCCTTTAAATATCAATAAATTAGAAATGCTGTTGTGTCATCTGAAACCCAGCATTCAGAAAATATATGCAACCAATAGGAGACACACGTTAAGTTTGCAAAAAAAGAAAAAAGTTGTATTTCCCTTCTCTTATTTTTTGTTTGTTTCTTTCAACGTGATCAATACCAGAACCCTTCGTATATAGATTACGTAGTGAGATTTACAGTGGATGTTATCACATTTTGGGGCCTATATGGATTAGTAACTGTTCAGATACATAAAAGAAGAGACTAGTGTTCATTTATTGTTGGCAAATTATAACTAATTTTTAACCATATGCATGTCTATGCAATTTCAGAAAGACTTTCACGGGAATATATACCGCAACCTCTGAATTTCTCCTGTTTGGTCATGTCATAAACAGCTTGTATGATGGAGATGGAGTCCTTACATGGGCATGTTTTTGCTATGAAAATAAATATACCCACTGAACATCTGATATGAAAATAACATCGGTCACATGGGACCATAAACACCATAAATGGGAAGATGATTTTGGGGAGAGCAGACAGATAACAGACTATTATGAAAAGTAGTATTATGAAAGGACAATATGTTACAGACTTACAGTATGTGCACATGTTGTCAATGCCAATGAGCGCTACACTATGCAAACCATTTTATCAAGAGCCTATTTCCAAATCAGTTATATGACATTTCATTTGAGAATGTTTAACCTGATTTAAATGTGCACTGTAACATTTCTGATGGAAGTTCTGCCACTTACTTACCTCCATGGAGATGTTTTGACATGTTCCACTGACATTACAGTATCTATAGTTAGCATTTATTCCATTATGAATGTTTTCATTGCTCCAAAAACATACAGTGAACGGGCTTGCCTCTCCTCAGATCTGACTTGTAATTTGGCCTGGTGGCGTCACCTGCTTGACTCCATGGAGACAGACGTTTACCATCCCTGACACTGCATAGGCTTGTATATATGATGTATGTATGATATATTTAACCAGTCACACCACATATTAAGGACCTGAGTCTGGTGGTCTGGACTAAACCAGGTCTAGACCTGGACTAAACCAGGTCTAGACCAGGAATGGTCACGCAGGGTGGTAGGGACAGTCTATGATGTCCTTCATGAGAGCGCCTGGGTGACAGGAGGTGTGGCCTTTGTTTACTTGCACGAGCTGGACCATGGAAGAGCCAAGAATCAACAGGGACGGGCCTGGCGGCTCCCCCGGACGCCGCGAGCCGCAGCAGGGAGAGCCGCATTCAAGGGAGCCGCAGCGGGGGAGGACACTCGCGCGCAGAGAGGAGACAGTGGGTCTTCCCCCCTCACGCCTAGCGGACGAACCCGACCCCGTCCTAGAGAGCTGTGGAGTATTGGCGAGCCATGCCCCGAACTCCGGGGCGGTCTGATTTTGGAGCCGGGGTGAAATGCAACCAACCCTTGTGAGCGCGGGTTAGTGGGGGAAAATCCTCATGGTAGAGCTGATCGGGGCTTTAGACCTAGCCCCTCGCTGAAGTGTTCGTACCTGGTCGGGTGGTGAGGGCTGGTGCTCAGAGGCGTCTGTTAGCGGTTCGGCACTGTTAGCAGTGGCTTGAGTCTTGCCCAAAATGATATCCAGGTCGCTTTCCACTCGACTTTCGCACATGGCATGGATATTTTCCAAAACAAACACACGTGTCCGCGCGCACGTGTCAGCGCGTACGTGTGTCGTCCCCCCCCCCCCGCTTCACTATTAATACATTTTGTTGTAAATCTACGAAGGTTTGAGTGTTTAAACTAGAGAGAAATGTGAGAAAATGTTAATACCAGTCTGAGAAAAGTGTATAATGTGTGTGATGAGCCTTAAAACATGTGTAATAATTGTAAAATATAAAGTTGTCCTACTTCACGGATTTCACGTATTGCGGGTTATTTCTGGAACCTAACCCCCGCGATAAACGAGGGATTACTGTATTGCACTTTTCCATCTTCAAAGAGGAACCACTCACACACACACCAGTGTATGCAGGCATTTGGGGCGAGGTGGGTTAAGTGTCTTGCCCAAGGACACAGCGACAGCATTCACTGTTTGAGCAGGAATCGCACCACCAAACTGTGGATCTGTCTATTTTAACAAAGATGTTTATGGCAAGAGTGGAATTTGAACTGGCAACCACTGGATCAGTGGACAAACACTCAACCAACTGAGCTACTGTTGCCCCAATTATTTTTGTACCTGATGTATTTGAGCAAAATGGTCAACACTGCTGCTGCCTGCATCTGATTCTAAAGCATGTAAGGAGGTGCATGTCAGCATGCTAGTTGCAATGTTTAAAATTATTCTGGTTTTCACATTTTTAAGACAGTAAAACCGGGTGAAAGAAGTTTAAAAACACAGTGGCACATTTCCTGTATTACCACATGACATCACAAGCCGGAGCAGAGTGTTTTCTGTTTGAGAAGAACTCAGTCTACATATGCAGGATTTGTGTGTTAAATGTGTAAAAATATGTCTACCAAATGCTGTCTGTATCTACAGTATATACTATAGCATCATAAAGAATTTCAGGAAGTGCACGTCAGCATGGTAATTGCTGACAGAACACAACTCCGCTCTGGCCTCTATGTTGAGAAAAGCACTTATACAACCTCATCATGGTGAACAACTGATGCTCAGAATACATAATGTAAGTGAGGTGTAATTTTGGACCACCTCAAATTGTTAAAGATCCCATGACATGGTACTTCTTGATGCTTTTATATGGCTCCTTAATGGTTCCCTAATACTGTAAATGAATCCTTCTTCAAAATCAACACTCAGTGCATGAGAAACAGAGATAAGATGAGAAAGAGTATTTTTTTTTCTCTCTGAACAGGCAATAATGGGCGTTGTTGCTTGAATGCAAATGAGGAGAAAAGAGATGGCCAATAGGTGAGGGGGGGGGACGTGGCCAAACTCTCCGCTCTTGCTCTGAGCCCTCAGCTGATCCATTTTTTTGCACGGGGGGAGAGATTTGAAGCGTTCCATTGAAAAATAAACACATTTCCACAGAAAATAAAATTAAACCACTGCTGTTCAAAGGTCCAGAGGCTCAGATAAAGGACTTCTGAGCCTAGAAACACTCGGACGTGCCTCCAGGCAAATAAAAAAAACGCATTTCCCATTGCGTAGCGCATTCGCAGTCCAAACTCTCTGGGCGTGATTTACAGAGACGCTGAGTACAGACAGACGGGGGTGGAACTGCATTTGCATTTCTTTTTTCGATCTGACGTCAATGAGGTGCCTTGTTCAAACTCGCCCGTTTGAGCTCCAATTTTTTGTAACGCAGAAAAGGATCGCAAATGCTCAGTTTAGACATTTCGCAACTTTTAACCATGGGGGGGGCCTAAACAGGGTAGGGGAGCTCACATTAACGTTCAAAAACCTCAGAAAGTGAAAATTTCAAGCCATGGGACCTTTAAAATGAACCTGTTTTTTACATTTTGAAAAACAGGAAAAACAGAAAAACAACACAGGAAAATAGGATACAGTGCTATTAATTATACTTATATTGAGGTACCCCTGCTGATTGACTTTTCCTTTCAGTCTATGAAATAAATAAAAAAAACAACAGAAATTCAGTTATAGAGTCAGTTATTCCCACCCATTTTTGAGTTCCATTTGGGCCTGTGAGTCACATATACACCTAAACACAGTCTTGTTGGATAAACGTTGACACTGGCCTATTGAATGTAATGCTGTAATGGTGTAACAGGTTTTTGTGTGTCTACAATGGGTCCTATGTGAACGATGACCTCATGCTCACCTGTGGCTGCTTTTACTGCAGAGAGGGATTACCAGCGCATTTAGTTTCCTTGGCATAACGTCCTCTATGTGTCTGGGTGGAGGCGTCACAGGCTTAAAGTATAATATTTAGAAATGGTGTTTTGCTTGATTAAAGGGCCCAGATCATGCTATTTTCTGATCTATGTTATAATGTTGTTTCCTCATCACAAACAGACTTGGAGTTGTGTTTTGTTTCATTCACATATGTTTAACACAAACTCTGCATATTTAGGCTGAGTTCTTCTCTCAAACAGATAACACTCTATTCCACCTTGTGATGTCATGCGGTAATACAGGAAGTGTTGCATTGCATTTTTAAATTCCATACACCTTCAACCAAAATAATTTGGATCATTTTAGTCCTGGAATTGCCCATCTCTTTTACTAAAGGTAAAATGTAGCTGTTAAAGGAAAAGTAACGTTGTTTTTTTTTACAATTTGAGCCTTATTTCGGTAATAAAACAAGTTGTTTTACTCACCCATAGCACTTTGGTGTCATATGGAGCATTTCCGGAGATGTTTTAGATTAGCGTTAGGCTAACGCCGTTAGCCTAGCGCGACTTCTAGCCATAGCTCGGGGCATATAATATATTCCCCAAGCATGTAATATGCCCCGTGCGGGCTCCAAATAACACAAACTTTAGCACTTTTCAAATCATAGAAGCTCGATGTCTTTAGTCTACTATTTCGTTTGAAGCAAAAGTGGCCTGTAATCCGAGATTTATCCATAGTTTACAGCTATGTGTTCCATGTTTGGGTCCCGGGAGCTGAGAGCACAGTCCGTGCTCTCAGCTCCTGGGACCCAAACATGGAACGCAAAGCTGTAAACTATGGATAAATCTCGGATTACAGGCCACTTTTGACCACACGAAATCGTGGGATAAGACATCGGGCTTCTATGATTTGAAAAGTGCTAAAGTTTGTGTTATTTGGAGCCCGCACGGGGCATATTACATGCTCAGGGAATGCCCCGAGCTATGGCTATAAGTCGCGCTAGGTTAGCCTAACGCTAATCTAAAACATCTCTGGAAGTGCTCCATATGACACCAAAGTGCTATGGGTGAGTAAAACAACTTGTTTTATTACCCAAATAAGGCTCAAATTGTAAAAAAAAGTTACCTTTCCTTTAACTTGAAAACTACCACTACATGACATCACAAGGTGGAAATTTGACCTACGAAGATGCAGACAGCTAATAAACCGGGTTACCTCAAACATGTGTAAATGAAACAAAATAAAATTCTGGGTATGTTTCTGAGGAGATAACAACATTATAACAACTAAAAGTTCACAAGAGTCAATTTAGCATAATATACCTGGAAAAAAAGGTAAGTAAATTGATTTTTAATTCATATTCACAGATCAGGGATATTATTATAAGAGTCCATTTTGTGTTATAATTTTTAATTTTAAGGAGGTGTATGCAGCCTGTGGTCTTGCTGTTTAACTTAACCTGCAGATAAAATAAGATAATCCTTTATTTGTCCCACAATGGGGAAATTGCAGTGTCACAGCACAAGTTTCAGAAACAGATAGAGGACATATACAAGTTATTCTCAGTTTATGGAAATGTCATAACTCATGTCCACGCCCAGAATTGTTCCACTAGCTCTGATTAATGATTGGCTGGAGGTGCTGGGGTTTAAGTAGTGACCATTCTTTTCAGGATTAAACCAACCGGATTGAAACTGGAAACCCAAATGAGAGACTCGTGTGAGGCTCATTCTGCTTTCTGATTTAGAACCAAAACACTAAATTAAAACATAAATAATTAATTAAATTAAATCAGGATTACAATTAAAAGTAAAAACTATATTATTTGATTTCAACATGTTTACATTGTATCCGAGGACACAGATGGGTCAGGTTCATAAAGTTTAAAATCAAAATCTTACATACAGTTACGTTATTTGATCACATCCTTTGTTAATGTGATAATATGAAATGGTGTCATTGAGTCGACAGCTTCTAGGCACGAACATGAACAGAAAATTGCAAAGGGGGAAATATAATGTATTGTAGGTCACTGTGTATTAAAAACACTAAAATGCACTTTATAAGTAAAATCCATCCCAACATACCAGCCTCAGAAAAAGAAGCATAAGTGTTGGATAGTTAGCCGGCTGTGAAAATTAACACTTTTGCTTCCTCAGGAAGGAAGCTCAGATTTAACTCCGAAACGAATGATCCGAATGATCCGAAAACACTGCAACACGGGGTGAGTCATAATTTTTATCATCCGAAAGTTCTCTGTCCATTCTGCGTCCACGACAACGCCATTCACAAAATTGTCCCACCAGCTACTTGTTCTTCCAGGTCTCACCCAAAATCTCCTTCTTTTGGCACGTCTAGTAACACGCCGTGGCGGATTTAAAAGAATCTGGCGCATGTTGTGCTGTACGCGTCTCTGCTGCTCACCTAGTTGGTATAACTGCAGTACATTTTCTTTCAATAACACAAGTAAACTTAGCAGTGACTGCAGCACTGCTACTACTGCTACTCTGGTGTCCGCCATGGTCGCTGTCTTGTTACCAATGAATGTTGCGCATGAGGCTGCTATTTGTTCTGGCCATGTGGTAAACAAATCCGTTCTACTCGTCCAGACAACTCCACAACGGTAACGTTGCCAGAGTTTTCCACTCTGGAACCCGTTCCCAAGAAATATTGTTTTTGGGGTAAATGATAAAAAACTTTATCGGATTCACTCCACAACGTTGCCAAGTAGACAGGGCCTTATTCACTTAAAACTGCCCAAATTGTTGCGTTTAACAGGTTTAAATGTGAGCTTCCCTACCCTGTTTAGGCCCCCCCAATGACTAAAAGTTGCGAAATGTCTAAACTGAGCATTTGTGATCCTTTTCTGCATTTGAAAAAAACACAGCTCAAACGGGCGATTTTGAACAAGGCACCTTTGTTACGTAACATCGAAAAAAGAAATGCAAATGCAGTTCCACCACCGTCTGGATCTCCACCCCCTGTCTCTAGAAATCACGCCCAGAGAGTTTGGACCGCGAAGGAGCTACGCAATGCGAAATGCGTTTTTTTATTTGCCTGGAGGCACGTGCGAGTGTTTCTAGGCTCGGAAGTCCTTTACCCGACCCTCTGGACCTCTGAAACAGCAGTGGTTTAATTTTATTTTCTGTGAAAATGTGTTTTTTTCAATGAAATTCCTCTCCTTTCTCCCTCCGTGCTTCAAACACGGAAATGGGAGCCAGCGCACAAAGCAGCGCTCCAGCGGCGCAGAGGAGCGGGTGGGGGTGGGGGGCCCACCCACTCCTCTAACCCAATCTCTGTCCTTCTCATTTGCATTCAAGCAACAAGGCCCAGAATGAGTCGTTCAGACAGACAGATTATGACTCTGACTGTGTACATGAGTCTTTCTCATGCACTGAGTGTTGATTTTGAAGAAGGATTCATTTACAGTATTAGGGAACCATTAAGGAGCCATATAAAAGCATCAAGAAGTACCATGTCATGGGATCTTTATTAAAGGTCCCATGACATGGTACTTCTTGATGCACTTCTTTGAACATTAGTGTTAGGTCTGTATCACAGTTTGGACACCTCCACTCTATCCCATCTCTACCGCAGCAGCAGAACAATCAGTGACATCATCCTCTTTCTCTCCTCACCAGAGTTTAAGCCTAATGTCATTCTCCCCCTTCATGTACTTGCAGACCTCAACCTAATTTGGTCCATGCCGCAGTAGTTATGTTCTCAATGCACTTTTCAGTTTGTATCAGTCATTGATCTGGTATCTAAGTCTGTCCAGGCTGAAACACTCACACAATGCCGGCGAGGCAGCGTGTGCACTGGGGCAGCTGCTGGAGTCCAGAGGAAGGGCTGAGGATCGGGTTTCCCAATTTGGGCACCGGGGACCTGATGGGGGACTTCAGGTTCCTCATTCTATCAGTTGGAGACGCACCTGGAAACACAGAAAAAGTCAAATAGCAAGACACAGTGTTTTTGTTTTGATCTAATTCAGTCATTTATGTTGGAGCCACATCTACTGTAGGTAATGTGGGTGTTCTAACAGGTCTGATCACTCCGACAGACAGAAGGATAACTTTGAGGATTAAACATAAGACATAGACTTAAGAAAGGAATTTGTAAAACAACAAATACAGCGCCAGATCAGAGAGGCCACTGAGATCCGCAAACAACGTCCGAGGAGCATGAATTGTGACGAGGGAGCATAGGCCTTATCACATACATGGGACGGAGGAGTAAGACAGTAGGGGGCGTAAGCTTCTCTGACTGTCTGACAAAACCCAGCCTACAAGACACATGATTACACCATCATGTGACGCTTCTGAGGAAGATACTGAAAGGAGCCCAAAGCAAGTAAACTAATGTCTGACAAAAAAAAAGAAGCAAATTCTAAGTAGAAAATGTATTGTTTTGTTCTGAATTTGACCAACCAAAATTCATTCAGTATAAAAATATTTATATCTTTGTCAAATTGTTTTAATTATTACATAAAGACAACTTAATTCAGCCTATTATGTGTGTTTAATTTCTATTCTGTTTACCCGAGTAGCACCTTGGGGTTTTGGTGTCTGTTTTTAATTGTATTATTTAAGAAAATATTGCCCTTGACCTTTTGTCTTTGTGGGGTTATAGAGGTTAAAAAGTCAGATGTGCTTCAAAGAAACAGAATCTGGAAAGTGTGTGTCTTTCCGCTCTGAGAAAGTGCTTTGGATTCCAGGCAGGGGTGGTCAGTTTCTATTAAAACTGACTTCTTACAACGTCTCTAAGGCAGGCGCTAAAGCAGGCTCTGGGGTCCATTTTGTGTCTCCCTTTGGACCATTTCTCACTCTGCCTCACACGTGTAGTGAGTTGCTGGACACCATGAGTTTAAACCAGTAGCAGCTATAGGGATGAGCCATTTGACAAAATATGCAGACCTGTATGTATCATTATTTTCTATTAGGAATTTACAGCAATTCACATACGCAAGCTTAGATTTTGTATTTTAAAGGAAAAGTAACGTTTTTTACAATCTGAGCCTTATTTCGGTAATAAAACAAGTTGTTTTACTCACCCATAGCACTTTGGTGTCATATGGAGTACTTCCAGAGATGTTTTAGATTTGCGATCTCCATCATGTGAGTTCTCGGGGCACTTGTTTGCAGTCTCCAAATAACACAAACTTTAGCACTTTTCAAATCATAGAAGCCCAATGTCTTAGTCTACGATTTTGTGTGGTCAAAAGTGGCCTGTAATCCGAGATTTAGCCATAGTTTCGAGTAGATGAGGAGGCCAGTGCGCATGTGCGGACTGTGCTCTCAGCTCCCGCGACCCAAACATGAAACGCAAAGCTGTAAACTATGTATAAATCTCGGATTACAGGCCACTTTTGCTTCAAACGAAATCATAGACTAAGACATCGGGCTTCTATGATTTGAAAAGTGCTAAAGTTTGTGTTATTTGGAGCCCGCACGGGGCATATTACATGCTCGGGGAATATATTATATGCCCCAAGCTATGGCTAGAAGTTGCGCTAGGCTAACTGCAAATTTAAAACATCTCTGGAAATGCGCCATATGACACCAAAGTGCTATGGGTGAGTAAAACAACTTGTTTTATTACCGAAATAAGGCTCAAATTGTTAAAAAAAAAACGTTACTTTTCCTTTAAATGCCACTGACATTTTCCCTTTGAATTTTAATATCTGAAAAACATGTATGAATTATTTTTATTCTGAATGTCAATTGCTAAATTTTGTGCAAATGTTGCATGTATTTAAAAAGTCCCCTCCAAAAAAATCACCTTAAATATTACACACATATATTATGAAGCCCTTAAACTCAAGAGTCAAAATTCAGAGTGTAAAATTTGCAGTGGAAAAAATCTGCTGCAAAGATCCATGTTGCCAAGATTTAAGCAATGGGCTCTATTCACGTTTACATCACAAAACTGGAAGGTGTTTGGAAACATGCCTATGAGGATTTCCGGCAGGCTCTGTTGGCAATTTACCTGGCCAGCCAAATGATATCTCTCTGTATTTCCTATACAGCGCGATACCATTTGGACACCCTCCATCCACTCTCGCTCCTCCGGTTACAAACGGACTCCGCGATTATGATTCGTTCAAAGATGGTGACGTCAGTGCACCCGCCTTTGCCCGCAAAGTCACTCTTAGGCAGCGGAAGTTCCGCCTCAGTTTTGAATCAAGATGGCGCAATCTCTGATTGGTTCACTTAGCTGTCTGTCTACGCGCAACCGCAGCGCATTCTGTGGATCAAGCGTTACCAGACTCACTCGCTGGTACAGCGATGAGTCATGGATTCTTACAGGCAAGTTGGCAATGGTAACTCTGACAAAATCTGGGCAAACTGGCCCAGTTTGCTTCATCTAGATGTCATTGTATTCATTCTTTTTTTTATATATATATATTGCCTATTAAGAAAGCAGAGGCTGGGGATTCGGAGGCGGTCAGGGACAGAACCTCTAGACTGGCAGCCCGGGGTCCCTCTGTTTAAGAAGGGGGACCGGAGGGTGTGTTCCAACTACCGGGAAATCACACTCCTCAGCCTCCGCCATAAGGTCTATTCCAGGGTACTGGAGAGGAGAATACGACCGATGGTCAAAGCTCGGATCCAGAAGGAGCAGTGTGGTTTTCATCCCAGCCGTGGAACACTGGACCAGCTCTATACGCTGGATCTGGTGCTCAAGGGTTCAAGGAAGTTTGCCCAACCAGTCCACATGTGCTTTGTGGATCTGGAGAAGGCATTTGACCGTGTCTCTTGTGGGGTGCTATGGGGAGTGCTTTGGGAGTATGTCGTCCGGGGCTCTTTGCTCGGGGCTGTCCGGTCCCTGTATGACCCTATTCGCATTACCGAACGGACCTACTGGACCTGTTTCCGGTGCATGTTGGACTCCACCAGGGCTGCCCTTTGTCACCGGTTCTGTTCATTGTATTTATAGACAGAATTTCTAGGTGCAGTCAGGGGCTGGAGGCGATCCGGTTTGGGGACCACAGGATCTCATCTCTGCTGTTTGCAGACGATGATGTCCTGATGGCTTCATCGAACCGGGACCTCCAACGTACACTGGGGCAGTTTTTCAGAGTGTGAAGTAGCTGGGAAGGGGATCAGCTCCGCCAAATCTGAGGCCATGGCTCTCGACCAGAAAAAAGTGGCTTGCCCTCTCCAGGTGGGTGGAGAGTCCTTGCCTCAAGTGGAGGAGTTCAAGTATCTCTGGGTCTTGGTCACTGGTGAGATTGACAGGTGGATTGGTGCAGCACAGCGACGGACTGGGCGGTCTGGCATTTGGGCACATGCCAGAAGGGCAGTTTCTTCATTTCTGAATAGTTTTTTTGTTTACTCAAAGCCGAAGCTTGAACTCAAAAGCTACCACAAAAGTTACCACAAACATGGCACAATAACTACTACAATCATATTTTACTTTTCAGTCCAATTCAAAAAATGTATTGACATAGATAGTACTGATACCTGCTCTTAAATGTTATGAAGTAAAACTAAAAAGTGCCCACTTTAAAAAAAAAAAAAAAAAAAAAAAAAAAAAAGATTTAAGTACAAATACCTACAGTACAGTGCACTACACTGTAGTACTACAGTAGTACAGTACTTTGTTACCTTTCACCGCTGCCTGCTAAGTATTTCTGGAAACAAGTTAGCATATTTGGTTTATTTCAAGACCTTACATTTTCAAATAAAATATTGTTCCAAATTATTATTCTTATGTGATTTTGAGTCCTGTTAAGTGTGTACTTTGACTCACAAGTTTAGACAAGCTATGATTAAAATGTTTGACAATCAGGAAAACAAAGATAAGGTCTATAATTTTTGTTATAATACAGGAAGTGCTTCACTGTGTTTTTAAACTCCATACACCTTCACCAGAATAATTGGATAATTTCAGCTCTGGAATTGCCAATTTCTACTGAACTAAAGGTAAAAGTTAGCTGTCAACTTGAAAACTACTGCTTCATTACAACCTAAGGTAGAACAGAGCATTTTGAGCTTTGGAAATATACAGACTAATAATGCAGGATCTCTCAAACATGTATGATGTTCTAGCTGTCGTGGTGTGCTGACGTGTCTCTGCTTCCTCTCTTATCTCGGAGACTTGCGTGCCTCTTTTGTTTGTCATCTTATTTCTCCTTATTGGAACAGATGTTTTCAAAATCTTAAATTATGGAATTGATAAACTGGTCCCTCAACGCAATTGACACACTTACGCTGAAGTACCGCTCCAGGGGATGCGGGGTGTCCCGATGGTACATTCGCTGCTGGATATACGATGGATGCCTGGTATAAATGGTAAGTTGTGTGCCTAGCCCCGTTGTACCTAGAGGACGTGGAGGACATTTACCTATTCAGATTTTGATAGCTGGACAACTGATGATTGGCCTGCGATTGTCCATGATCTATCGGAAAATTGGGAAGCTGGCAGCAAGTAAGGAGTCGCCCAAGCTGTCTGCGGTAATTTCGCACTACAGTGGAGCCGTTGCTGATCTAGTGAAGGGATTACATGAGAAAGTGAAAGAGGTTGAGGAACATCTCCAACCAGAGGATACATCTCGTCATTTGGATACCATCGTGAGCATGCTGACAGAACTGTGCAGAAACAGCGCAATGCAGTCTGCAGTGTCTGCCGTACGCCAGGAGGAACTGTCTAGGTCTCTAGTGACTCTGCAAGGTGACATGAAGATGGCAGAACCAGGGCTTGGGCTAATTGCCGTTCGTCTGGGTCTCTAAAATGTATTTGATTATGCTAAATTAATGCCCTTTATGTAATTAAATCAGTCCCCAGGAAAAATCTGCTATCAAATGGGACTCTTTGCTTTGTCTGGTTCTCTGCACTCCTACACACTCCAAGGACTCTCACAGCTGATGTTTACACAGTGTATCATGAATCAAGGACATCTCTTCAATTTGGACACATGTTATTATGTAAACACATTGCCCTGTCTATTAGAAATGTTCGCCTCTACTTTAGTTTTCAATCAATTTCATAAATTTTTCTGGCCCGCTCCCTTTCCCACCCTTCCATCTGTAACCAAAGAAAAAAATCATTGTGTGTTTACCTATCCAATTGTTTTTGTTGTAAACATGTCGTGAATATTGTCATTGATTGTATCGCATCTCTTTCCACACTGTTACCTCTGAGTTGGTGGTGCACGCATGCACAGCGGCCCTCCCCTGGCCGTCTCACTGTCTCTGCTTGACCAGGAGGAAACGTAATTTCGATTCACTATGTGTCATGTACATATGTTTTTTCGACAATAAAGCAAACTATGACTATGACTATGACTATGATGAATGAAACAAAATGCAACTCAGGTATGTTTTTGAAGAGGTAACAACATCATAACATGGGTCAAAGCTCAAAGAGTCAGTTTTGCGTAATAATGGACCTTTTAAAGTAAAGGAAAATAAAGATAAGCTCTATAATTTGCACGATTATTGCAGAAGGAAGATGGGCACAACCATCATTAAACGCATTTATAATACTGGAGTGGAGTTTGACACATGTTTTTCTCTGAGTACAAATGAGCTGTTCTGGTTCTGCAGCTGCTGTGGTAGTTTGATAGAACAGTGGACAGGTACGGTTGGATATGATCCAAAAGTAAATGTACAGACCTGAATGGAGGGGTTAACCTGCCAATCACAGCTCCGTTCACTGACAGAGCACAAAAAGAGTGCATTTTAAGCTCTTAACTCCACCAGGCACACCACATCCTCAGCTGTCTGTCAAACATACAGGCTTTTACTCATCTTATGTAATGTAACAGTAATGATAAAGGGGTGCTATGGAGCTTTTCTGGTGGGGGTCAAAATATTTACAGAGCTATATCGTCTTCAATTACAGGCAATTTTAAGGCACCAAATATGGTAAAATAACACCTTTAAAGGGATATGCCACCCCCAGGTCAAACTTGGGCATCTCCCCACAGTCCAGAGACTAAAATAAGTGGTGGAAAGCGTTTTTCTGGTGACGCAGCCATTGTCCAGGTCTGTCAGCACTGACCGCCGCGGTATCTGCAGCTACTCCGCCTTAGACTGGAGTCTAACGTCGCCAGAGAAAGATTTCGGGCAAAAGGAATTAATTTCCTCGATGCTTTTCCCAATTACTTTCTGTGTAGTGCGCATTCATATCAAGTGCAAATAAATGTGCAAATCAACACGGAGAGCTTGCCTTGGTCATTTTGGGTGGGAACTATTTTTCAGTGCGGAAAAACACAGCCAAAGCACACACCACGCTGCGCAACAGGGGAATCCCAGTTACGCACCAGGAAGGGAGTTCCCCTGTTACGCAGCGTGGTGTGTGCTTCGGCTGTGTTTTTCCGCACTGAAAAATAGTTCTCACCCAAAATGACCAAGTCAAGCTCTCCGTGTTGATTTGCACATTTATTTGCACTCGATATGAATGCGCACTACACAGAAAGTAATTGGGAAAAGCATCGAGCAAATTAATTCCTTTTGGCCGAAATCTTTCTCTGGCGACGTTAGACTCCAGTCTAAGGCGGAGTAGCTGCAGATACCGCGGCGGTCAGTGCTGACAGACCTGGACAATGGCTGGATCACCAGAAAAACGCTTTCCACCACTTATTTTAGTCTCTGGACTGTGGGGAGATGCCCAAATTTGACCTGGGGGTGGCATATCCCTTGAAGGCAAGCAAACGGTTCATACACCAGTGTACACAGACTGTGGACCTGATCTCTCTACCAATGAGATTCGAACTGCCAACCTTTAGGTCTGTGGACACACACTCTACCAACTGAGCTACTTGATTTAGTGGAGATTGCGAAGTTTCTTGCCATTCTGTGGAATATACCAAACCAAACAACAACCTCTCCATGGTGAAAAGTAGGTTTTGGACCCTCAACCAAAAAAATCTTACATAGTGCCTCCTTTTTCACATCCTGTGAAACTGGTAGTGCACAATTCTAATTTATGTATTTATTTAGTTTATTTGACAGCAACCATGTGGGGGGCATTAATCAAACAAATCAACATTGAAGAAATCCTTTGTACAAGACTGTAGCTCTCAGAGCTAAATTTCCATCTATAGTCCCTGAGACACACACAACAGAATACAAAAATAACATAATAACATAATAACACTGAAAGTGGACCTTGTAGTTCTGGTCATCTCTTCAGATGTTAATGTGACAAATCTTTTGAGTGGTGGAGGAGCCATATTGTTAAAGGTCCCATGGCATGAAATTTTCACTTTCTGAGGTTTTTGAACGTTAATGTGAGCTCCCCTACCCTGTTTAGCCCCCCCCCCCATGGTTAAAAGTTGCGAAATGTCTAAACTGAGCATTTGCGATCCTTTTCTGCGTTACAAAAAATCGGAGCTCAAACGGGCGATTTTGGACAAGGCACCTTATTGACGTCAGATCGAAAAAAGAAATGCAAATGCAGTTCCACCCCCGTCTGTCTGTACTCAGCGTCTCTGTAAATCACGCCCAGAGAGTTTGGACTGCGAATGCGCTAGGCAATGTGAAATGCGTTTTTTTATTTGCCTGGAGGCAAGTCCGAGTGTTTCTAGGCTCGGAAGTCCTTTATCTGAGCCTCTGGACCTTTGAACAGCAGTGGTTTAATTTTATTTTCTGTGGAAATGTGTTTATTTTTCAATGGAACGCTTCAAATCTCTCCCCCGTGCAAAAACAAGGAAATGGATCAGCTGAGGGCTCAGAGCGAGAGCGGAGAGTTTGGCCACGCCCCCACCCTCTACTATAGGCCAGCTCTTTTCTCCTCATTTGCATTCAAGCAACAACACCCAGAATAAAGTGTTTGAGAGAGATATTTATGACTCTTTCTCATCTTATCTCTGTTTCTCATGCACTGAGTGTTGATTTTGAAGAAGGATTCATTTACAGTATTAGGGAACCATTAAGGAGCCATATAAAAGCATCAAGAAGTACCATGTCATGGGATCTTTAATAATCTTGAACAACACATTTGCACATTTCCAAACTGAATCATGCTTCCAAAGCTTAGTATTTTATGTCTGTCATGTATTTTGCAGTGATGATATTGTAGCGGTTTTCTATCGAGGATCCTAAGAGCTTGTTTGTAGAGATTCCAGGGGTTTGTTTGTCAAACCAAAAATCTTTATAGTACAAAAGTACATAAGCTTAGTGAACATATACTGAACATTTACTGTACTCTCAAGGTATATTTTTGTGTTTGATGTTAATTATGAACCAGTGTTTGCCTAAGGGCCGGCTCCATGTTACTATCCACCCACATTCTTCCACCACTATTCTAACATGAAAGACTGTTTTCTCCAGGAGGCCACTGTTAAACATTAATCATGTATTATCTTTGAGAACAGAGCACAGGTCACTCCTCTGAGGTCAGCACTGAGCTTAAAGCCCAGATATATTCACTCTGACTTTCAGCTCTGTCCTTGAGGAGTAGTGAAAACAGCTACAGGACCCTTTTGTTCACACTGCAAAAAATGTAATCCAAAATATATTTTCATTTGAAATTTGCAATATTTTACTTTTCAAATTGCGAAATAACAGAAGTTCAAACTTATTCCTTATTCCTCACTTTTGTAACACATTCCTAGCTTCCTAATTATTTACCACAGTGAGGTCATAAGTATGGTCACATTTTCATAAAGTGTTTTTCCACCTTCAAGGCACTCGAAGCAGTTTACATCACGGAAGCACTCACATTCACACACATACACAAACACATACACCAGTGTACTCAGACAAGGCGGGTTAGGTGTCTTGCCTAAGGACACAAGGACAGCATCTGTAGGAGCTGGAATCACAGCTGGAATCTGACCACTTTACCGATGTTTATGTTGATCTGGATTTGTGGACAAACACACCAACTGAGGTACTTGGTATTTTCCATAACTTTGAGTAGCCAGAGCAGATAATAGCATGCTAGTCAGGTACTTCCTGATTCTCTGACAATAAGCCACTTTGTTATTAGCACACAGTGGTCTTATTTTGAACCCAGAGCTCTTTTACAATATATCTGTGCTAGGGCAAAACAAATTTTAATCATCTTCCAAAAAATTGCTAATTGTACAACCTCTTTAAAGGAAAAGTCACGTTTTTTTACAATTTGAGCCTTATTTCAGTAATAAAACAAGTTGTTTTACTCACCCATAGCACTTTGGTGTCATATGGAGCACTTCCAGAGATGTTTTAGATTTGCGGTTAGCCTAGCGCGACTTCTAGCCATAGCTCGGGGCATATAATATATTCCCCAAGCATGTAATATGCCCCGTGTGGGCTCCAAATAACACAAACTTTAGCACTTTTCAAATCATAGAAGCTCGATGTCTTAGTCTACGATTTCGTTTGAAGCAAAAGTGGCCTGTAATCCGAGATTTATCCATAGTTTACAGTTTTGCGTTTCATGTTTGGGTCCCGGGAGCTGAGAGCACAGTCCGCACATGCGCACTGGCCTCCTCATCTACTCGAAACTATGGCTAAATCTCGGATTACAGGCCACTTTTGACCACACGAAATCGTAGGCTAAGACATCGGGCTTCTATGATTTGAAAAGTGCTAAAGTTTGTGTTATTTGGAGACCGCAAAGTAATGCCCCGAGAACTCACATGATGGAGAAATCTAGAACATCTCTGGAAGTGCTCCATATGACACCAAATTACTATGGGTGAGTAAAACAACTTGTTTTATTACCGAAATAAGGCTCAGATTGTAAAAAACGTTACTTTTCCTTTAATCATGCAATGCATAACTCTGGCTCATCTCCATTACAATGTTATAGCTTTGCCTCCGCCACGAAAACCAAGTTACAGGTCAAATCTATGGAGTGGTTAGCAGACTCAAAATATTGATTTAAATATATGTTTCTTAGTGAGTAAACAAACCCACTCTAACTACTGCTGTTTTTTTGCAGTGCAGGATCTTGTCACATGGCTCAAAAATGCTGAATGGACAGAAGTCAGACAGGAAGGCTGTAAATTCGAGGTTATAGTCCTTTGTTCAAGTTATTTTTGCAGTAAAATGTCCCTAACAATGTCCCCAGTTCTTTTTTTGGAGCTATTCGGCTAATAGTCGCTCTCATTTTGTCCCAAAACCCCGTCTCCTCATTAGGGGTGTGCAAAATAATCATCATGACAATGCATCACGATACTAACTTTCACAATATACTGCATAGATTCTTGATGCCAAAAATTGATTATTATTCATTCATAATTAATTCATTACATTATTAATAAATAAATTACAGTGGTACCTCACCTTACGAATGACCCACCAAACGAAAATTTCAAGTTACGAAACGCCTTCACGGTAAATTTTGGTCTCTAGATACGAAAGAAAATTCAAGTTACGAAACGCGAAATCTCAAAAATTCAAATAATGTGCGCTCAGCCACACACATTATACACTTTTCTCAGACTGGATTTAAAATTTTCTCACATTTGTCTCTCGTTTAAACACTCAAACTTTCATAGATTTTCAACAAAATGATTAATAGTGAAGTGTGGGGGGAAGGGGGAGGGGGGAGAAGACTGCGCTCTGACACGTGTGTGATAGCGGCATGTGTGACAGCTGACCCGGCGCGGGGGCGGGGGCCAGCAGGTCTAGACCTGGACTAAACCAGGACTAAACCTGGACTAAACCTGGACTAAACCAGGACTAAACCTGGACTAAACCTGGACTAAACCAGGACTAAACCTGGACTAAACCAGGACTAAACCTGGACTAAACCTGGACTAAACCAGGACTAAACCTGGACTAGACCAGGACTAGACCAGGTGGATTAAAGCGCTGCGCGTGGGTCTATTTCCTGGTTTCGTTTCGAGTCACAGCTGAGGGGAGCAGCGAGGAGGCGAGGAGGACTGCACGCAGTCTGAGCGCATGAACGAGACCCGTGCTCAAACCTCCTCTAGACCTGGTAGACCTGGTAGACCAGGTCTAGAGGAGGTTTGAGCACTTCATTATTAATACATTTTGTTGAAAATCTATGAAAGTTTGAGTGTTTAAACGAGAGACAAATGTGAGAAAAGTTTAAATCCAGTCTGAGAAACCAATCAGGACGCAGAACACAATGTTACACTATAAAAAAAGTTACACTATAAAAAAAAAAAACTTGGATCGGGGCCTTGGAACGAATCAGGCTTTTTCCATTGAAATAGCTACTCAACTTACGATTTTTTCACATTACGAAACCACTTCTGGAACAAATTAATTTCGTAAGGTGAGGTACCACTGTAATTAATTATACTTTTTTTTTTTTATAAATCCTATGCACTTTTTTCTTTGGGAAAGGGTATTGTTTGTTATGACGGTAGCTACCTCCAAAATGGCAAAAATGGCAAATGTTTGAACATCATTTTTTGTTTTAGAAAAAATCCTATGCACTTTTTTTGTTATTGGTTTGGTTTATTTGTTTTTGTTATTCAATAAATTCAGTTCTGAATTGAGTTGCTCAGAGTTCTGTATCAATTGAAGACACTACCCAGATACACAGCCACTGATATTTAAGTTATCCTCTTTTTTTTGGTACATTTTCACTGAAGTATGTCGAATATATTGCAATGCATCGCAATAATTCAAGTATCGTGATGCATCGTGATAGTATCGCATCGTGGCGTATGAATCGTGATTCGAATTGAATCATGACTTCTTTGCCAATACCCACCCCTTGTCCTCATCCTCTCTAAGATCTGTGTGTGTCTCTATAAAAGGAAAAGTATTCACAGAAGAACGGGAGGATTAGCAAAGAGGAGCTGGAGATGTCCTCCACAACTCCAGACTTCTCCACATGGATTTAAAGAGCCCATGTTATGCTATTTTCTGATGATATTATGCTATTAGGAAAAAAAACATACCTGGAGTTGTGTTTTGTTTCATTCACACATGTTTAACATAAACCCTGCATATTTATACTGAGTTCTTCTCTCAATCAGAAAACACTGTTCCACCTTGTGATGTCATGTGAGAATACAAGGACTCCACTGTGTTAACCACGGTAAGGCGCTTTGTGCTACAATTTTGTATGAAAAGCGCTTTATAAATATTGTTTGATTGATTGATTATTCAAACAAAACACAAGTCCAGGTATGTTTTTGATGAGGTAACATCATTCTAACATGGCTAAAAGCTCACAAGAGTCAATGTATCATAATGTACAGGCTCTGTAACACTTTCTTAAAGGGCCTGTACCTATTTTTTTCCCCATGTATTTGAGCAAAATTTGTCTTGTCCCAGTACAGATATATTGTATTAGCAACGCTTGAGGTCAATCTATGTCTCCCGTGTACTGCATTTATTTAGAAAGCGATAATCAGGAAGTGCTAGTTGTTGTTATTGTTGTTGGTTTACAGCATCAGTATCGTCTTTTACATCACTTGTTAAAACCAGCTTTTATCGTCAGGCCTTTTTATAAAATGTCTTCTGTACTATTCAGGTTATTATTTAAAGGTGCATTATGTACCTTTCCTGGTGGAGCGTTCATTGCCTTCTTGTTTCTATGGAGATGCCATTGCTCTACCTGGAATGTTCCACAGTATGACATTAACGGCTCTACTTTACATTTATTAAATTACAAGTGGTTTTATAGCTCAAAAATACCTACAAAAAAGACATTCTGACTGAGAGCGGGGTCGCCTCTCCACAGATCTGACCTGTATCCTGGTCTGGTTTGGTCTCCATGAAAATAGAAAGGTTTAATGCCATACTGTGAAACATTCCAGACAAAGCAATAACATCTCCATGGAGAAAAGCATTTTTGATGGACCCTCCACTCGAAAAGTTACACAATGCATCCTATACATATTCATTTAAGCACTCCTGTATTTACCTCCATCTCCGGACTCGAGGATGCCCTGCAGGTACTTGAAGGAGCCGGACTGCTTGGGTTCAGACACTGGCTCTTCGTAGTGCTGGAGCATCTTGTAGACATCAGACTGTGTGACGTCAGGGGAGTGCATGGGGGGCTCTGGGCTGGAAGAAACAACCAACAATTCTCATTTAATTTACTGCAATCAGCAAATCAGTTTCTGAAACTTCCCCTGGCAATAAGTACACAACAATAAAAACACTTCAACTGGCAGAAATCTACAAAATAATAGCAATGCACCGATACAATACTGGTATCAAATATTGGCACCAATATTGAACATTTTGGTGTATCGGATATTGGTTTCCAAGATATCAGTTCAGCTTAGATCCCATTTTAGTCTATAAATTGGTGTTGGCCCATAACATCTTGTAATCTCAAACTTGTATTTTTATTGTTTTCTGTAGTTACAAAATACATGGATAATTTTTTTTTAACCTGATGCTGTTTGTGTTTAAAGGAAATCAATGCTATTTTCAGTCTCTGTTCTAGTATTGGCTGATATCAAGTATCGGCATATGCTTAAAGGGACAGTGTGTAAGATTTTTACCCGTTAATTACTGAAATTGAAGATACCCATTCAAAAATACATTGTTTTCCAAGCCTTTTCACTTCCATCATGAAATCAAAGTATTCTTTTGGACTTAGATATAGTCACATAAAAGGGGGATCTTCCCCATGCAGAGGCAGCCATTTTGAATACGAGAGCCGCAGAAGGACATTTGGGCTCCGCCTTCGCCTTCGGCAAGGCTCGTGGTTTGGGGTAAACAACACAAGCATGCTGCCGGATCAGACGTCGTAATGGATCTAACACGTGTTTTGGACTAAATTATTTTACTGGATTTTATTCGCTGGATCCTTACGGACAAATTGAGAGCAAGTTTATGGTGAAATACAGAGTTTGACCTGTGCAAAGCATTCTAAGGTAAGCTAACCTCATTTTGTACTTTTCCGTATAAAAGCCCCATGTGCTCAGGGAGTGATTGTTGTGCAGGGAAATGAATTGCATAGTCAAAAAGAGGAGACTGTAAGGTTTCATTTGATGTGTAGAGTGTCATGGTACATGATCGGGAATGTGTGTTTTCATGAGAAAAGAAAAAAAATAAAATAACCGGGACCACGTTTTATTTATACAGTAGCGGCGCGCGGCTCGTGCGCGGGTACGAGAGCTGTCCGCGTTACGGCGCGCCCGGGTGACCCTCGAGGTCTGCCGTAGCTAAAACAGAAAGTGCAATAGCACCATCCACCTATGCGCCACGAATCCTACACACTGGGGCTTTAAAGCCAAAATACCGACGGTATTTTCGGTATCGCCACAGAAAAAGCTACATTGACACATCCCTACAAAATAATTACAAATTAGATGTGACTTTAAGCTAAGGCAATATGTATGGATGAACCAATGTTTTTTTCTAATTTTTTATTTTTTTGAGCTGATATGATATCCAATATTTGGCCTGCTGTTGGGGCCGATATTTAACTTTTAAAAACCATAGCAACTCCCACAAGTTTCTATCAATTTGAAGCGAAGATCACAAATCAACTTTCACTTCTAAAAAATATCAAATATCAGCCGATACAGATACTAGAACCAATATATCGCCCATCCCTAACAGTAAAGGCAAAGCTTCTCAGCCCAAAACAAGCCTAATTCTGTTTGACAAACTGTCGCCTGTGTTTAAACTCCAATAAAAGCCCAGATGAGCACATCCAGACCACCAAGAGAACGAAATACACTTTTTATCTAAACTTTGCTCTCCACAAGTCACTCTCCTGCTTGACATCGCACTCAGTAATCTAGCTGCAGACATGTGCCTCTAGATGCCTGCAGTTCTAATCACTGAAGTCTGCTGTGTTCATCCACCCATCAAGTCACTTCCAAAACCAACGGAGCAGTTTTGACTTCATCTTTAAACCACTATGAGATGAGACTGACGGAACAATTAGACTCAGCTACAGGCCAGAAGAAGTGGTTTGTTTCATAGTCTTTGGAGTGACAAAACTAGAGACACTGTGAAATGGTTGTAAACTGAAAGTGACAGTAAAAACAATTGCACTAAAGTAATGTTGATGGTCAAGCAAAAGAACTTGACCATGAACAAGTCCTCATTTCGACTGTTCATTTCATTTAATGCCATTTCAAAAACCCAGTACAGTTTAGTGCAATATCAGCTCACCATCACAACTGTGATCACCTTATTGTGCTATCCTGAAAACTGATTCAGGTTAGAAACTGCTCTGTTCTTGCTTTAGTATAGGCATGACTGATATTGTAAATCATCACATGTAAATGGGGCTTTCTTACAATTTGTATTAAAGGAAAAGTAACGTTTTTTACAATCTGAGCCTTATTTCGGTAATAAAACAAGTTGTTTTACTCACCCATAGCACTTTGGTGTCATATGGAGCATTTCCGGAGATGTTTTAGATTAGCGTTAGGCTAACGCCGTTAACGCGTGACTTATAGCCATAGCTCGGGGCATTCCCCGAGCATGTAATATGCCCTGTGCGGGCTCCAAATAACACAAACTTTAGCACTTTTCAAATCATAGAAGCCCGATGTCTTAGCCTACGATTTCGTTTGAATCAAAAGTGGCCTGTAATCTGAGATTTATCCATAGTTTCGAGTAGATGAGGACGCCAGTGCGGACTGTGCTCTCAGCTCCCGGGACCCAAACATGAAACGCATAGCTGTAAACTATGGATAAATCTCGGATTACAGGCCACTTTTGACCACACAAAATCGTAGACTAAGACATCGAGCTTCTATGACTTGAAAAGTGCTAAAGTTTGTGTTATTTGGAGCCCGCACGGGGCATATTACATGCTCGGGGAATGTCCCGAGCTATGGCTATAAGTCACGCGTTAACGGCGTTAGCCTAACGCTAATCTAAAACATCTCTGGAAGTGCTCCATATGACACCAAAGTGCTATGGGTGAGTAAAACAACTTGTTTTATTACCGAAATAAGGCTCAAATTGTAAAAAACGTTACTTTTCCTTTAACGTACTTAATAGCCCTTGTACTAAGCTAATCTTTTGATCCTGCCTCATTATGTGGAGGTGGCTTCTCGGGCGCGTCGCTGCAGTCGCCCACTTCTCCTGACAAGTTGGGTCAAACAAACATTTTATATCAGGACTGGGGTATAACATGAATGAGCTGGGTGGAGAGGGACTGTGCTTTCTTTCAGGAGATGCAGCCTCTAAACTCTGAGCTTTTATGAGCCACTTGAGAAGATCCAAAACATAACGTCTTCTACAGTGATCCAGCGCACAGGTGTGTTAGCCATATCCCCACTCTCCTCCAGCTGTCAGTCCAGGCACTACACCAAAACACACTGTGGATTATGAAGAAACGGCAACACTGAAAATGGATTTTACAAGCATTTTTATAACTCAATAAGACGGACCTTATTGCTCATATTCACACATTTTCGAATTTAAGCTGCAATCTTTTAAATAAAACTAGGTCAGGTGTAAGCCAAGATGGGGTTTATAGGAGTAATAAAGTGCCCTATAGGAAAGTTAGGTCCTGGCCTCTCCATACACCACTGGGGACCATTTGGGCAAATCATATGAAAAAAGAAACATACCTTCACTTTTTTTTTGTTGCAAATATAGTTAATAAATATATAGTAACACATGCCGTGTAAACCAAGTTTGGTTTAGATGTTATTTTATTCAACTTTCTTGAAGAAATACCAGAGTTAGGCCATTACTTGTTCTAATAGTGACAGCTCCAAAATACACACTTCTCCAATACAAAGCTGTGAGTCTGGTCACTAGTGAATCTCCCAGTTTTTAGATGGGCGTGACTGACAGATGGATGAGAATTAGGGACATGCATGGTCCATTCACACTGGCAAAAATAAAGGCAAAAATATCATATGGGCTGATTTTTGCAGAATGAGGAGCCATTTAGACGAGGACGATTGCGACTGAAAAAGACAAAATATTCTATCGTATTCGTTTACACGGCGGCGGCGCCGTCGGGCTCTGAAACCGCAAAAATCTGAAGACTCCTTCCAGAGTGTGGAGTTTTGAAGACGGCCCGGGTCGTGTCTCCGTCTAAAAGGCAAGAAGCGCTAAACATGTTCATGTTCACGTCGCATACACCTGATCCGCCAAACCGGTAAAAACAATAACAATACGTCGCAGGCGACAGAGGCGAGTTTGGACAAGACCGGGCAGAACCAGTCAGTGTTGGGAAAATTTTGAGAATAGATTAGTTGATGACAGTGCTTGGGTGGAAAACTTCAGAATGACTAAACAAGCTCTTGTTGCATTAAGCGAAGAGCTCCGACCCGACATCGAGGGCGAAACAACCGTAATGAGAGCCCCTGTCGGTGTCCTGAAAAAGGGAGCTCTGACATTATATTAACTGTATTATATTATTATTATATTATTAATATATATTATATTATATTATTAGCAGCCTGGCATGCATATTCAATCGAATTCGCCCACTTTTGCGTCTTCGTATAAACAAACACTTCCTGTTGAGAACGCTTGTCTAAACGCGGATAAAAAATTGAAGAAATGACGCCACTTTTGCGTCTTCTGTTTTGATCGTCGCCGTATAAACGTAGCCTAAATGAGCAACGCACGAAACTCTGTGCATCTGAGGGGAGAGAAATACGGATGCCACAGATGGCCTGGGAACCAGACTGATATGAGTCTATATAAAAATACAGAGAGAAATCATTTTGGATTTGGCAAGGTAAACTATACTTTTGTTACCACATCTGTCCTGGGACAGACTGACATGCTAAAGGCTGCAAACCTGTGTCAACGACTTCTGCGACTTTCACTACCACATCCCTTTCATCCAAGTTTTATTTATTAAAGATCCCATGACATGGTACTTCTTGATGCTTTTATATGGCTCCTTAATGGTTCCCTAATACTGTAAATGAATCCTTCTTCAAAATCAACACTCAGTGCATGAGAAACAGAGATAAGATGAGAAAGAGTAATTTTTCTCTCTCTGAACAGTCCATAATGGGCGTTGTTGCTTGAATGCAAATGAGGAGAAAAGAGATGGCCTATAGTAGAGGGTGGGGGCGTGGCCAAACTCTCCGCTCTCCGCTCTCAGCTGTGCGCTCTCTGATCCATTTCCGCGTTTTTGCGTGGAGAAGAGATTAGAAGCGTTCCATTGAAAAATAAACACATTTCCACAGAAAATAAAATTAAACCACTGCTGTTCAAAGGTCCAGAGGCTCAGATAAAGGACTTCCGAGCCTAGAAACACTCGGACGTGCCTCCAGGCAAATAAAAAAACGCATTTCGCATTGCCTAGTGCATTCGCAGTCCAAACTCTCTGGGCGTGATTTACAGAGACGCTGAGTACAGACAGACGGGGGTGGAACTGCATTTGCATTTCTTTTTTCGATCTGAAGTCAATAAGGTGCCTTTTTCAAAATCGCCCATTTGAGCTCAGATTTTTTGTAACGCAGAAAAGGATCGCAAATGCTGTTTAGACGTAATCAAGTTCTCCATTGATTACCAAATATATTGACATACCTGTTTGGGGCACTGAGCCTGAGTCCACTCATCTTGTTGGACAGACACCTCTCCCCGTTGCTTCCGTTGTGTGAGTACAGAGCAGTGGGCGCATTGTACTGCTGGGTGCTGTACTGCTGGGTGCTGGACTGCTGGGTGCTGGACTGCTGGGTGCTGTATTGGGGCGCACTGTACTGGGTGTGCCCGTTCCCATAGCCCCCGTAGCTGTGGCCGTTGTTGGGTCTGGTGTGCCCGTTGTTGACGTACGGGGTGGGGGAGGAGACGGGCGCTGGGGGGGAGGGAGGCTCTGAGCCGTAAGAGGGTTTACGGTGGTAACTGGAGAAGCCGCTCGAGATGGGACGGAAATTCTGAAAAAGAGAGGAAAATATAAAACTGTTATTAGATTTTGATATTTTAATGCCAGATGCAATAGAAGGTGAATTGAGCTGTGTACATAAAACAAAAAATTACTTTCAGTGTCCATGTCAACTGTTTTTCTCCATGGAGATAGATAAGCTAATGCCAAAATGTGGAATATTCCTGGTAAAGCAATAACAGGTGGCAAATTCCCCACCAGCAAAGTGTATTATGCTTTTATTACTGATGCTATGACAATAATGCAGTTATTTGTACACTCAAGTTTAGCTTATGAGCTTCCAATACCTACCTATATTGTCAAACAAATAAAATTAGCTTTAAGCTTTTGTGAGCTTTAAAGGTCCCATGGCATGAAATTTTCACTTTCTGAGGTTTTTGAACGTTAATGTGAGCTCCCCTACCCTGTTTAGCCCCCCCCCCATGGCTAAAAGTTGCGAAATGTCTAAACTGAGTATTTCCTATCCTTTTCTGCGTTTGAAAAAAACACAGCTCAAACGGGCGATTCTGGCACCTTATTGACGTTTCTCTGGAAATCACGCCTAGAGAGTTTGGACCGCGGAGGAGCTACGCAGTGTGAAATGTGTTTTTTTATTTGCCTGGAGGCACATGCAAGTGTTTCTAGGCTCGGAAGTCCTTTACCCGACCCTCTGGACCTCTGAAACAGAAGTGGTTTAATTTTATTTTCTGTGGAAATGTGTTTTTTTTCACTGAAATGCCTCTCCTTTCTGTCTTCGTGCTTCAAACGCGGAAGTTTATTCATTTATTTATTACCTTTAGTTCAGTAGAAATTGGCAATTCCAGGGCTGATCATCCAATTGATTCTAATGAAGGTATATGGGGTTTAAAAACACTATATTACCATATGACTGTTTTCTGTTTGCGAGAAGAACACAGCCTAAATATGCAGGGTTTGTGTGTTAAAATGCCTGAATAAAACAAAACACAACTCCAAGTATGATCAGAAAAGAATTGAATATGGGCCCTTTAAGGCAAATTGAGTGTCTTGCACAAGAACATAACAGGAACACAACAGCAATATGAAGTGCTCATATTGGGAATCAAACCAACAGACGGAGAGGAAAAATATTTGTACAAACTGAGTGATTAAAGATGGATCAGAGGCCAATGTTTGTGTCTCTTATCAAAGCCAAGAGACTATTAAGAAACTTTGAAATTCAATTTGTCAACTGGACAAAGTTTGTTTGGTCGAAAACGTTTCATAGAAATGGGGGAGTTAGACATAACTTGTCTCCCATTTATAATTCGATTCTCAAACCAAGTCAAAAACAGACAAAGAAACATTAGGGCAGACAATCCAGGGCAGAGGGGTGGAGAGGGTCGTTAGGCTTGAATAGGGAGGCTAAACTAGTCGCCAGAGTAATTTGAAAAACAAAGAGACAGATTAGTGGAGATAGTTTCAGAGCTATTTCAGTGTAGGAGCTCCTCCCTGCAGCTAGATATAAACAGGGTCTAACCAGCACTAGAACCAGAACTGACGAAGCCTCTCGGATGAGCGGCGAAACGTTTTCGACCAAACAAACTTTGTCCAGTTGACAAATTGAATTTCTCCTTTTATCATGGATTCTACCTGGACGACTGAGGGACTCTTCAAACTTGTAAGGCAGCGCGAGAATTATTATATCAAGCAAACAGTTTACATTTGAAAGAGAACAAAAAATAAGGTCAAAAAGCACAAAGTTCAAAATGTCCTCCAAAAACATTTCAGTAGGAAGCAGTAATTTCAAACTTCTGGTAAATGCTGGTCTTTGTGGCATGAATAAACAGCCACATGAGAGGAGCCGGCGGTGGTGATGATATTAAAAACCACATTGTTCAAAGAGAATGGGCTCTCCGCCTCATGTCTCTTGCGGACTTTTCAATATTTAGTTTAGCTGTTGTTGTAGATTTTCTGCAGATTTTTCTGTCAAAGCAAATTACTTTAAAGCCCCAGTGTGTAGGATTCGTGGCGCATAGGTGGATGGTGCTATTGCACTTTCTGTTTTAGCTACGGCAGACGTCGAGGGTCACCCGGGCGCGCCGTAGCACGGACAGCTCGCGTACCGGCGCAAGAACTGCGCGCCACTACTGTATAAATAAAAACACGGTCCCGTTCACTTTTTTTTTTTCTTTTCTCATGAAAACACACATTCCCGATCATGTACCATGACACTCTACACATCAAATGAAACCTTACAGTCTCCTCTTTTTGACTATGCAATTCATTTCCTGGCACAACAATCACTCCCCGAGCACATGGGGCTTTTATACGGAAAAGCACAAAACGGAAAAGCACAAAGCTTACCTTTGAAGGCTCTGCCCAGGTCAAACTCAGCATTTCACCATAAGCTTGGTCTGAAATCTGTCCGTAAGGGTCCAGCGAATAAAATCCAGTAGAACAATTTAGTCCAAAATACGTGTTAGATCCATTATGACGTCTGATCCGGCAGCATGCTTGTCGTTGTTTACCCAAAACCACGAGCCTTGCTGAAGGCGAAGGCGGAGCCCAAATGTCCTTCTGCGGCTCTCGTATTCAAAATGGCTGCCTCTGCATGGGGAAGATCCCCCTTTTTTATGTGACTATATCTAAGTCCAAAAGAATACTTTGATTTCATGATGGAAGTGAAAAGGCTTGGAAAACAATGTATTTTTGAATGGGTATCTTCAATTTCGGTAATTAACGGGTAAAAATCTTACACACTGTCCCTTTAAGAGTATAAATATAGAGAAATCTACTCTGACCTGGCAGTTGATGACAGAACATGATTTTGTTTTGAGGTAAACTGGAATCACGACTTTAAATGCTACTACTACTACGATTGACGGTTTGAATCCCGCTCTCAACATAAACATCATTGTGGTCAGATCCACTGCCCCACAGGTTGGCGACGCGATTCCATCTCCCACAAATGAATACTGTTGTCGTGTTCTTGGGCATGACACTTAACCCACCTCTCCCTCAGTGTCTGTGTACACTGCTGTATTGTGTGTGTGTGAATGGGTGAGTGGTTCCTTGATGTAAAGCACTTTGAATGCCTTGAAGGTGGAAAAACACTGTATAAAAATGTGGCCATCCACCATCTGTGTCAAATATCAGTATTGAAAAATGGTTTGATATCAGTTGATACTGAAACTGGAACCATATACTGTATATCGCCCATGCCTATACCACCACCTGCCTGCTCATACTACTAATACTATTCTACACAACCAGTACTACATAACAACTATGACTAAAACTATCATACCACAACTGCATAATGCTACTGTATGCATGCACTATTACTTCATCAACCATGTCTTTTGTTTTTCCACCTCTCCTGTCCCTGCCACATCACCCTCCCGGTGACACAAACGCAGGCCGCTGTTTACACGGGCTGAATGAACAACACCTACAGTAAATAACAGTGCGCTCCTCCAGTGTTTGGACTTGGGTTAAACACTGATGTCATGGTGCTGGAGAGCGGCAGGGCTGCAGACAGAGCTATCTCCCTCGTCTCGCAGATAAGCACCCAGCTAACCTCGTCCCACTCCAAACCCTGATAAACTTTATTACATGAAGTCACCACCTCTGATATGGCCAACAGCTCAAGAGGGCTGGGCAGGATCATGGTTTAGTTTTGGAAAGGTATTTAGGTCCCGTTTTATTGAGCAATGTTCTGTCAAATCATTTTAAACTTGAAGAATGCTTTATGAGGGCCTGATTCCCATCTATTTATGTCTTACCTGAGTGCAGATATATTGTACAGTATGAGCAGCTCTTGAGGTCAAAATAATTATGTCTGCTGTGCTGTTTACGTCAAGTTCTTAAGTTTTTAAAGGTCCCATGGCATGAAATTTTCACTTTCTGAGGTTTTTGAACGTTAATGTGAGCTCACCTACCCTGTTTAGCCCCCCCATGGTTAAAAGTTGCGAAATGTCTAAACTGAGCATTTACGATCCTTTTCTGTGTTACAAAAAATCGGAGCTCAAACGGGCGATTTTGAACAAGGCACCTTATTGACGTCAGATCGAAAAAAGAAATGCAAATGCAGCTCCACCCCCGTCTGTCTGTACTCAGCGTCTCTGTAAATCACGCCCAGAGAGTTTGGACTGCGAATGCGCTAGGCAATGCGAAATGCGTTTTTTTATTTGCCTGGAGGCACGTCCGAGTGTTTCTAGGCTCGGAAGTCCTTTATCTGAGCCTCTGGACCTTTGAACAGCAGTGGTTTAATTTTATTTTCTGTGGAAATGTGTTTATTTTTCAATGGAACGCTGCAAATCTCCTCCCCCCGTGCAAAAACACAGAAATGGATCAGCTGAGAGCTGAGAGCCAGAGCGGAGAGTTTGGCCACGCCCCCACCCGCTACTATAGGCCATCTCTTTTCTCCTCATTTGCATTCAAGAAACAGCGCCCAGAATGGAGTGTTCAGAGTGATATTTATGACTATTTCTAATTGCGTGTGTCACACTCTCAATGCGTGAGACTTGAGAGCCCTGTTTTATGTCTTACCTGAGGAAGGATTCATTTACAGTATTAGGGAACCATTAAGGAGCCATATAAAAGCATCAAGAAGTACCATGTCATGGGATCTTTAAAGTAGTTGTCCAATAATCAGAAAGTGTGTATTTGTATGTATTGGCTGTATACATACATAAAATACCAAACAGCAAGCTGCGGTGTTCCAAATAGGAAGTGAGCATGGGCGCACATCTGGCTCCATCGGCACTGGCTCCAATTCACTTTGTATTGAGAAGACATCGCCACTCTCTCTATAACTGTTGCAGTCAGGCTCCTTATTTTGGTTTTAAAATGTTTGTATTTACTCGCTCTACGAGATCCTGGAGTTTGTATTAGCTCAGTTGGTAGAGCGTGTGTCCACTGATCCAAAGGTTGCTGGTTCAAATCCCGCTGTTGACATCAGTGGTTGAGCGGTCAGATCCACTGACCCACAGGTTGGTGGGTACGATTCCAGCTCCCACAGATGAACGCTGTTGTATTCCTTGTTGTAAAGCGCTTTGGGTGCCTTGAAGGTGGAAAATCACTATATAAAGATGTGACCATTTACCATTTTGTATGTTAATCAATTCCTATTCCTAATACTAAACTGGCTCCAAAGTCCATTTCTTTATACAGTCCAAGGTTAGCATGTTAGTTGTTGTTAGCTTTACTGTCACAGCCAATCTCCGCTCTGGAGAGCTGTCAAAAGTGCTTATAAATTGCCTGGAAGAATCCATGACTCATCGCAGAATGCGCTGCGGTTGCGCGTAGACAGACAGCTAAGTGAACCAATCAGAGATTGCGCCATCTTGATTCAAAACTGAGGAGGAACTTCCGCTGCCTAAGAGTGACGTTGCGGGCAAAGGCGGGTGCACTGACGTCACCATCTTTGAACGAATCAGAATCGCGGAGTCCGTTTTTAACCGGAGGAGCGAGAGTGGAGCGAGGGTGTCCAAATGGTATCTCGCTGTATAGGAAATACAGAGAGATATCATTTGGCTGGCCAGGTAAGCTTATAAACTCAATGCTGTGAGAAATTGGGATGCTCGGATATAAGTGAGGAATAAGTTTAGACCACGGCAAACTGTTTTAAATGAACCCACATTTTTAAGATGGTAAAATCAGGAACCGTGCCTTCATCAATCTTATCTTATACACTAAATTCAAAGTTTATGTATCTGGTGTTTTGATGTATACGAAAAGTACTGGGAATCACCTTGACACATTGAACCAGGGGCTTTTTCAAGAGCTTGCTAACTGCCAGTGCCACTGTGGTGCTGCCAAGTGGTCACTACTGTTGTTTCTCAGTAAACCAACTCATGAAAAGTGACTTGCTTAAAGGGATATGCCACCCCCAGGTCAAACTTGGGCATCTCCCCACAGTCCAGAGACTAAAACAAGTGGTGGAAAGAGTTTTTCTGGTGACCCAGCCATTGTCCAGGACTGTCAGCACTGACCGCCGCGGTATCTGCAGCTACTCCGCGTTAGACTGGAGTCTAACGTCGCCAGAGAAAGATTTCGGCCAAAAGGAATTAATTTGCTCAATGCGTTTCCCAATTACTTTCTGTGTAGTGCACATTCATATCGAGTGCAAATAAATGTGCAAATCAACACGGAGAGCTTGACTTGGTCATTTTGGGTGGGAACTATTTTTCAGTGCAGAAAAAGACAGCCGAAGCACACACCACGCTGCATAACAGGGGAACTCCCTTCCTGGTGCGTAACTGGCCGAAATCTTTCTCTGGCGACGTTAGACTCCAGTCTAAGGCGGAGTAGCTGCAGATACCGCGGCGGTCAGTGCTGACAGACCTGGACAATGGCTGGGTGACCAGAAAAACGCTTTCCACCACTTATTTTAGTCTCTGGACTGTGGGGAGATGCCCAAGTTTGACCTGGGGGTGGCATATCCCTTTAAGAGTTTGACCAGTGTGGGCAAACAATTTGATCTCAGTGTGATTATTTGTAACAGAGAGAGACGATAGAAAAAGAGAAGTCAACTAGTCAAATGAACAAAGTATACAGATACAAATCTGAATTCTTTATTGTGGATTTCATTGATTTCAGATCCTAGATGTCATAGTTCCAGATGACTGAAAGAGCCAGATTTTTTTCTATTTAGGGATCCCACACTTAACTAGAAATCATTTTCCAGGACTTTTTTTTTAGGTATGTTATCGCACCATCTACAAACAGATAACCCCGTTTGTCCCCTTATTTTTATTAAATATTATTGGCCAATAGAATGTTGAGATGTCATCTAAACCCAACAATACCACAGTCTTAATGTCTTTTGGCAGGTCTGTGTAGAGTCTATAGAAGGATAACGATTAGCAAAAAGTGATTATGTGGCAGGTGGTGAGCGAGAAGAGAGGGAAGAGATAGAGAGAGCTGTAGGGCGATAGAGAGGTGGAGGTGTAGATTGGGATTATGTTTAAAGTGTTCAAGCAGCAGGAGGTTGGCCTGTGCACCTCTCCAAACATAACCCCTGTCAGCCTCGTACACATGCTGCACTCTTCCTCCCCGGCAGGACCACACACACCCGTCGCACCCGTCGCACTCTCCCTCTGTAATCAGCACTTCCTCATCGCCGTTTCAACCCAAGACCAGTCACTGCTCGACCTCCTGCTGATGAAACCGATGCTCCGACGAAATAAGATAAGATAAGATAAGATAAACTTTATTGTCCCCAAGGGGAAATTTGTCTTGGGCTCACTGCCCAGAGCTTAAAAACACAGTTCCACTCACACATACAGTACAGACAGACAAACAGAAAACAGATACATTTGTCCATCTTTGATGTCCATTGTCCATTTGTGCACTACACAACCTTACAGTGTTCTATTTATTGCACAAGTAATTATTGCACAGATAATTATTGCACAAGCCCTATTACACAAACTGTTATTGCACAATAGTTATTGCACCATTCAATATAAAGTGACTAAGTGCTCCTTTTTTGTGCAATAAAAAATAAAGTGACTAAGTGCTCATTTTTTGTGCAAATTTGTTCAACAGTGCAACAGAAGTGGGCACAAATGAGAGTTTATATCTGTTACTCTTAAAGTTATGTGCTCGATAGCGTCTGCCTGATGGGAGCATTCCATATTCCCCATGCAACAGGTGAGAGGGGTTCCCGACAATCCGTCTGGCCTGAGCGAGCACAGAGTCTTGAAAAATGTCCCGCAGAGAAGGAAACTCTTTCCTGTCAATCACCTCCATGGCCTTATTTACCAGTTTCTCAAGCTTGGTTTTACACTGGACAGTTAAGGAACCAAACCAGGCGACCAGACTGTAGCATATGAGACTCTCCAAAACAGCATTATAAAAACAAGTCATGATTTTTGTGCTCACACCAAACAGCCTCAGTCTCCTTAAAAAGTGGAGCCTCTGGGACAGCTTGGAAAAAAGAAATACAAAATGTACATGAAATGTTAACCCGTTTCACTTTGCTTTTTCTGAGAACCTCAGTAAATAAAGATGGATGAATGCAGAGGTCTAATAACAAAGGGCCAGACATATGACATATGACACCAAAGTGCTATGGGTGAGAAAAACAACTTGTTTTATTACCGAAATAAGGCTCAAATTGTAAAAAGAAACATTACTTTTCCTTTAAAACTATGATTTTGAATTGAGCCTTTTACTATCAAAATAAAGTTTGAAATTGTAGTCATGACAACTCCTTGAATACCGTCGTCAGGGGCGTCACCAGAGTTAGGTTTGGTCAGCTCTAACCCGACTGTGTATGACTTGGCTTTGGGATAGGTTTGAGAGACTGTTGGACCATAGTGTATTGTAAAACACCCAGATCACTGTGGCTTTTGTCTCTACTGCAGTAGCCCTGTACTTCACACCAAACCCACAGCCAACCAGACCAACCCCGAGCCCAACCCCATCATTATGCTCTCCAGATGGTTCCTCTCGTATCGACTTTATTCAACCAAAAAGAACAGCTCTTGTAGGATTTATTATTCTACTATTGTGGATTTTATTTCACTAATTTCCTGACGAGACATAATGCAATAGAACATGATAAACTCTCTTTTGATACTAAGGAAAAATCTGATATGCTAATGATAATGCTAATCCCCAATGATGATGGGGAAAAAAAGCGTATTTAATTTCACACATGGTAGTCATGTTCATTTTTTCCCCCCATGTGGTCTTAAAGGAAAAGTAACGTTTTTTACAATCTGAGCCTTATTTCAGTAATAAAACAAGTTGTTTTACTCACCCATAGCACTTTGGTGTCATATGGAGCATTTCTGGAGATGTTTTAGATTAGCGTTAGGCTAACGCCGTTAGCCTAGCGTGACTTATAGCCATAGCTCAGGGCATTCCCCGAGCATGTAATATGCCCCGTGCGGTCTCCAAATAACACAAACTTTAGCACTTTTCAAATCATAGAAGCCCGATGTCTTAGTCTACGATTTCATTTGAAGCAAAAGTGGCCTGTAATCCGAGATTTATCCATAGTTTACAGCTTTGCGTTCCATGTTTGGGTCCCGGGAGCTGAGAGCACAGTCCACACATGCGCACTGGCCTCCTCATCTACTCGAAACTATGGATAAATCTCGGATTACAGGCCACTTTTGACCACACAAAATCGTAGACTAAGACATCGGGCTTCTATGATTTGAAAAGTGCTAAAGTTTGTGTTATTTGGAGCCTGCACGGGGCATATTACATGCTCGGGGAATGCCCCGAGCTATGGCTATAAGTCGCGCTAGGCTAACGGCGTTAGCCTAACGCTAATCTAAAACATCTCCGGAAATGCTCCATATGACACCAAAGTGCTATGGGTGAGTAAAACAACTTGTTTTATTACCGAAATAAGGCTCAGATTGTAAAAAACGTTACTTTTCCTTTAAAGCAGACCAATTATGCAAAACTTGGTGAAACTTCAATTTCAAAATGTTTATAATGACTTTTATGTATATATTTTTCTTTTCTCAAACCCAAAACGCGTGCAGAAAATTACCCTAAAATTATATGACAATTTTTCAGTCCAAAAAAAAAAGAAAAAAACTTTTCTAGGGAGTGTCCGTCAATTGCTTTTCACCATGGAGATGTTATTGCTTTGTCTGGAATGTTCCACGGTATGAGATTAAACCTTTCTATCTTCATGGAGACCAAACCAGACCAAGTTACAGGTCAGATCTGTGGAGAGGTGACGCTGCTCACAGTCAGTATGCCTGTTTTTCATGGTATTTTTGAGCTATAAAACCACCTGTAATTGAACAAATGTAATGTAAAGCTATTTAATATCACACTGTGGAACATTTCTGGCAGAGCAATGATATATCTATAGAAACAAGCATGTGATGGACCCGTAACCAAAAAGTTACATAGTGCACCTTTAAGTGAATTACTGATTTATAATTATTTTACTTAAAGGAAAAGTAACGTTTTTTTACAATCTGAGCCTTATTTCGGTAATAAAACAAGTTGTTTTACTCACCCATAGCACTTTGGTGTCATATGGAGCACTTCCAGAGATGTTTTAGATTTGCGGTTAGCCTAGCGCGACTTCTAGCCATAGCTCGGGGCATATAATATATTCCCCAAGCATGTAATATGCCCCGTGCGGGCTCCAAATAACACAAACTTTAGCACTTTTCAAATCATAGAAGCCCGATGTCTTAGTCTACGATTTCGTTTGAAGCAAAAGTGGCCTGTAATCCGAGATTTATCCATAGTTTACAGCTTTGCGTTTCATGTTTGGGTCCCTGGAGCTGAGAGCACAGTCCGCACATGCGCACTGGCGTCCTCATCTACTCGAAACTATGGATAAATCTCGGATTACAGGCCACTTTTGACCACACGAAATCGTAGGCTAAGACATCGGGCTTCTATGATTTGAAAAGTGCTAAAATTTGTGTTATTTGGAGACCGCAAACAAGTGCCCCGAGAACTCACATGATGGAGATCACAAATCTAAAACATCTCTGGAAGTGCTCCATATGACACCAAAGTGCTATGGGTGAGTAAAACAACTTGTTTTATTACCGAAATAAGGCTCAGATTGTAAAAAAAAACGTTACTTTTCCTTTAAATATGGTACTTTTACATTTGTACTTCATTACCACTTCAAATGTATCTAAATTCACTGCAAATTTCAGTACCGTAATATGTGGGTAAACATTTTGTTCACACCCTAATCAAAGTATAACTGAAAAACCATTGAGTGAACTTGATGTGAGGTCTTGTCATACTAGCAGACGTGTATTTTCATGCCGATATTAAGAGATTTAAGCAGACAAAAGAGGTGGGAAGTTCCCGTGTCTGTGTATTATGTTACTGCTCTAGTTGCACGAACACGAACACACCACAATGACACTCCTCCTTTTGACTTTTACACAGGTTAAGTGAGGACATTCAGGGAAGCTACAGAAAATACGAGATTGAAGTTTCACGGATTTATTGTCATTGTCACAAGCAACAATGAATTTACTTTTAGAGCATTTAGACAGCGTAAAAGGCTGTCGTTTTATGTTGCCTTTCAAAACTGAAATCTTTGAGGAAAATAGTGTAGATTTGCCATTTTGAAGTTTCTTTGGCTTAAAACTATACCATACTTTATTGGAAATTGTTTTACTTGACTTTTGCTCATTGGTTTTATTGAATGAGACAGATGTTACCATAGACTGTATAAAGTGACATCACCCATAGTGCTCCAGTCAAATGAGGCTCATAGAGACTAGCAGTTATGGGGCAAATTTGGAGGCGAGCTCCATATTAGGAATGGGAATTAATGTACAGACAAAATAGTGAAATAAAACCTCAGAATAACAAAGCGCAGGTTAATACAAACATTTTAAAGGGACAGTGTGTAAGATTTTTACCCGTTAATTACTGAAATTGAAGATACCCATTCAAAAATACATTGTTTTCCAAGCCTTTTCACTTCCATCATGAAATCAAAGTATTCTTTTGGACTTAGATATAGTCACATAAAAGGGGGATCTTCCCCATGCAGAGGCAGCCATTTTGAATACGAGAGCCGCAGAAGGACATTTGGGCTCCGCCTTCGCCTTCGGCAAGGCTCGTGGTTTAATGGATCTAACACATGTTTTGGACTAAATTGTTTTACTGGATTTTATTCGCTGGATCCTTACGGACAAATTGAGAGCAAGTTTATGGTGAAATACAGAGTTTGACCTGTGCAAAGCATTCTAAGGTAAGATAACCTCGTTTTGTGCTTTTCCGTATAAAAGCCCCATGTGCTCGGGGAGTGATTGTTGTGCAGGGAAATGAATTGCATAGTCAAAAAGAGGAGACTGTAAGGTTTCATTTGATGTGTAGAGTGTCATGGTACATGATCGGGAATGTGTGTTTTCATGAGAGAAAAAAAAACAAAAACGGGACCGCGTTTTATTTATACAGTAGCGGCGCGCGGACCTCGAGGTCTGCCGTAGCTAAAACAGAAAGTGCAATAGCACCATCCACCTATGCGCCACGAATTCTACACACTGGGGCTTTAAAGGAAAAGTAACGTTTTTTACAATCTGAGCCTTATTTCGGTAATAAAACAAGTTGTTTTACTCACCCATAGTAATTTGGTGTCATATGGAGCACTTCCAGAGATGTTTTAGATTTGCGATCTCCATCATGTGAGTTCTCGGGGCACATGTTTGCGGTCTCCAAATAACACAAACTTTAGCACTTTTCAAATCATAGAAGCCCGATGTCTTAATCTACGATTTCGTGTGGTCAAAAGTGGCCTGTAATCCGAGATTTAGCCATAGTTTCGAGTAGATGAGGACGCCAGTGCGCATGTGCGGACTGTGCTCTCAGCTCCCGGGACCCAAACATGAAACGCAAAGCTGTAAACTATGGATAAATCTCGGATTACAGGCCACTTTTGCTTCAAACGAAATCGTAGACTAAGACATCGGGCTTCTATGATTTGAAAAGTGCTAAAGTTTGTGTTATTTGGAGCCCGCACGGGGCATATTACATGCTTGGGGAATATATTATATGCCCCGAGCTATGGCTAGAAGTCGCGCTAGGCTAACCGCAAATCTAAAACATCTCTGGAAGTGCTCCATATGACACCAAAGTGCTATGGGTGAGTAAAACAACTTGTTTCTCCTGTGTGAGATCAATAAAGTCTTATCTTATCTTATCTTTATCTTTATTACCGAAATAAGGCTCAAATTGTAAAAAAAAAAAAAAAAACGTTACTTTTCCTTTAAGACCAAAATGAGGATCGTGACAGCAGCACTTACACATAGTTTGGCTGTGTTTCTTCAACACAAAGTGAACTATACCCACAGTCAATGGAGCCGGAGCCGCGCCAATGCTCACTTCCTATTTGGAATGTGGCCAGCAGTCTATGGATGTAACTCAGAAGTGGGGTGTTTCATTTCATTCACAAAAGTTTAACACTTAAACCCTGCATGTATAGTTTTTCTCTCTGATGTCATGTGGCAGTACAGGAAGTACTTGCTGTGTTTTTAAACTCCATACACCTTCACTCTTGGAATTGCCAATCTCTACAGGTGGTTTTTATAACTCAAAAATACCTTGAAAAACAACATTCTGACTGTGAGCGGGATTGCTTCTCCACAGATCTGACCTGTACCTTGGTCTAGTTTGGTTTCCATGAAGATAGAAAGGTTTAATACCATAATGTGAAACACCCCAGACAAAGCAATAACATGTCCATGGTGAAAAGCATTTCACGGACCCTCCACCAGAAAAGTTACACAGACACAGTGCACCATTATGTGATTCTGCTCTTTTTACCACAACATACACCACGACGAACATCTAAGGTCAAAGCTGCAGACCTCCTCACATTTGACACGTACATTCCTCTATAAGCCCGTGTTGCGCTTACACCCGTCTGTTCCCCACTATTTTTGCCTTTCGTCTTGCAACACTCCACCCAGAAAAACAGATCCTCGCCTGGACCGCCTGGCAGATTTATGGGGCGAGACATCTGGAACGTGCCGCAGAAAAAGGCCCATTTGGTAACTCGTAGCAATCTCGACTTGCATTTACGGGTATACAGGCTATGTTTGTTTATGTTAAAGATCCCATGACATGGTACTTCTTGATGCTTTTATATGGCTCCTTAATGGTTCCCTAATACTGTAAATGAATCCTTCTTCAAAATCAACACTCAGTGCATGAGAAACAGAGATAAGATGAGAAAGAGTAATTTTTCTCTCTCTGAACACTCCATTCTGGGCGTTGCTGCTTGAATGCAAATGAGGAGAAAAGAGATGGCTTATAGTAGAGGGTGGGGGCGTGGCCAAACTCTCCGCTCTCAGCTCTCAGCTGTGCGCTCTCTGATCCATTTCCGTGTTTTTGCGGGGAGAAGAGATGAGAAGCGTTCCATTGAAAAACACATTTCCACAGAAAATAAAATTAAACCACTGCTGTTCAAAGGTCCAGAGGCTCAGATAAAGGACTTCCGAGCCTAGAAACACTCGGACGTGCCTCCAGGCAAATAAAAAAACGCATTTCGCATTGCCTAGCGCATTCGCAGTCCAAACTCTCTGGGCGTGATTTACAGAGACGCTGAGTACAGACAGACGGGGGTGGAACTGCATTTGCATTTCTTTTTTCAATCTGACGTCAATAAGGTGCCTTGTTCAAACTCGCCCGTTTGAGCTCTGATTTTTTCTAACGCAGAAAAGGATCGCAAATGCTCAGTTTAGACATTTCACAACTTTTAACCATGGGGGGGGGGGGCTAAACAGGGTAGGGGAGCTCACATTAACGTTCAAAAACCTCAGAAAGTGAAAATTTCATGCCATGGGACCTTTAAACTTGTCTGGTTAACGCCAACTGTCTCGTTACTCTGATTAATTGCTGTATTACAAGTCTGGACAATGTATGGCTCACACTGGGAAGCTGTGTAGGTGTGACCGCCGGATTAAACAGCAGAAATCCCGAATCGCAAGTAACTCCATTTTTTAGCTTCAGTGCAGTCAAAACATTTGTTATGAATCTGGTGTCAGTCTTTGTTTGAAAAGGTTAGATTTCGAATAATAGTTTGTGTCTTTTGAGGATGACTGATCTTTCATTGTAAATCTCTAAAGGATCCAACTTGGCTCCAGCTTTGAAGGGAGAAAAAAGTGGCTAAAAAGAGCGTTGTCTGTTGCAGTGTGCTGCTTGACTGAGCTGTTAGATTGTGCTATCCATCCTAGCTAATCATATCGTCAAAAGCAAGTTAGCGGGGACAGTTAATAAAGCTTGTTTTTCTTCTCAAAACAATATTTGTCCAAAAAGTGATATATTTGCATCACAAAACAGTTGTCCACGAAAAAGTCAGAAGTCATAATCGCTTGGTGCTATTTTCTCTCGATTCCTATCACTGTATCATTATTATTATTAGCCTGTTCACTTGTAAGTGGCGATGTCTAACCAGGAAAGCAGCATGAGCTTCACACAAGTCTGATTTCGGTTGCCAGTTTCAATGCTGAAATCCAGTTGGTTTAAACCTAAAATTCCTCTCTCTGATCTGAAAGGTCACTACCTAAACTCCAGCACCTGCAGCCGTGAATCAGTTTATGTTTTCCATAAACTGAGAATGAGAAAAATATGTTCTTTCTTCAGATTAAGGCATTGGCAGCTGAGGTTCACCTGTGATTGTAATACCTTTTTAACACTGTAAAGGAAGCAGACTATGCACAGTTCCTTTAAAACACAAATGTGTGTGGCTGCGGGTGTTCTGCATGTATCGCTATTGATGGAATGTTCATCAGTTACCATGGTGACACACATGGTGACAAACACAGAGCAAAAGGTCTGACGTTTGAAAACTCACGAAAAAGCACAAAAATGATCTAAACAGCACATTTTCAGGAGCCTGTGATCAAAACAAGCATTCATGGCCTGTTTAGGTGTTTGATTTGAGCTTCAAACAGAGCAGTGGCTTCAGTTAGCTTCACACTCCCAGGGAATGTTGATGAACAGCTGCAAAGTACTGTATGTAACTTACTTCTCCCATTGAAAATGTCCATTAATATATGAAATAAAAATGTCTGTGTGTGTGTGTGTGTGTATATATATATATATATATATATATATATATATATATATATATATATATATATATATATATATATATATATATATATATATATACATATATATATATATATATATATATATATATATACAGTGGTACCTCACCTAACAAAATTAATTCGTTCCAGAAGTGGTTTCGTAACGTGAAAAATGCATAAGTTGAGTAGCTATTTCAATGGAAAAAGCCTGATTCGTTCCAAGGCCCCGATCTAAGTTTTTTTTTATAGTGTAACTTTTTTTTATAGTGTAACACTGCATCCTGATTGGTTTCTCCGACTGGATTTAAACTTTTCTCACATTTGTCTCTCGTTTAAACACTCAAACTTTCATAGATTTTCAACAAAATGTATTAATAATGAAGTGTGGGGGGAAGGGGGAGGGGGGAGAAAACTGTGCTCTGACACGTGTGATAGCGGCATGTGTGACAGCTGACCCGGCTGCCAACAGATCTAGACCTGGACTAAACCTGGACTAAACCAGGACTAAACCTAGACTAAACCTGGACTAAACCTGGACTAAACCTAGACTAAACCTGGACTAAACCTGGACTAGACCAGGACTAGACCAGGTGGATTAAAGCGCCACGCGTGGGTCTATTTCCTGGTATCGTTTCGAGTCACAGCCGAGGCGAGCTGCCGTAAGGTGCTCACAGAGCGGCCTGGATAGAACCGTGAGGTCGGCCTCTTCAAGACCTCCAGGCTGATGACCGGGACAATCCCCGGACCCATGCCCGCTTAGGGAGCTCTTAAGGCGGGCTGGCAGTGTCCCCCTGGGTCCCTGGATGTCTGGGGCTCCGTGCCTGGAGAGGCCCTGGAGAGCAGGTCTAGACCGCGGCTCTTGCATGCGAGCAGCGGCTCGCCTCAGCTGTGACTCGAAACGAAACCAGGAAATAGACCCACGTGCGGCGTTTTAATCCACCTGGTCTAGTCCAGGTTTAGTCCAGGTTTAGTCCAGGTTTAGTCCAGGTTTAGTCCTGGTTTAGTCCAGATCTAAACCTGCTGGCAGCTCCGCGCCGGGTCAGCTGTCACACATGCCGCTATCACACGTGTCAGAGCGCAGTCTTCTCCCCCCTCCTCCTTCCCCCCACACTTCACTATTAACACATTTTGTTGAAAATCTATGAAAGTTTGAGTGTTTAAACAAGAGACAAATGTGAGAAAAGTTTAAATCCAGTCTGAGAAAAGCGTATAATGTGTGTGGCTGAGCGCGCATTATTTGAATTTTTGAGATTTCGTGTTTCGTAACTTGAATTTTCTTTCGTATCTAGAGACCAAAATTTACCGTGAGCGTTTCGTAACTTGAAATTTTCGTTTGTTGGGTCATTCGTAAGGTGAGGTACCACCGTATATATATATTTGAAAATTCCATGGTCTTGAATGAACCCAATGACCACAGTTTGGTTAAGGAGGAGGAGGAGGAGGAGGAGGAGGAGGAGGAGGAAGAGGAGGAGGAGGGGGGGGCTGTAATTGAAGTCATGTGTTTTTGAGTCCAGATTTGGGCCTGGTTTCTGGACACAGCTCCTGCTCAGGGCTAAGCCTCGAGGGACTTTAAAATGAGGGTTTTCACAAGCTGCTCTGCTCTAGCGATCAAACATAAACCAGGGCTCTATGCATGTGTGAGTGTGAAGATACAAAAACAAAGAAATGCATCATGGGATTTAGGGCAAAGTCCCATGGGAAAGACAGTAGGAATAAGTTTTCACATGCTGATTTGTACAAAATATACAAATATGTTTGGTAAAGGTTCATTCTGTCTTCACTTTCACACTTGTAGATTGATTCTTTTTACAGTCAGGAACATTTGTTTAGCTGCTTTACATGTTTTGGCTGCTTCCTGTATCCTCAGCCATTTCACGTGATGCATACTCTTGTTGTGTCCTTGAGACGACACTGGACTATCTAGAGCTGCACCAATTAATTTAAAATAATTCTGACTAATTGATTGGAAAATAATTGTTATACTATTTTGAAAGTCTTAGTTGTCAACTGGACCATACAGACTTGTTTTAACATTTTGTGATTTTGAACAGCTGTACTACCTTTTGTTAGGGTTAGGGTTAGGGTCACTTATGGAATTACCCTCATGTATTTTATATTAACTATGTTTTTTGTGAATTCAGTAGTAGTTCAGTAGTTGAGTGCTAAGTAGGATTTATTGAAGAATGAGCTTACTCAGATGCAAGTTTCAGATGCTTTCACAACTTTGAAATATTCTTTTGTCAGACAGAAGAGTTTGTTTACCTGCTTTATATGCTTTAGCTACTTCCTGTATCTCCCACAGAAGCGTCCCGTGACAGTGTATTATCGTGTCTTGTAGGCTGCTTTACATTGTTTTGCCAGACAGGGAAAACAAACAAACAAACAGAGCAATAAAATATGAAAACAGCCATATTTGACCACTTTGACAAGATACAGGAAGTAGATTTCGCATGTAAAGTAGGTAAACAAACAAACTGTCTTGGCTGACAAAAGAATCAGTATTTATGGATGGCTTATACAGTACATTTGGGTAAGTTCATTCTACAACAAATTCTACTTAGCACTTAAAATGCATATGACTACTGCTGATTTCACGGAACATTGTCAAAGGGACAGTGTGTAAGATTTTTACCTGTTAATTACCGAAATTGAAGATACCCATTCAAAAATACATTGTTTTCCAAGCCTTTTCACTTCCATCATGAAATCAAAGTATTCTTTTGGACTTAGATATAGTCACATAAAAGGGGGATCTTCCCCATGCAGAGGCAGCCATTTTGAATACGAGAGCCGCAGAAGGACATTTGGGCTCCGCCTTCGCCTTCGGCAAGGCTCGTGGTTTTGGGTAAACAACACAAGCATGTTGCCGGATCAGACGTCGTAATGGATCTAACACGTGATTTGGACTAAATTGTTTTACTGGATTTTATTCGCTGGATCCTTACGGACAAATTGAGAGCAAGTTTATGGTGAAATACAGAGTTTGACCTGTGCAAAGCATTCTAAGGTAAGCTAACCTCGTTTTGTGCTTTTCCGTATAAAAGCCCCATGTGCTCGGGGAGTGATTGTTGTGCAGAGAAATGAATTGCATAGTCAAAAAGAGGAGACTGTAAGGTTTCATTTTCATCAGTCACCTGGAGAGAGGAAACACATATGTGAGAATGCTCTTCATCGACTACAGCTCGGCATTCAACACCATAATCCCCTCCAAACTGGTCTCCAAGCTCACCGCCCTGGGCCTGGGGACGTCCATCTGCTGCTGGATATGGGACTTCCTCACCAACAGGCCACAGGCGGTGAGGATCGGCAGCCACGTCTCCTCCACATGTGTCCTCAGCACTGGGGCACCCCAGGGCTGTGTTCTCAGCCCTCTCCTGTACTCCCTGTTCACCTATGACTGTACCGCCAGGCACAGGTCCAACACCATCCTCAAGTTTGCTGACGACACCACCATCCTAGGCCTCATCACCAACAACGATGAGAGTGCCTACAGAGACGAGGTGAAATCACTGACCAGCTGGTGTCAGGAAAATAACCTCTCTCTGAACGTCAGCAAAACTAAGGAAATGATCGTGGACTTCAGGAGACAGCGTGTAGACCAGCATTCCCCCATCTCCATCAACAACGCTGAGGTGGAGGAGGTCAGCAGTTTTAAGTTCCTTGGGGTACACATCACTGAGGATCTGTCCTGGACACTACATACAGACACTGTGGTTAAGAAAGCCCGACAAAGACTCTACTTCCTGAGGAAGCTGAGGAAGTTTGGTATGAACACCAGCATCCTCACAAACTTCTACAGGTGCACCATCGAGAGCCTGCTGACGGGCTGCATCACAGTGTGGTATGGGAACTGCACCGCTCAGAGCCGCAAAGCACTACAGAGGGTGGTGCGAGCAGCAGAGGACATCACTGGCAGCAGTCTCCCCTCCATCCAGGACATTTACCACAGCAGGGGTCTGCGTAAAGCACGCAGCATCACTAAGGACCATACTCATCCGGCACAAGGACTCTTCTGTCTGCTACCCTCTGGTAGACGATACAGGAGCCTGCAGCACGCACAAAAACACTCAAAGACAGATATTACCCCCAAGCTGTCAGACTACTGAACTCTGGGTAATACTCTAAATAATACTGAACTCTCAATAATACTGCACTAAACTACCTTTCATTATGCATAATTATGTTTACTGCTGCTGCTCTATATGAATATATCATGTTTGTCACTACCTCACTGTAAATTACTGTTACCAGTGCAATAATCAGTGCAATAACCTATGAGCAATATTTATACCATACTATGTGCAATACGAAATCCACATGCAACACCTACACCACAACATATTATGTGCAATCTGTGAAATACTTACACCTTATTTGATCTTGATTTAATCCTACCTGCACCTTGTACATTGTACCTTGTTTTTTTTTGTTTTTTTATTACATTTTATTACATATTTTATTATATTGTTTATTATATTGTTTACTTCTTCCCCTGCACTTTTGCAACACTTTGTTTTACCATGTACTATTATTGCATGTTACTAGTACTTCTTGACTATCTTAGCGAGTCAACGGTTCTTCTGATTCTAAGCATTTCATTGCATTGTTGACCTTGTGTTGATTCTGCATATGACAAATAAACAATCTTGAATCTTGAATTTGATGTGTAGCGTGTCATGGTACATGATCAGGAATGTGTGTTTTCATGAGAAAAGAAAATAAATAAAAATAACTGGGACCGTGTTTTATTTACACAGTAGCGGCGCGCGGCTCGAGCCCGGGTGACCCTCGAGGTCTGCCGTAGTTAAAACAGAAAGTGCAATAGCACCATCCACCTATGCGCCACGAATCCTACACACTGGGGCTTTAACATAGCATGCATAAGTGGTAATTCCATAAGTGTTACCTCGAAACTATAATGTTAAGGGCGTAAAATGCATACATAATGTACATTTTAACCAAATTAAAGGTGAGCCTGAAGTCTTCATCTTGTGATTTTCGACAACTCTGTATTGTCCAGTTAATTATGCCCAGAGATACAACAGTATGGATTTGGATTAGTGACATTTTCAAATCAAATGTCATAAATACAAAGTTGTTTAATTTGACGAGATAAAGCCAGCATGTGTTTGACTGTTCAGACAGCCTGTATCTTCTCGACTCCACCTCAGCTTCGTCCCTGTCAGCGCTCACACACAGAGCCGTGTTGACTAAAGTCGCATTCTCTAGAGCGGTGCAAGGATTAGGCCTGATTAGACACACACAAACACCAAACAGACAGGCTGCAGGTCACAGGTCTAAAAGCAGAGCCTGCATGAGTGTGGAGCTCTTTCTACCGGTACTTTAACAGGGCTTAGGGAAAGTGGGCACGTTCAAACCCCTGTCAACACCACAACATTAGGCACAAGCTGTTAAGGCTCAGGGTATGTGTTAAATGCATGGATTTAGGAGTGTTTTCACAGTAAAACAATGCTAATCTGCTGCATTATCAGGTGGATGTTACAATTAACTTTCAGCGTAACGGCTATTGGCAGTGTTGGGAAGAATACTGAAAACCCAAATTAAACTGTATTTTGTAACATTTTCAGTTACATGGGCCAACTACAGTACTGTAATCTGAATACAGTGGTACCTCACCTTACGAAATTAATTCGTTCCAGAAGTGGTTTCGTAACGTGAAAAATTCGTAAGTTGAGTAGCTATTTCAATGGAAAAAGCCTGATTCGTTCCAAGGCCCCGATCCAAGTTTTTTTTTTTATAGTGTAACTTATTTTATAGTGTAACATTGTGAAGCCGCACATGACCCGGCGCGGGGCTGACAGCAGGTCTAGACCAAGGTCTAAACCTGGACTGGACCAGGACTAAACCTGGACTAAACCAGGACTAGACCAGGTGGATTAAAGCGCCGCGCGTGGGTCTATTTCCTGGTTTCGTTTCGAGTCACAGCTGAGGGGAGCCGCTGCTCTAGACCTGCCCGCGTAAGGTGCTCACAGAGCGGCCTGGATAGAACCGTGAGGTCGGCCTCTTCAAGACCTCCAGGCCGGTGACCGGGACAATCCCCGGACCCATGCCCGCTTAGGGAGCTCATCTGTCACACATGCCGCTATCACACATGTGTCAGAGCGCAGTCTTCTCCACCCTCCCCCTTCCCCCCACACGCTTCATTCACTATTAATAATTTTGTTGAAAATCTATGAAAGTTTGAGTGTTTAAACGAGAGACAAATGTGAGAAAAGTTTAAATCCAGGCTGAGAAAAGCGTATAATGTGTGTGGCTGAGCGCGCATTATTTGAATTTTTGAGATTTCGCGTTTCGTAACTTGAATTTTCTTTCGTATCTAGAGACCAAAATTTACCGTGAAGGCGTTTCGTAACTTGAAATTTTCGTTTGTTGGGTCATTCGTAAGGTGAGGTACCACTGTACTTAGAATACCTTTACACCAATTTACATTATACTTTTGTATTTCTGTTTCTCTGTTTGTCATGCATAAACTTGTGACTAATTTGAGAAGGCGAAAATGCGCGCACACCCTCACTAATAACTTGCAGTACAAAGCCAAAATGATGTGATTAAGTACAACCAGGTATTTCTTTTAATTTAGGAAAGTAACTGTACTCTGAATATAACCAATGAGAAAGTAAGTGTACCAGAATACAGTTACTCAAAATTAGTATTCTGAATATATTTTCGTACATGTACTCTAGTTACTTCCCATCACTGACCAGCTGCCTAAAGAATATGCCTTAAGCTTTATTTATTACTTTATTGCACAAAAATAGCAGCATTTTATTTTTGTTTGTGGTTAAAAATGACATTTTTACAGGCCATTTTTAACCACAAACCATGAAATGCTGTTATTTTTGTTTCTAGTAAATTGAATAGTGCCTTTTTAGGGAAAATAATCAGTCTTGGCCCAAAAATATTAGCAGACCTTAACAGCCAGCAGTTTCTCTGGATTCTAAAAAATCGTACATGAAAACTAAGGTTCACACAAACTTAAGTTTTCATTCAAAAACCTCTGAACCCAGTCAAAGAAAAAGAAATGATGAATGCTGTGAATGACAAGCAGCATGGACTTCACACTTTCTTCTTTTAGTTACAGTGGTACCTCACCTTACGAAATTTGTTCCAGAAGTGGTTTCGTAACGTGAATTTTTCGTAAGTTGAGTAGCTATTTCAATGGAAAAGGCCTGATCCGTTCCAAGGTTGTTTTTTTTAATAGTGTAACTTTTTTTTAATAGTGTAACATTTGTGTTCTGCGTCCTGATTGGAATAAACCAGGTCTAGACCAGAACTAAACCAGGTCTAAACCTGGACTGGACCTGGACTAAACCAGGATTATCCCGGGACATGGCAGTGCCGTTGGAGGAGCACGTTGCTCGTGTCTCCGCGCTCCTTGCGTGTCCCGCGCTAGAGCTAAGAGACCGAGAAAGACGCTCTGTCAGCGGGAATAAGAGCGGGGCGGGGCGGAGCTCTGCTTCTATGTGACCTCCAGAGCCGGGGGGCTGACACTGTGAGCTAACAGGCCGAGAAAGGTGCTATCGGCGGGCAAGACCGCGGGGTCTCGCTCGGGGCGGGCTCTGGTTCTATGTGACTTCCAGGTCTAGACCAGAACTAAACCAGGTCTAGACCAGGTCTAAACCAGGACCGGATCAGGTCCAGACCCGGACCAAACCGGGACCAGACCAGGGCGGGCCGAGCCGAGCCCGCGGCCCCGAGGGGGAGGCACGGCCCGGGCGCCGCGGCTCCATCCCGCAGTCCCGGTGTACTCACGCCCTTGCGCCGTGTCGATGCCGCTTTTTGATCCTTCGATGTCGGCTCTTCCCATCATTGTGAAGCAGAATTCACCAAGCGTTGGATTGTTCACTCACTAAGGGAACGTGAGCGCAGTTTAGACCATTGTGAGACAGGTGAGTTTTACCCTACTGATCATGTGTTGTTGATAATAATCCTGTGTCTCTGCTCCCCTCGCGCGTTCGGCGCTATATTGAGCCGTGTCTCCCCCCACGATTCACTATCAACACATTCCATTGAAAATCTATGAAAGTTCGAGTGTTCAAACGAGAGAGAAATGCGAGAAAAGCCCAACTCCAGTCTGAGAAAAGCGCAGAATGTGTGTGGTGAGGCATTTACAGCCCTAAAACATGTAGAACAATTGCAAAATACAAAGTTGTCCTACCTCGTGGACCTCTCCCACCGCGGGCCACCTCTGGAACCTAACCCCGTGTGTGTTGATAAAGTGTATTTACGTTTCGGGGCGTGCATCTGAGCGCGCATTAATTGAATTTTTGAGATTTCGCGTTTCGTATCTTGAATTTTCTTTCGTATCTAGAGACCAAAATTTGACGTGAAGGCGTTTCGTAACTTGGATTTTTCATATGTAGGGTCTTTCGTAAAGTGAGGTACCACTGTATTTGTACTATTATTGACATTATTGTGCTATGTCTTACTTGTAGATTTTTAAAAGTGCATTGTGTAACTTTTCTGGTGGAGGGTCCATCAAATACATAGAGATGTTATTGCTTTGCCTGGACTGTTTCACGGTATGGCATTAAAACTTTCTCTCTTCATGGAGACCAAACCAGGTCAGATCTGTGGAGAGGTGAGGCTGCTCAGTCAGAACGCCTGTTCATATTGTGGAACATTCAAAGCAGAGCAATGACATCTCTACAGAAACAAGCAGGTGACAGAGCCCTAACTGAAAAATGTACATAGTGCATGATTAAAGTAAAGGGATCAGTCTTTCCGTTTTTGAAAATGAGTCCATTTCTGCCTCCTTTAGTTTAATCTTTTGTGGGAATTAAACCCTGGAAGTTATGCAAGGACTCGCTTTGTCAACTCCAATCAGCCACAGCTGCCAGCACTGGGCCCTCACTGCTCCACATATTTCAGCTTCCGCACGGAGATTTTTCCACAAGCAGATATGACTTTAATAACAGGGGAGCAGATCTGAATGGCATTTGGAGAGTGTGCCAAAGTCCTACACTGACCAAGCAGCAAGGGGCCATTCCTACCAACTGGAAGCTGCCACTGAGCGATGTCAAGCAAGTATTTTTTAAAAACGCAACACTGAATGCCAACATGGATAGTTTTGTCTTACATAATGGTTATAATGCTGTTTCTACTGTCAAGTTTGACAAGATAAAAACTCAAACTCAACTTACTAAATGGAAAAAAACAGCTTTTTTTCCCCCCAAAGGTCCAAATTATATACATTTTTCCCATGTATTTGAGCAAAATGTGTCTTGCTCCAGTACAGATATATTGACTAAACAGCTCTTGAGGTCAAAATATGTGAAGTCTATGTTGTCAGATATTCACAGATAATCAGGAAGTGCACATTAGCATGTTTGTTGGTTAAAAAAGATACATGGTCACATTTTTATAAAGCTCTTTTCCCACATCGAGGCACTCAAAGCGCTTTACATCAAGGAACCAGTCACCCACTCACACACGTACTCATATACCAGTGGGAAGGGTGTCTTGCCCAAGGACACAACGACAGCTTTCATCTGTGGGATCAATGCGCTTTAACATCAAGTAACTACTCGCCCACTCACACACACATTCATGCACCAGTGGCGAGGAAGCTAAGTGTCTTCCCCAACAGCACAACAACACCATTCATCTGTGGGAGCAGGAATAGCACTGCCTAACATGTGGGCTAGTGGATCTGTCTGCTCTACCAATGATGTGTGATGTTGGGATTCAAACCACCAACCTTCTTCAGCTCAGTGACCAAACACTCAGCTGAGTAATAAACAGTTCTTTTTGTTGTTGTTGTTTGTTTGTTTGTTTGTTTTCTGTTTGTTTGTTTTCACAGTAAAAATCAGGCACAGCTCCTTTTAAAAGCAAGGCAACTAATTAGGAAAACACCTTATATACTTTCATTTATTCTAAAACTGTCACTGTCTTTTCATAATAGCTTCACAGTAGTCACAGCTACTACATTTGGGTCTTTAAAGGAAAAGTAACGTTTTTTTTTACAATCTGAGCCTTCTTTCGGCAATAAAACAAGTAGTTTTACTCACCCATAGCACTTTGGTGTCAATTGGAGCAGTATCGCAGAACCTATGTTGTAGCCGTTCTGTTCTACTAATGATCCCGTATCCGTTAGCGTGAGTGCTCGGGGCACTGATTTGCGGTGTCCAAATAACACAAACTTTAGCACTTTTCAAATCACAGAAGATCGCTGTGTCAGGGTAGACTTTTAGTAGATTCCAAAACGGCCTGAAACCCGATATCGCAACAGAAAAGTAAAGTTCAGAGCGGTGTTAGCTTCTTTCGGACTAGCGGTGTTTACAAAACAGCTGAGTTCACGCATGCGCACTGTCCTCTCTGATGACGTCATCAAATGAAACTATAGCTGGATATCGGGTTTCAGGCCGTTTTGGAATCCACTAAAAGTCTACCCTGACACAGCGATCTTCTGTGATTTGAAAAGTGCTAAAGTTTGTGTTATTTGGACACCGCAAAGTAATGCCCTGAGCACTCACGCTAACGGATACGGGATCATTAGTAGAACAGAACGGCTCAACATAACTTCTGCGATACTGCTCCAATTGACACCAAACTGCTATGGGTGAGTAAAACTACTTGTTTTATTGCCGAAAGAAGGCTCAGATTGTAAAAAAAACGTTACTTTTCCTTTAAATTTCTAATATTTTGCAGCATTTTCGTACAATGTGTGCCTATTAATGTATCTTTTTTTTTATAATTCCAAAGCTCTACAGAATTGCATCTTTTCTACCTTCTCCACTCCTTCAAGTCCCCAAATTTGAATATCTAAAAAAGTCAAGTCAAAAGTCCAATTTGTGAACCACCCAGCCAAACCATGTTCACCTTCCAATGACCGTTTTTGAAAGGAAAGTTCAATTAATCATTAAAACATGCCCCAGCTTCAACATGAGGTGACTGAAATAGTGATTACACCTCATCAAAGTGACATTAGAAACAAAGGCTCCTCCGGTGCTGATATGTTGAGTGAAGGGAGCTGTGTGCTTCTCGCTGTGAGTGGATAGTACTTGGCACCGTGGAGCTCCTCTCTCACTGGCTTGCACTTAAAGACAGTAACACAAAACTGAGTCAATATTTTTGCTCAGCTTAAACTGTCATGGTTGAGATTTTTGATCTCTATTTTAAGTCTGATGTGATAGCAAATACAGCAGAAAAGCATTTAAAGCCAAGATGACTAGATGGAGCAAGTATCTAGTTGTTCCAATGTTTGTACAGTCTGTGTCTGATTTTTTCCCCACAAATTTTACAAAATGTGTCTTGTCCCAACGCAGCTATTTTGTATAAGCAGCTCTTGTGGTCAAAATAAGTAGAGCTGTTCTGATACCATTCTTATGCCGATACTCGGCCTTAGCGTACACATCGATATCAGTCCAATATTGCATAGTTTGGAGAAGTAAATAAACTAAACAAAAATAACTACTAATAGGCTATCTCTAAAGAAAAGCAACAAAAATAAAAGAGATTAAGTGTTAAAGGAAAAGTAACGTTTTTTACAATCTGAGCCTTATTTCGGTAATAAAACAAGTTGTTTTACTCACCCATAGCACTTTGGTGTCATATGGAGCACTTCCAGAGATGTTTTAGATTTGCGATCTCCATCATGTGAGTTCTCGGGGCACATGTTTGCGGTCTCCAAATAACACAAACTTTAGCACTGTTCAAATCATAGAAGCCCGATGTCTTAGTCTACGATTTCATGTGGTCAAAAGTGGCCTGTAATCCGAGATTTAGCCATAGTTTCGAGTAGATGAGGAGGCCAGTGCGCATGTGCGGACTGTGCTCTCAGCTCCCGGGACCCAAACATGAAACGCAAAGCTGTAAACTATGGATAAATCTCGGATTACAGGCCACTTTTGCTTCAAACGAAATCGTAGACTAAGACATCGGGCTTCTATGATTTGAAAAGTGCTAAAGTTTGTGCTATTTGGAGCCCGCACGCGGCATATTACATGCTTGGGGAATATATTATATGCCCCGAGCTATGGCTAGAAGTCGCGCTAGGCTAACCGCAAATCTAAAACATCTCTGGAAGTGCTCCATATGACACCAAAGTGCTATGGGTGAGTAAAACAACTTGTTTTATTACCGAAATAAGGCTCAAATTGTAAAAAAAAACAAACATTACTTTTCCTTTAAGGCACCATATAAAAGCATCAAGAAGTACCATGTCATGGGACCTTTAATATTAATACAATTTTTTTTTATTAAGTTTCCATTTACTATTTTATTTCTTCTTTTTGAATTGCAAGGTAACAACACAACAGCGTATAACTTTGCTAATAAGATACTGCAAGTAGTTATCAGTACAAAAGCACAAATGCATTTTTAGAAAGGGTCCACACTAAAGGTGCACTATGTAACTTTTCAGTGGGAGGGTTCGCCACCTGGTTGTCTCCATGGAGATTTTATTTCCTTGCCTGTGATGTTTCATAGCATGGTATTAAACTTATTTATCTTTACCCAATTTCAGGTGTTGAGTTGCTAGAAAAAGATGCATTCTTACTATGAACATGGCCACTTAACTTGGTTTGGTGGTGCTACTTTTTCATCTTCATAGAGACAGATTAATGCCATACTGTGGATCTTCCCGACATAACAAAAAAAAAATCGCCATGGCAAGTAGTGGACCCTCTACCAGAAAAGATACACCTTTAAACATCTTGAGCGTGCTTCAGCTATTGGTTTCTCTTTAACCCGTTTCTTGTTCCTAAATATGTGTCCTCCATCCTTTTGATGAGGTAGTATCCTTTTATGGCTTCTTTGTTCTCAACAGGACATAAAGAGAGGAGGCCTGGTGCTTTAAAAGACCTTAGGGAACAGATGTTTCCTCTCTCCTCTGAGGAACCATCTGAACTGCACTGATTCTGCACCTTCAGTCACTTCATTAAACTAGACTCTGGGACATGGGGCTTATAATACAGGAGGAAGACGTGCTGGAGGACATGTATGGGCAGAAATATGTGCCACCAGAAACTGAATTTGAATCACATAATTTGAAATTGTATTTTTTAATTTGAAATTGTATTTTTTTATTTGAATAATTGCATTGAAAAAATGAATCTGAATAGTACCATTTGAAATTGAATTTATTAGTTTGTAACAGGAATCTAATAAAAGCTCTCTCGATATCTTTCTCGAAATTCAAATTCAGTTCTCAAAATTCAAATTGAGTTTACAAAATTCAAATTCAACTTTACTGTGACAAACATCCTGGTACTTTAAGGATGAAGGAAGAGCAATCGAGCTCAGATATACAGGACTCCTCTGTCTGCTGCTTTAACTTGAATTTGAATTTTGTGAACTGAATTTGAATTTTGACAACTGAATTTGAATTTCGAGGAAGATTTCGAGAGAGCTTTTATTAGATTCCTGTTACAAACTAATAAATTCAATTTCAAATGGTACTATTCAGATTCAATTTTTCAATGCAATGATTCAAATTAAAAAATACAATGTCAAATTAAAAAATACAATTTCAAATTATGTAATTCAAATTCAGTTTTTGGTGGCACATATTTCTGCCCATAGACATGTTATAACAGATGCTTTATTTTATGGCATAAAATTTAATATAAAAAAGCCTGCCAGCTGCCGTTTTCCATAAAGGAAGTGAGCATGGGGGCGCTTCAGGCTCCATCGACTGTTAGCTATGTCCATTTACAATTTATGGTCTGGCCCCAGTACAGCTATACTGTATATATCCAGCTCTTGAGGTCAAAATAAGTCTGCTGCATGCTGTCTGCATCTAATTAGAAAGTGTTTTATTGGTCGATATTCAGGAAGTGTACGCTAATGTGCTAGTTGTTGTTAGCTTCACAGCAATAGCAAAAGTCCACTCTAGTCTTTGAGGATCTGAGGCTACGTTTATACGGCGACGATCAAAACAGAAGACGCAAAAGTGGCGTCTCGTCTTCAATTTTTTATCCGCGTTTATACAAAGACGCAAAAGTGGACGCAAAAGCCAGTGAAGGGAGGCGCTGGACTGAAAAAAAACACAACAGCGTCAAGTTACATTTCTAACCGCGACGGTACCGGAAAAGAGAAAGGTAAAACTTCAAAATAAAATGTTCTAGTTATGTTTTAAATGAGTTGTTAAGTTCCGCTCCAAACATTTCAGTGACTTGTACTTTTGTTGACATGTTTTTGAATATTGTACTGAAAATAGTGACATTACAGGAGGATTACAGTGAATTAGAAAATATAAAATCACATCAGGTTTTACATTTGAAGTGCCTCATGTGGAAGTCGCTTGTCTTGGCGTCTGTGTGGCTGTGAGAGTGTGAGAAAGACTTGTACGGGAAGAAGAGAAAAGACCGTAGACGTGTGTGGGTGCGATTTATACAATTGTTGAAATGACTCTTGTATGTTGACTAGAGCTGCTAGCGGAGCTTGAACATCCGTGGTATCAAGGTATGCCGCATCTTGTATTGCCGCATCTATGTGACGTAAACGCGTACACGACGTGAGCAGATCTGACCAGTTTTGCGTCTTGGGCAGTTTACACGGAGACGCTACAGCGGAGCGTATTTCACTTTTCCACTCTGGAGGGTGGTTTCAGATTTTTGCGTTTTTAGGTCCCAAAAACGCCGTCACCGTGTAAACGAAAGGCACTTCCCATAAAATATTTTGTCGTTTTTACCCGTAAGCGTTCTCGTGTAAACGGGCCCTGAATGTGTAAAGTAAGTGAGGAATAAGTTTGGACCAAACATTTTAAAATGGACTGTTTTTCACGTTTTTAAGACTGAAGTATGTGACTGGATAATGCAGAGAGCTACAGGAGAAGTGTAAATGTGAGTGGTGTGGAAGGCCTTGTCTGCTCAAGTTTCAACCTAAATCTCGTCTTCTGTGTTTGAGTTTGAACAAGAGCACAGAGCTAAGGGTTTTTCATGTGCACTTCGGCATTCCCCCTTTTAATAAGAGGAAACCTGATCCACGTTCAGATCAAACCACCACTGACCACAACTGAACGACACCTGGACGCTGCAAATATACAGGGCCAATAGAAAGCAGGAATCAGAATGAGAAAGTGCATGTTTGTTGATGGATAGGACAAATGCACTCAAAGAAGAGAAATGATACTTTAAAGGTCCCATGGCATGAAATTTTCACTTTCTGAGGTTTTTGAACGTTAATGTGAGCTCCCCTACCCTGTTTAGCCCCCCATGGTTAAAAGTTGCGAAATGTCTAAACGGAGCATTTGTGATCCTTTTCTGCGTTACAAAAAATCGGAGCTCAAACGGGCGATTTTGAACAAGGAAACTTATTGACGTCAGATCAAAAAAAGAAATGCAAATGCAGTTCCACCCCCGTCTGTCTGTACTCAGCGTCTCTGTAAATCACGCCCAGAGAGTTTGGACTGCGAATGCGCTAGGCAATGTGAAATGCGTTTTTTATTTGCCTGGAGGCACGTCCGAGTGTTTCTAGGCTCGGAAGTCCTTTATCTGAGCCTCTGGACCTTTGAACAGCAGTGGTTTAATTTTATTTTCTGTGGAAATGTGTTTATTTTTCAATGGAACGCTTCAAATCCCCCCCGTGCAAAAACACGGAAATGGATCAGCTGAGAGCTCAGAGCCGAAAGCGGAGAGTTTGGCCACGCCCCCACCCTCTACTATTGGCCAGCTCTTTTCTCCTCATTTGCATTCAAGCAACAACGCCCATTACAGAGTGTTCAGAGTGAGAAAAATTACTCTTTCTCATCTTATCTCTGTTTCTCATGCACTGAGTGTTGATTTTGAAGAAGGATTCATTTACAGTATTAGGGAACCATTAAGGAGCATCAAGAAGTACCATGTCATGGGATCTTTAAAGCAACTATGATAAAAGGAGAAATTCAATTTGTCAACTGGACAAAGTTTGTTTGGTTGAAAATGTTTCGCCGCTCATCCGAGAGGCTTCGTCAGTTCTGGTTCTGGTGCTGGTTAGACCCTGTTTATATCTAGCTGCAGGGAGGAGCTCACTACACCGGAAAAGTTCTGAACCAATCCCAGCTAATCTTTTCCGGTGTAGTGAGCTCCTCCGTGCAGCTAGATATAAACAGGGTCTAACCAGCATCAGAACCAGAGCTGACGAAGCCTCTCGGATGAGCGGCGAAACGTTTTCAACCAAACAAACTTTGTCCAGTTGACAAATTGAATTTCTCCTTTTATCATGGATTCTACCTGGACGACTGAGGGTCTTTTCACGCATCTTAAAGCAACTATGCGTAACTTTTTGGTCAGCTGCATGACTCAATGGAAATAGAAAGTTCAGACCAAACCTTAAAACATTTTCCATAGAGACAGATGGGGTTTATGCCATATGGTGGAACATTTTATCCAAAGCAATGTCATTTCCATGTCAACAAGCAGGCCGGCCCTCCTCCTCCAGGCCACATTTGAGGCACGTTTGTGACATGCATGAGCCTCTCACAATAAGGACATGTGTTAGGTTAATAAAAACATCCATGATAAAAAAAAAAAAAAAGATTATATTTAAGTCTGTTTTTCTTGCTAATTGAGTAACCACTTAAGTAGAGTAAGGTCAGGTATAATAAGGTACAATAAATTCCTTTATTTGTCATTAGACAGCGGTAGTAGAATCAGATGAAGGCACTCTCCTGTGACTATGGTTTTGGTCTTGAGTTTTGGCTTAGTGAAACTCACAAGAGACATTGGAATCTTTCATAGACATGATGTTCCATGAAAAGTGTCCCACTCTGTTCTCTCACAGATGACACAGAGATGTGTGTGGACATAACACTGCTCTGTTTGTGCTGAAGTCCTCATGTGTGGAAACATCTTCCATGAGCTGCAGCCTTTGGCCCCCACAGAGAGCCAGCAGCACAATGCAGGACAAGAGGGCATGTCCAGTACAACTGCTTTGTCCCTGCATTTCCATATTCTGTGCACACATGACAGTATTAATCAAATCATACATTTTGAAGAACCCCTATTTGATTTTATTTTGATTTTTTTAAGGCCCTGTATACATTTTTCCCATGTATTTGAGCAAACTGTCTTGCCCCAATAAGCAGGGCTTAAAGGGATATGCCACTCCCAGGTCAAACTTGGGCATCTCCCCACAGTCCAGAGACTAAAATAAGTGGTGGAAAGCGTTTTTCTGGTGACGCAGCCATTGTCCAGGTCTGTCAGCACTGACCGCCGCGGTATCTGCAGCTCCTCCGCGTTAGACTGGAGTCTAACGTCGCCAGAGAAAGATTTCGGCCAAAAGGAATTAATTTGCTCGATGCTTTTCCCAATTACTTTCTGTGTAGTGCGCATTCATATCGAGTGCAAATAAATGTGCAAATCAACACGGAGAGCTTGACTTGGTCATTTTGGGTGGGAACTATTTTTCAGTGCGGAAAAAGACAGACGAAGCACACACCACGCTGACAGGGGAATCCCTGTTACGCACCAGGAAGGGAGTTCCCCTGGTGTGTGCTTCGTCTGTGTTTTTCCGCACTGAAAAATAGTTCCCACCCAAAATGACCAAGAGCAAATTAATTCCTTTTGCCTGAAATCTTTCTCTGGCGACGTTAGACTCCAGTCTAACGCGGAGTAGCTGCAGATACCGCGGCGGTCATTGCTGACAGACCTGGACAATGGCTGTGTCACCAGAAAAACGCTTTCCACCACTTATTTTAGTCTCTGGACTGTGGGGAGATGCCCAAGTTTGACCTGGGGGTGGCATATCCCTTTAAGGTAAAAATTTGTCATCTGTCATCAAATACAGGCAAAGAGCCGCATGCGGTGGTTTAATCCTGGTTTAGACCTGGTCTAGTCCTGGTTTAGTCCAGGTCTAGACCTGGTCCAGTCCTGGTTTAGTCCAGGTTTAGTCCTGGTCCAGTCCAGGTTTAGACCTTGTTTAGACCTGGTCTAGACCTGGTTTAGTCCGTGTTTAGTCCTGGTCTAGTCCCGGTCTAGTTCCAGTTTGGTGCTGCAATTTGAAATCCTGTGTGTGCAACCTGTACATATGGTTTTTGACAATAAAGCTGCCTTTGAACTTTGATGAGGGTTTAAATAGGTGAATATATATCAAATATTTTGAAAACTGTAAATGTTACATGACCTCACAGTAATGATTCCTGTATAACTTTGTGTCCTTGGTTCTACAGGAAGAGGAGATCCATGTGCTCCACACGCCTGAATGTTAGTTTGGCAGCTTGTACAAGTCGAGAACAATTGAACACTATTCAGAGTCGCGGGGAAGAGAAAGGGGCATTATTGAACGGGTAATTTAAGGATACGCTGTTTTCCTGTTGCCATGGTTTCTGTTTGTGATGTAAACAGATGCACACCCAAAAAGAGAAAGTCAGTGCTGGGCCCAGATGTGGTTCTTATGTGGTACAGGAATCCCATGTAATTAAATGCATATAGGCTCAAAATCTGTCACTATTCATGGTTTCAACTTTAGATATATGTAACATTTTGAGGACTTTTTCCCATTCAAAAGATGTTTTCAATTGTTAGTTACAATGGCAATGGCCCCACCTTTTCAAACCCATGAATATTTTAAAATGACTTATTGATTATGGGCTTCTATAAATTAAAAGACACTAGTAAAAAAAATAAAATAAAATGGAGGCCTACTTTCTGCCTCTTTCTAACAAATCTAAATATTTTAAATACCAAAGAGAGAAAGTAGTAATACAATACAATGGCTTTTCTTGGCCTGTATCTGCAGCATCAGCCTGATTATTGTAACTCAGGGGTGTCTGTTTTCGTATAGCACTGATACTGATTGATTTGCAGTTACATCACACTCCGGGTGTTTTAGATGTGTGTGTGTGATGTGTGTGTGACGCAATGCACACATTAGCAAACACTGATGGAAAAAGTTGTAAAATAGTCCGAAAACTCAAGAAAAAATACTAAATGGATTTAAACAAGAAGACATTTTCAGGAGCTTGTGATCAATACAAGCATTTATGGTCTTACCTGTGAGTCTGGTTCTGCATAGGGACTAATCTTTCCGTCGTCACTCACTGTTGGAGACCACACTCTGTCTCCTCCTGATCCCGACCTGAAACAAAACAAGTCCTTCACAAATCAATACACTAATTAATTCATACAAAAAACAACCATACATAACTGGGGGCTCATCAAATATACACACTGCCAGCTCAGACCTTGTTATCTGAGGTACTCCCTGCAACAACAGCATAGCCAGACTGCTCAAATAAAGCTCAATGAGGCTTGCAGTTATGGGGCGAAATATGGAAATATGGACAAAATAGTGGAATGAAAATACTAGGATCATGTAGATTGGGTTAATATGAAGTAGAAGAACCTGCAGATACAGAGAGAGGGGCGACGTTTTTCAATACAAACTGAATTGGAGCCAGAGTTGATGTCTTATTAGCACGTTAGCTGTGTCCATTTATACAATCTGTGGTTTAGAACAGGGGTCGGCAACCTTAAATACTCAAAGAGCCATTTGGACCGTCTCCCACACAAAAGAAAATATCCGGAGCCGCAAAACCCTTTTGACATCTAAACCAGTGCAAACCAGCAGTGGGAACTACAGTCAAATGAGTCTTAAAGGGATATGCCACCCCCAGGTCAAACTTGGGCATCTCCCCACAGTCCAGAGACTAAAATAAGTGGTGGAAAGCGTTTTTCTGGTGACACAGCCATTGTCCAGGTCTGTCAGCACTGACCGCCGCGGTATCTGCAGCTACTCCGCGTTAGACTGGAGTCTAACGTCGCCAGAGAAAGATTTCGGCCAAAAGGAATTAATTTGCTCGATGCTTTTCCCAATTACTTTGTGTGTAGTGCGCATTCATATCGAGTGCAAATAAATGAGCAAATCAACACGGAGAGCTTGACTTGGTCATTTTGGGTGGGGACTATTTTTCAGTGTGGAAAAACACAGACGAAGCACGCACCACACTGCGTAACAGGGGAACTCCCTTCCTGGTGCGTAACAGTGATTCCCCTGTCAGCGTGGTGCGTGCTTCGTCTGTCTTTTTCCACACTGAAAAATAGTTCCCACCCAAAATGGCCAAGTCAAGCTCTCTGTGTTGATTTGCCCCACTTCCGCGTGTGTAAGGGCGAAGGAAGAAAGGAGAGGCATTTCAATGAAAAAAACACATTTTCACAGAAAATAAAATTAAACCACTGCTGTTTCAGATGTCCACAGGCTCAGATAAAGGACTTCCGAGCCTAGAAACACTCGCACGTGCCTCCAGGCAAATAAAAAAACGCATTTCGCATTGCGTAGCTCATTCACGGTCCAAACTCTATGGGCGTGATATACAGAGACGCTGAGTAGAGACACAGACGGGGGTGGAGCTGCATTTTTCGATCTGACGTCAATAAGTTTCCTTGTTGAGAATCGCCCATTTGAGCTGTGTTTTTTTCTAACGCAGAAAAGGATCGCAAATGCTCAGTTTAGACATTTCGCAACTTTTAGCCATGGGGGGGCCTAAATAGGTTAGGGGAGCTCACATTAACGTTCAAAAACCTCAGAAAGTGAAAATTTCATGCCATGGGACCTTTAAGTACAGTACTTTATCAGAAGAAGAAAAAGAAGAAGAAGTGACTTTATTGATCTCACACTGGAGAAATTCTTCTCTGCATTTTAACCCATCCTATATATACAGGTATATATACATATGTATATATATATATATATATATATATATATATATATATATATATATATATATATTAGGAGCAGTGGGCAGCACACTTCTGCACCCAGGGACCATCTCCATGATCTTCTTGCTTCGGTTTGGTCAAGACCTAAGCTGGAGGTACCTATGGTGCATGTTTTGGGTTGATGGGGGAAACCGGAGTTCCCGGAGAAAACCCACCCAGACACGGGGAGAACATGCAAACTCCACACAGAAAGGCCCAGGCGACCCGGGGATCGAACTCGGAACCTTCTTGCTGTGAAGCGTGAGTGCTAGCCACTCAGCCACCGTGCCGCCATCACTTATACTTTACCTTCCACCACTGCAAATGACCCTTGCAAAACTGTTGATAATATTAAGAAAGAACGCAAACCAAATTCAATGGAAAAAGTGCACTGAGCTTTGTGCATGTATATGGAGATGTGATTGCTTTGCAGGGAATGTTCCATGGCAAGAAACCAATCTGTCTTGCATTTATTTAGTGGTGTTAAAGCAGACCTATTATGGAAAATCGACTTTTCAGAGAGCTGTTTCCCCTCACTATTTAATCACCCAAGGTTGTATTTGGAGTGATTCTTGCATGTTTGAGTAATCTTTAATCGTTTATTTCCAAGATGCTATTTTGCCGATCAACCCCTGTTTTTACACCTGCCCGCTGCTCTGTACTTACTTTGTTCTCTAATTTTATTTTCTTAATCAGTGATATGAGCAGGATTTGGCAGCATCACATATAGTCATTTTGGAACAAATGACTATAATATAAAGTCTTTGTTGTGCTGACGTTTACAGCCATGTCAGCTCCCATTGAGCACTGCAGTTTTCTTCTTTTTTTCCAATTTTGAAATTTTACATGACAAAAACAAAAATAGATGAAAAAATCAAAACCCTGCCATGCCCCACCACTCAATCCACATTCATAATAAATCCAAAACTTAATCAACTTAAAATATATAAATAAAACTGTCACTCAAGTCTAGTCTTGTCATAATATTTAAAAAGGGTGTCCGGCACTGCAGTTTTCTTTAAAATGTCCAAATCATAACAATGATTCATGGGGGTCATAGATTATTGATATACAGCAGACACAAGCACAGTAGGTCTTCTTTAAGCAGACACCTCTCCACAGATCTGACCTATAACATGATCTATAACTTGAACTGGATTGAACTTTCTGTGTTGGAACCTATAGCTCAAGACCTAGAGAAAAGTCACCAGGACTCCTGACAGGCATTAAAAGATTGGTTAAATACAGTGGAAACATCTCCTAATAATTTTATTCCAGTCTACAATGTCCAAGAGTTCACCTCCCACAGTTACCGTCTGCATTTTTCACTTCTTGGGGGCCTAAATGGGAGGCTAAAGGGGGCTAGTCTCCATGGTTTTGGCTGATGTATTCGAAAGCATCCACTCTGCTCCAAACAAGGCTCATGGCAAGATGCCAAGTGAGGTGGACAATGGGAGCGCACTGCAGTTGACCTGCTCTTTTCCCCATTCATCCACACCTCAGGCAGAGAACCAGCAACTACAGTGTAACGCTCCAAGCTAAAGAGGGGTGGATATGGTTTGATAAGATAAGGGATAAGATAAGACTTTACTGATCTCACACAGGAGAAATTTACTTGCCATAGTAGCCCCAGGCAGAGACAGTTTGAACAAGAAAGAAAGTACATGCAGGCAAGAGTAAAATAAAATAAGTAATAATAAGATAAGTAATAATAATTAAACAGAAACTAGGAGAGTATGGAAAAAGTATTGCACGTTTGGCCTATATAGTAGAATTATACAGTCTGATGGCGGTGGGGATGAAGGATCTGCGGTAGCGCTCCTTCTTGCACTGGGGGTGCCTCAGTCGGCTGCTGAAGGAGCTGCTCAGCTCCTCTACAGTCCAGTGCAGAGGGTGAGAGGTGTCCTCCTCTCAGCCACCTCCTCTACAGAGTCCAGAGGACAGCCCAGGACAGAGCTGGCCCTCCTGACCAGCTTATTAAGTCTCTTCCTGTCCCGCTCTGTGCTGCTCGGGGCCCAGCAGACGACAGCGTAGAGGAGAGCAGAGGCCACCACAGAGTCATAAAAAGTCTTGAGTAGAGGCCTGCACACTCCAAAGGACCTCAGTCTCCTCAGGAGGTGGAGGCGACTTTGGCCCTTCTTGTACAGGGCGTTGGTGTTGTGGCACCAGTCCAGTTTATTGTTGAGGTGAACACCCAGGTACTTGAAACTGTCCACAGTCTCTATGTCCTGCCCCTGGATGTTCACCGGTGAGTGAGGTAGTGGTCTCCTCCTGAAGTCAATCACCAGCTCCTTTGTCTTACTGGTGTTAAGGCACAGGTGGTTGCGCCCACACCAGTCCACAAAGTTTCTGATGACCGAGCGGTACTCCAGCTCATTCCCCTCAGACACGCAGTCCACGATGGCCGAGTCGTCAGAGAACTTCTGGAGATGGCAGCTGTCCGTGTTGTATGTGAAGTCCGAGGTGTAGATGGTGAAGAGGAAGGGTGAGAGGACAGTTCCCTAGGGGACCCCAGTGCTGCAGACTACCACCTCTGACTCACAGCCACGCAGCCGCACGTACTGTGGACGGTCAGTGAGGTAATCGATGGTCCAGGCAGCAAGATGTCCATCCACTCCCGCGTCCTCCAGCTTCCCCTGCAGCAGCGCCGGCCTGATGGTCTTGAAGGCGCTGAAGAAGTCAAAGAACATGACTCTTACAGCACTCCCGGTGGTCCAAGGTGGGGCTCACCACAGTGGCAGGTAAACTGTAAAAAGTCCCAGTTTGGTCTATTCATTCATAATCAGATCCATATTATTTGATTCAAGATTAGTTTTAGATCAGTTTTAAGTGTTAGATTTGGCCTGGTGGCACCTGGGAAGTCAGATATTTAACAAAGTGGTGCTTGGTGAAGATGGAGAGACACTGATTTTGAGGAGTTATTGTCTCTAATTAAAGGTCCTATATTAATTTGTGTGAGGTTTAAGACATTTTGTAGTATTGTTACCTCTTCAAAAAACATACCTGGAGTTGTGTTTTGTTTCATTCACACATGTTTGAGTAATCCTTTATTTGTCTACATTTACATATACATCTCTGTTCCATCTTTATGATGTCATGAAGCAGTAGTTTTCAAGATAACAGCTACAGGTCGCGACCCTACGTGGGGTCGCCTAGAATTCAAACGGGGTCGCCTGAAATGTACGGAGCAGTGCAGTCACAATAACTAGCGATGGGCAAATGAGACGGAGCTCTGGAGCACGTCTTGTTCTTTCTGAAACTGTCTCACAGCAGCCGCTCACATAACCAAAAGGTCGAAATGTCGGTCCCTCGCCCCGCTGCTTCGCTCTGCATGTCCATCGCTTCAGTGTATCGAAGTGTTTCATTGGCTCAGCGAATTTTCCGCTCTGCAATCGGTTCAGAGTACTTCAGAGTGTTCAATGCGCTTCATTGGTTTGACAAGCGCTAAACTGCAACAGTATAAAAGATGCACCAATATTTCTTAAAAATGTTGGATAATGAGGAGCATTATGTGACGTTAGTGGTGATTTTGGTGACTTCTGGCGACTTTTTGGCATTTGTTTCATTTTCGATGGCATCTACAAGTGGAAAAGTCTATGGGGTCGCCAGAAATGTGTCATATCAAAATGGGGTCACAGGCCAAAAAAGGTTGGAAACCACTAATCTACAGGGAGACAACTATAGGCTTCATTACAGCTCAGATCTGTAGAGAGGCAACACTATTCACAGAGATTTATTGTATTTTTGAGCAATAGAAAATAGTAATGAATAAATGCTAGATAGCTGTGTTTAATGTCATACCATGGAACATTCCAGGCAAAGCAGTAACATCGACATGGAGACAAGCAGGTGACAGACCCTCCACCAGAAAACAGTACCTTTAAGACAGTAAAAAATCAGGTACAGATACAAAAAAAGTAAGTAAAAGTATCACATGCAAAAATCTACTTAAAGGTGCATTGTGTAACTTTTTCTGGTGGAGGGTCCATCAAAAGCTTTTCTTCATGGAGATGTTATTGCTTTGTCTGGAATATTTCACAGTATGGCATTAATCCTTTTTATCTTCATGGAGACCAAACCAGACCCAAGTTAGAGGTCAGATCTATAGAGGCAACTCCGCTCACAGTGAGAGAGAGTGCCTGTTTTTCTAGGTGTTTTTGAGCTATAAAACAGACCCCCCCAGGATTTCGCGGGCATTTTTTGTGATTGTTGCGGGCTAAAATGCCTGAATTTGCATGAGCTTTTCCAAAAAGTTGCGATGAAAGTTGCCGTGCTTTTAAGGTTTTTGTTGCGATTTTGTTGCGGGAGGAAGTTAAAGTTGCGATAAATAGTTGCGATTTTCGCTTTTTGTAATTAAAATTGAGTAGTATTTTGAATACTGAGTTATTACTGACAAAGAATAATACAAAGACACAGAGATCACAGATATGGTCCTAAAACAACCTTACCAACATCGAAAATAAATTACTACTAGGAGGGGAACTGTTTCGGTCTTTTGCTGTTATTTTTGTGGGCAAATGGCGCCGCAGACATGTTTCTTTGCCATTAGAAGCCGTGTCTCAATTCCCAGGGCGCGCGGCTCGGAGCGTGGCCCGAAGGGCATGTGCGTCACACATTTCGCCAGAACACCGGCGCGACGACTGCTGTCCCACTTCTTTTTTGTCCCATGCGCAGTTAACACGCGGTCCAAAGACCGCAGTCGTTAAGCGGTCCGAGGACTGCAGTCGGGGCTGAGCAAGTGTGCACCGCCTTGACTGCAGTCTGAGCCCCCTTCGGGCCGCGCTCCGAGCTGTGCGCTCTGGGAACTGGGACACGGCCGCAGTTTCGTTTTGTCACACGGAAGTAAAGCAGAATGTTGCGGCTTCCAAACTCAAACCTTTTAGCCGCCGAGAATATGAGGTTGGGTCCTATGGCTCGCAGATTTGTGACGCGCAAAGAGGAGGCTATGGTGACAGATACGCCGAGATCCAGATATGTTTTGTGCATTTATTACAAAAAGAGCGCACACAGCTATGACAGCGCAGCAGGATGAAATGGAACTCATGAAAACCAGCAGGATGAACAGATTAACGTGAAAGATGAATGAATGGTTTGCGTTCAACAAAAAATACGGCTACACCCCAACCCTGACTCTCTCCTCTGTGTGACCGGTGAGCGCGCGCTTTTACACGCACACACTTCCGTACGTGCACACACCCACACTCACGTGACCCACCGCCTCTGCCGCACACACACACACAAACGCACCGTGCACCTCATCTCAGTTATGTCTCCTACACAGAAAGAAGTTGGTCGGTGTTCAATACGTCGCCGATGATTGGTCAAAATTAGTAAAAATTGCGGTAAAGTTGCGGTGATTGGTCAAAATTGCAGCACCGCCCTGAATTCGCGGGGATTGGCTGAAGTTGCGTTGAAGTTGCAAATCGCAACTTCAACGCGAATTCCTGGAGGGTCTGTATAAAACCACCTGTAATTGAATAAATGTAAGGTAGAGCTGATTAAAGTCATACTGTGGAACATTCCAGGCAGAGCAACGACATATCCATAGAAACAAGCAGGTGCCAAACCCCCAACCAAAAAGTACATAGTACAGACACCTAAAAAATCTACTTAAGTACAGTTCTTATACTTTGTTAGCTTCCACCACTGCAAATGACCCTTGCAAACTGTTAATAATACTAAGAAACCACCAGAAAACAGTGCCTTTAAGTACAGTAAAAAATCAGGTACAGCGTTTTTACTTTTATTACTCAAAGTGTAACATCTGATTTATACTGTCTGTTATCAGTCCAATCCATATTTATTTGTTTTGTAGTGTTGAGCGTGGGCAGAGCTTAGGTCATGCTTCAGATATCCGCTACGGAGGTGTTGCTATCATGGCTTTTCATGAGGCGCCAAGTGTCTGTGAACAGGCAACAGTGAGCGCGTGGGACGGACAGTATCCCCCCTGACCCCTCCCCACTGTCCTGGAAAACACAAGACCTCCGTGTTGCTTGGGCATCCATGGCAACGCAACGCTCGTATAGACGTGTCATTGACAGCATGAAAAGATCAGATCAGGCTAATTTCAGATGACATTTGTGAGAGCCAGACGCAGGGGGAGGCGTGTGGATGGAATGGCGTAAGTGGAAATTTTGAGTATCTATATTGGACTGAATATGGATTTTTTTGGCTTTATACAGATGAATGGACCTCAATTTTGGTATTATGGTACTTTAGCTGTTTGGTGCGTTATATAACAAGAAGTAATAGTAATAAATATACTAAAACAAAACCACTGATTGCAAAATAAAGTGACGCAAGACACAAGATAATTATTTAAACGTCCTATATGGTGCAAAATGGACTCTTGTGAGCTTTAAAGGTCCCATGGCATGAAATTTTCACTTTCTGAGGTTTTTGAACGTTAATGTGAGCTCCCCTACCCTGTTTAGGCCCCCCCCCATGGTTAAAAGTTGCGAAATGTCTAAACTGAGCATTTGCGATCCTTTTCTGCGTTACCAAAAATCGGAGCTCAAACGGGCAATTTTGAACAAGGCACCTTATTGACGTCAGATCGAAAAAAGAAATGCAAATGCAGTTCCACCCCCGTCTGTCTGTACTCAGCGTCTCTGTAAATCACGCCCAGAGAGTTTGGACCACGAATGCGCTAGGCAATGCGAAATGCGTTTTTTTATTTGCCTGGAGGCACGTCCGAGTGTTTCTAGGCTCGGAAGTCCTTTATCTGAGCCTCTGGACCTTTGAACAGCAGTGGTTTAATTTTATTTTCTGTGGAAATGTGTTTATTTTTCAATGGAACGCTTCTAATCTCTTCTCCACGCAAAAACGCGAAAACGGATCAGAGAGCGCACAGCAGAGAGCGGAGCGTTTGGCCACGCCCCCACCCTCTACTATAGGCCATCTCTTTTCTCCTCATTTGCATTCAAGCAACAACGCCCATAATGGCATGTTCTCCCCGTGTCTGGGTGAGTTTCCTCCGGGCACTCCGGTTTCCCCCATCAACCTAAACATGCGCCATAGGTAAAATCCTCCATCTTGGGGCCTGACCAAGCCTAAATAACAAAACAAAATCATGGGGATGGTCCCCGGGTCAAATATAGAAACAACTTCTCCTGTGCGAGATCAATAAAGGTCAATCTTCTAATCCTTGACCACTGTAAGGCGCTTTGTGTTACAATTTTGTATGAAAAGCGCTTTATAAATATTGTTTGTTTGTTTGTTTGTTTGTTCAGAGAGATAAAAATTACTCTTTCTCATCTTATCTCTGTTTCTCATGCACTGAGTGTGTTTTGAAGAAGGATTCATTTACAGTATTAGGGAACCATTAAGGAGCCATATAAAAGCATCAAGAAGTACCATGTCATGGGATCTTTAAGCCACGTTATAATGTTGTTAATTTATCAAAAACCATCCTGGACTTTTTTGTTTTGTTTTGTTTCCACAAATGTTTGAGTATCCCTTTATTATTAGTCTGTCTGCATCTCCAAAGCTCAAAATGCTCTGTTCCACTTGTGATGTCATGAAGAGGTAGTCCTTTTACCTTTTAGTTCACTTGAGATTAACAATCCCAGGGCTGAAAATTTTCAAATTTTTCTAGTGAGGACAGCGTGGTGCACTTCTTGTATATCCACATGACTTTACAAAGTGGAACAGGGAGAAAAGAACACAGTCTAAATATTCAGGAATCATGTGTTAAACATGTGTGAATGAAACAAAGCACAACTCCAGGTATTTTTTAGACATTACATAATCCAGAAAATAGTATTAAAAAGTGAAAAAGAATGACTAATAGAAGAATGAAGAATGGCTTTTTCCTTGAATCCAACATTTCCTATCCTCACTGTTTCTTCCAGCTGCAGCTTGGCACAGTGAGCCACAGAAAAAACACTGGGCTATGTCATGTCAGAAAAAGCCAATGACATATTTCAAATGCTCAAAGAAATATGTTCCATGAATGATTCCGTCAAACTGGGCAGTGCATGTGGGATATAGTGTGGTCTATTCTGTCTGCATTACTTTGTTACTACTTTGTGAGGATGATGTCAATTGACCACGACATATTTATCTCATACATCGATTCAACTATTCTAATAGTTAAAGATCCCATGACATGGTACTTCTTGATGCTTTTATATGGCTCCTTAATGGTTCCCTAATACTGTAAATGAATCCTTCTTCAAAATCAACACTCAATGCATGAGAAACAGAGATAAGATGAGAAAGAGTAATTTTTCTCTCTCTGAACAGGCCATAATGTGCGTTGTTGCTTGAATGCAAATGAGGAGAAAAGAGATGGCCTATAGTAGAGGGTGGGGGCGTGGCCAAACTCTCCGCTCTCAGCTGTGCGCTCTCTGATCCATTTCCGCGTTTTTGCGTGGAGAAGAGATTAGAAGCGTTCCATTGAAAAATAAACACATTTCCACAGAAAATAAAATTAAACCACTGCTGTTCAAAGGTCCAGAGGCTCAGATAAAGGACTTCCGAGCCTAGAAACACTCGGACGTGCCTCCAGGCAAATAAAAAAACGCATTTCGCATTGCCTAGCGCATTCGCAGTCCAAATCGCCCGTTTGAGCTCTGATTTTTTCTAACGCAGAAAAGGATCGCAAATGCTCAGTTTAGGCATTTTGCAACTTTTAACCATGGGGGGGGTAAACAGGGTAGGGGAGCTCACATTAACGTTCAAAAACCTCAGAAAGTGAAAATTTCATGCCATGGGACCTTTAAACTGTGTTAATATTTGTGTTTCCGGACAGCCCTTTCTGAGTGGAGTTTGTATGTTTTGATCTGTTATAATGTCGAATGTAATAATGTAACATACCTGGAGTTGTGTTTTGTTTCATTCTCATGTTTAACACGCAAACTCTGCATATTTAGGCTGAGTTCTTCTCTCAAACAGAAAACACTCCACTTCGTGATGTCATGTGATAATACAGGAAGTGCTCCACTGTGTTTTCAGACTCCATACACCCTCACTAGAATCATTTGGATCGTTTCAGACCTGGAATTACCAATCTCTACTGAATTAAAGGTAAAAGGTAGTTGTTCATTTGAAAACTACCACTTCATGACATCACAAGGTGGAAGAGCGCATTTGAAATTTTGTAGATACAGACAGAGAAATAATGCCGGGCTACAAGTGTGAATGAAACAAAACGCAACTGCAGGTATGTTTTTGAGGAGGTAACAACATTAAAACATGGCTTAAAGGAAAAGTAACGTTTTTTACAATCTGAGCCTTATTTCGGTAATAAAACAAGTTGTTTTACTCACCCATAGCACTTTGGTGTCATATGGAGCACTTCCAGAGATGTTTTAGATTTGCGGTTAGCCTAGCGCAACTTCTAGCCATAGCTCGGGGCATATAAAATATTCCCCGAGCATGTAATATGCCCCGTGCGGGCTCCAAATAACACAAACTTTAGCACTTTTCAAATCATAGAAGCCCGATGTCTTAATCTACGATTTCGTTTGAAGCAAAAGTGGCCTGTAATCCGAGATTTATCCATAGTTTACAGCTTTCCGTTTCATGTTTGGGTCCCAGGAGCTGAGAGCACAGTCCGCACATGTGCACTGGCCTCCTCATCTACTCGAAACTATGGCTAAATCTCGGATCACAGGCCACTTTTGACCACACGAAATCATAGGCTAAGACATCGGGCTTCTATGATTTGAAAAGTGATAAAGTTTGTGTTATTTGGAGACCGCAAACAACTGCCCCGAGAACTCACATGATGGAGATCGCAAATCTAAAACATCTCTGGAAGTGCTCCATATGACACCAAAGTGCTATGGGTGAGTAAAACAACTTGTTTTATTACCGAAATAAGGCTCAGATTGTAAAAAAAAACGTTACTTTTCCTTTAAACCTCACAAGAGTCCATTTTGTCTTGTCTTGTAAACTACAAAGTAATACATACATCCTCATACTTTTATCCGAGTCCCATAGGTCACTACATACTGAACTCTTCTTCACCTCAGAGGTACTACACAAGACCCCACCTCAAACTTCCAGACGGGACGGGGACAGAGACCAAAGCGCCGGTCCAAAACACACCCTGGTGGCATCTCCATCATCTCCTCATCCCTCATCTCAGCGCTGGCCTTCATGTGGTGGGCGTAGAACTACACAAGAGGAGCCTATTGAAAAGAAGTGTGTTTCCAAAAGGAACCGCAAGCTCCCCTCTGCCCTCCCCCCTGCGGCGCTGATTCTGTCAACGCAGGGATAGGTTTACAGCTGGACCCCCTGCGGTCTGTGACGGTTATACACAGACCTGGTGTTTAAAGAGGTGTTTGCGGACTTTGGCTTCTGGAGTTTTGAAAAAGCATTTAACCTCTGCTAAAGTTACACACAAACACAGGGGCTGCTCCAGTGACAGTTTGGAAACGTACCATTCATTTACTTTTTCTTTTTCTTTTAACCGATCTAGAAGACTTTCTTTTTACATCAGTCTAAAGCAAATGGAACAAAATCTGACATAAAATATGCAAACTAAATCATATCAAATTATAAAAGGATTCAAATCTAAATACTAAATAAAAAAATTATCTGCAAGTACTTTCTCCACTGACTGATTCCGTAGTTGCAGTACAGTGGAGTTAGTAGAAGTACTGCAGTATAATAAGTTGTTGCTTTAGTAGTAAGCCGTGGTGGTAGTAGTAATTGTAGTAGTAATAGTGTAACCTATACTTGTCAAGTCTTTCTTCACTATAGTAGTAGCACTCTAATTAGTCATTGTAGTAGCATGTTGTAGTTGTAGTAGTAGCTAGAGGTAAGATCTTAAGCCCGAGCCCGAGCCCGACTAAAATGTCAATCATTGCTTCGGGTCGGGTCGGGCTCGGGCTTCTCTCTCGCTGACTTTTTAAAAATAAATATATGTTTATAAAAATGTATACTAAAACGATGTGTGGATACTAAACTAAGGAATACTTGTTTTAAAATAAATAATTTGGATAAAACAGAGAAGGCGCTGTAATGTAATTGCTATTGCCAGAGCATGCTCTGCGCACGTGAACGCCGCTCTCTTAATAATCTTCCGTGAATAGGCTGTGAATAGTTTTGGCCACGAGACCGTGGTTCGCAAAAAAACAGAAGTCGCCTCATCACAACACGTACTGTACTAAACTCTTGCAATGACAATTCAAAGAACTCCTTCCTGTCTCTGTCTATTATCCACCCGTCATTGTTCTTCTTTGTCTCTCTGCTTCTCTCTCTTAAAGTGCCGCGCTAGATTCTTAAGGACGTACTGCTGCTGTGGTTTATGGCCCAATTTTCAACCCGTCAAAATGACGGACGGCCTTAAATTTTTCCCGTCAACTCTTAAAAAAATCCGTCAATGATGGAAAATTGTCGGTTAATGTACCCTCTGCAGAAACAAATATAAAAGATGTAAATGTTTATACAGTCTTGTTTAACTTAGATTTCGTTACAAAAGACAGGCTTTAATTTGTTATCATAAATCACCCCTCCTCCTCCCGAGTCCTCACAAATAAAATATGAAATTTCGGGTTTGCTTCGGGCTCAGGCCTGCAAATCAAGTTAATTGGTTGGGTTCGGGCCGGGTCGGGCTTTAATACCCGCGGGCCGGGTCGGGTCGGGCTGGATTTTTTAGGCCCGATCTTACCTCTAGTATAGCGTAAGTCGCTGAAGTAGCAGTAAGTTGTAGAAATAGTAAGTTGTAGTAGTAGTAGTAGCAAGTAGAGTAATAGCTAAGTCATTGCAGAAGTTGTAATCCTATGGTTGTACTATGATTTGCTTTATCGGTAAATCTTGCGAATTTTCTGGTTTGCATTTTCATTGGCATTCACGAGCAGGTACACACATGATGCCAGTCTTGGATCAGTGCAAAATATCCTGAGATGGCCTTGGTTTCAGGTCAGTGCTTCAGCTGTCCGCATATTCACCTTCACTAGCACAACAGCCTACGGCAGCCAACATATCTGAAAAGCAGATTTGTGACGGAGGAAATGAACGCTGGCAGCCGCAGGTCAGCCAAAGGAAAGTCTGAGCAGTGGAAACCCTCCAGTCGACCTGAGACTGTCTGACCCATTTGTGTAGTCATGACTCTGAGCTCTTCTATGACAATGTGACTATTTAAGAAAGTTGTACTCACTTTTCGGCAGTTAACTTGATTTGGAAAATGGAAAAACTGTGGAAAAATGATGACCAGGCAAAGCTGTTTCTGTGGTTAAGGTGTTTTTTGAGGAAATCTGGACAATCTTATTCAATTTGTTCCAGTTGGAAAGTGAATATAGTGTGACAAAAAATGTATCTCGATATATTTTCTTATATCTCGATATCTGTACAGGAAAAATAACCCTTCAAAAACTACTGCAAAAACAAATACAGTAATCCCTCGCTCTATCGTGGGGTGGGGATAGTCCATGTAGCGCTTTGTAAATGAAGCATACATACTTAAAATGTATAAAATGTTCATAATTTAAAAGACTGTACTTATTTAAAATATTACATACATGAAATGAATTAGGTTTTTGGTCAAAAACTTTAAGAGATTTTTTAAAACAGTGATTCAATTATTTTCAAATTGGTAACAGTGGTGAGAGACCAACTTGTGATGCAACATTCAATATGGGATAAAATCACTGAATGAAGAAACATTCTAGCAGCACCAAGTGTTATAAAAGACCTGATTTGTTTAAAATTTTTAAGATTATATTTGACAGTATTGGCAAGTTTTTTAATATGATTTTTGAAAGTCAAAGTGGAATCAAATGGAATCAAGATAGCAATTGTAATTCCTCTCCTCTCAAGAATACTCCGGAGCTTTTTATCTCTTTTGTTTGCTTTGAGAACATCATACAGACCATTTTTTTGGAATTTAGAAGCAGACATGATTTAAAAAGACAGTAATTTACTTGTTCCATAGCTGAGGTCAGAATGGAAGCTGCCTCTTTAACGCTCCTTGCCTGAGTATAAATTACAGCGTCATCTGCATACATTTGAAAATTCACGTTATTACATGGTTTGGGAATGTCATTTAGTTTAACAAATATCTCAATATATTTTAAATATCGAGACATCGCCTACCCCTACTGAGTAATAGTTTCTGGTGTTTTTTTCTTTCAAGGTCACTGCTCGAACAGCTATCACGAACAGCTGCCATCTCCAGAAGTTTTCCGACGACTCGGCCATTGTGGGCTGTGTGTCTGAGGGGAACGAGCTGGAGTACCGCTCGGTCATCAGTGACTTTGTGGACTGGTGCGGGCGCAACCACCTGAGCCTCAACACCAGTAAAACAAAGGAGCTGACTTCAGGAGGAGACCACTACCTCACTCACCGGTGAACATCCAGGGGCAGGACACAGAGACTGTGGACAGTTTCAAGTACCTGGGTGTTCACCTCAACAATAAACTGGACTGGTCCCACAACACTGACGCCCTGTACAAGAAGGGCCAAAGTCGCCTTCACCTCCTGAGGAGACTGAGGTCCTTTGGAGTGTGCAGGCCTCTGCTCAAGACTTTTTATGACTCTGTGGTGGCCTCTGCTCTCCTCTACGCTGTCGTCTGCTGGGCCCCGAGCAGCACAGAACGGGACAGAAAAAGACTTAATAAGCTGGTCAGGAGGACCAGCTCTGTCCTGGGCTGTCCTCTGGACCGTGTAGAGGAGGTGGCTGAGAGGAGGGTACTGGACAAATTCATGTCCATTATGGACGACACCTCTCACCCTCTGCATCGGACTATTGAAAAGAAGGAGCGCTACCGCAGATCCTTCATCCCCACCGCCATCAGACTGTATAATTCTAACATATAGGCCAGACGTGCAATATCCTCCTTTTTCATGTTGATGCTTGTTGTTACTATTATCATTATTACTATTTTCCATTATTATTATTATTACGTATTACTATTTGTATTATTACTTACTTTATCCCCTCCCTGCCTGCATGCACTTTTCCCTCTTGTTCAAACTGTCCTGGAGCTACTGTGGCGAGTAAATTTCTCCTGTGTGAGATCAATAAAGGCTTATCTTATCTCACTACACAGAGCTGTCACATGTAGATTAGAAATGGATGCCCTTCCTTACATTGTGTCTTGGTGAGCTTTTTCTGGGCTAATTGGCCTCTGCCTTCAACTAAAAATGAGACTCATAAACATCCTCCATCTAAGGTTATTCTGACCAAGTCTAGCTCAAGATCTAGAGATAGATCCAGATAGGTGGCCTCAGTACCACTGAAGGGTGGGTCAAATGCAGATGACAAATTACAGGGACAAAAAATATTACCTTAACCGGGTGAAATGATCTACACACACAGTCACACACAGTCACGATACTCAGTTCAGGCTGGAGTGATGAATCATTTTGAACTGTTTTGATGTTGACACTGGAAACAAATGTGACTGAAATCTCCAAACCTCTAGTGCAGCGTTCCTTCCAATCTGGTTTCCAAGCTCCTCTTTTCCATCAGAGTACAGACCAGTAAAATACGTCCATTTCACCAAGGATTACACAAACACTTGGAGTAATGTGTAGCTCAGTGTCATGTCTCATTTTTCAGTGTGTTTGACCAGAAGCTACCGAAGACCTGGAAAGCCACCGCTAACATCTGTCCTCTGCTGGATCTTAACCCTAACCACACCAGCTTTTGGATTGTTACTCTGGCTCGGGACCCACTGGAAATGTGGAGAATTACACAAAGTGGGACACGAGCGTTTGGAAAATAAGTCATAGAGAGGAGAGCGTGAGGGAACTACTATATAAAGACATGAACAGGTCAGGTAAAAAAGAATTTACATTTTTGTTTTAAAAATAATCACTTTTTAATACATTTTTATGCATTTAGTTTGTGGTCTCTCTGACCATGTTATAATGTCTACACTTTAAAGTGAGTATGGAACTTTCTTGAGGTAGAAAGTCAGCTGGAGTCCATGGAAATATAAGGTTAAACATACTTCGAAACATTCTCCATGTATATATATTAGTGCTCTTAAAGGAAAAGTAACGTTTTTTTTACAATCTGAGCCTTCTTTCGGCAATAAAACAAGTAGTTTTACTCACCCATAGCAGTTTGGTGTCAATTGGAGCAGTATCGCAGAACTTATGTTGAGCCGTTCTGTTCTACTAATGATCCCGTATCCGTTAGCGTGAGTGCTCGGGGCACTGATTTGCGGTGTCCAAATAACACAAATTTTAGCACTTTTCAAATCACAGAAGATCGCTGTGTCAGGGTAGACTTTTAGTGGATTCCAAAACGGCCTGAAACCCGATATGCAGCTATAGTTTCATTTGATGACGTCATCAGAGAGGACAGTGCACATGCGTGAACTCAGCTGTTTTGTAAACACCGCTAGTCCGAAAGAAGCTAACACCGCTCTGAACTTTACTTTTCTGTTGTGATATCGGGTTTCAGGCCATTTTGGAATCCACTAAAAGTCTACCCTGACACAGCGATCTTCTGTGATTTGAAAAGTGCTAAAGTTTGTGTTATTTGGACACCGCAAATCAGTGCCCCGAGCACTCACGCTAACGGATACGGGATCATTAGTAGAACAGAACGGCTCAACATAAGTTCTGCGATACTGCTCCAATTGACACCAAACTGCTATGGGTGAGTAAAACTACTTGTTTTATTGCCGAAAGAAGGCTCAGATTGTAAAAAAAACGTTAATTTTCCTTTAAAGGGATAGTTCGGGTTTTTTGATGTGAATCTGTATGGCATCCCCTTCAGCAGTGTCGTGCATTAACACTGACTTACCCCTGACAGTGTCCTGTGAGCCGAGTTTCTGCCCGGTTCTGGTGCTAACGAAAGTAGGTCCGGTAAGTTAGCCATGACAGTTAATAAAGCTTGTTTTTCTTTTCAAAACAATATTTGTCCAAAAAGTGATATATTTGCATCACAAAACAGAAAAAGTTAGAAGTCATAATCGCTTGGTGCTATTTTCTCTCGATTCCTATCACTGCGTGTTGCCCCCCAAAGAAAACAATAGATATAAAATGGGGCGGACCTTTGATTACCCAGGTTGATGAACCGTCTTCCTGTCACAAATTGGTCTGAGGCAACTTTGGCTTCTTGCCATAGGGTTCAATGTGGACACCAAATTGGCTGAAATAAAAAAGCTTTGTGTGTGGAATGCACATTTCATTGAAGAGGATTACGTATGCTCAGCATGGAGGAGGAAGCTTTTGAAGAGCACTGCTGTCCCTGCAACCCAGGTAAGTTTAACAAGTGGCAATGTTTACAAGTGAACAGGCTAATAATAATAATAGGCGCGCAGTGATAGGAATCGAGAGAAAATAGCACCAAGCGATTATGACTTCTGACTTTCGTGGACAACTGTTTTGTGGCGCAAATATATCACTTTTTGGACAAATATTGTTTTGAGAAGAAAAACAAGCTTTATTAACTGTCCTGGCTAACTTGCCAGACCTACTTTCGTCAGCTCCAGAACCGGAGCAGAACTCGGCGCACAGGACACTGTCAGGGGTAAGTCAGTGTTAATGCACGACACTGCTGGGGATGAAGGGGATGCCATACAGATTCACATAAAAAAAAACGAACTATCCCTTTAATCAATTAAAATATTTAATACCGATTAACCTTATGAATGTTATAATTAACTTGCAATTCGTGAAGAGTCCCTCAGTCGTCCAGGTAGAATCCATGATAAAAGAAGAAATTCAATTCAATTTGTCTTAACTTGTCTTAACTTGTGATTAATCGCAAATTAATCGCACATTTTTGTCCCTTGAACCATCATTTTAGTACTCTTGTCAACATGAAAAGTGGACTGGTGCCGCTTTGTGCAAATGTGTTTTTATTGCAAACCATAACAATAGTCAGTGAGACAATTCTCCTGCTCGATGTCCCACTCTCATGAGTGTTCTGCATCAGTGGAAGTGAAGTGCTTCTCTTCTGTCTTCATAACAGTTAACGCGACTGAAGCTCCCACTGTGGGTGAAATGGGACCCTGTGGTAGGGTAATAGAGGTTTGGGTAATATGGGACCTTTGAGAATTAATCAGGCATAATAACTTAAAAGTTATTAACATTTTTTTCATAAGTCTTTGATAATGTTTTATCTGACAGTGGCATGCTGCTAATATGTTTACAAGTACAAGATTGCAGATAAAATGCAATAAAACTCTGAAAGAAGTGTGATACCTTTGGCCTACTAACTAAATACATTCCAGTCAAAACTATACTTGAAGTGGGAAAAATATCCCACATTCAAACCATATTCCTTGTTAGCAGTGCGGAGAGAACTAAGGGCACAAAACGTGAAGTCAAGTCAGGTGAGTCTCCTGAGTTCACTTCACGGCTGGGCTCTTTAAAGCTGATGTAGATGTATAGATGTACCATGTAGCCGTGACATTAAACCGAACACTGGGGATGGATTTTCTGGCCGCCGCCTTAAATCCCCCTTACATGAAAAGGCTGTTTATGATTAATGGGCGCGTGGTTCACCTCATGGCAGGCAGCAAAAATAGAAAATAGAGAAAAATACTGACATAATAGCAAAGATTTAGCTTTGAATTTGTTGTTGTTTTCTCCTTTCTTTTAGTTGAATCGAAGTTAGTTGAGTCTTTGTTTATTGAGATGAATGGTTGTCTTGCTGTAGCCAACCATTGCAACATCACATCTACCCATAGATAGTATAAAGAAGTGGACTATGGGAGTGTGGCATTACCCATAGTGTTCGGTTGCAACCAAATGAAGCTCTACCCACAGAGTGTTCTTTAATATGAGCTTAGTAGGAATTATGAATTATAGACGCTGTAAAAGTGCAATATTTAGAGGAGTTCCAAACAAAACACTAGAGTTACACAGGAAGATGGCGCGCTGTAATTTGGTTCTTGGTTGATGCACGTGCTCATTTGTCTGTCAACAGCAAAACAAAATTATAACCCTCAGTTTCACTTCCTCTGCTTGTTTTGAAGGACGTTTACAACTTAACTTTTAACTGTTTTTCCAAGCTGGACAATACCTGAATCCCTTATGACATGTTTTTTTGTATTATATTGAGAGATATCAAACTTAAATTATAAAAAAGTCCATTATTTGCATGGAAGAAACTTAAAATTTTGTTTTTTTGAGTTTCAAAAAGAAAAGCAGATACTAACTGATATTAAAGGAAAATTAACATTTTTTACAATCTGAGCCTTCTTTCGGCAATAAAACAAGTAGTTTTACTCACCCATAGCAGTTTGGTGTCAATTGGAGCAGTATCGCAGAAGTTATGTTGTAGCCGTTCTGTTCTTCTATGATCCCGTATCCATTAGCGTGAGTGCTCGGGGCACTGATTTGCGGTGTCCAAATAACACAAACTTTAGCACTTTTCAAATCACAGAAGATCGCTGTGTCAGGGTAGACTTTTAGTAGATTCCAAAACGGCCTGAACCCCGATATCGCAACAGAAAAGTAAAGTTCAGAGCGGTGTTAGCTTCTTTCGGACTAGAGGTGTTTACAAAACAGCTGAGTTCATGCATGCGCACTGTCCTCCCTGATGACGTCATCAAATGAAACTATAGCTGGATATCGGGTTTCAGGCCGTTTTGGAATCCACTAAAAGTCTACGCTGACACAGCGATCTTCTGTGATTTGAAGTTTGAAGTAGTTTTCAATAGCTACATATTACCTTTAGGTCAGTAGAGATTGGCATTTCCATGTCTGATATCATCTAAATGATTCTAGTGAAGGTGTATTGAGTTTAAAAACACAACGGAGCACTTCCTGTATGTCCACATCACATCACACGGTCTAAGGCTACGTTTATACGGCGACGATCAAAACAGAAGACGCAAAAGTGGCATCTCGTCTTCAATTTTTTATCCGCGTTTATACAAAGATGCAAAAGCCAGCGAAGGGAGGCGCTGGACTGAACAAAAAACAAAAAAAAAACATCACAACAGCGTCAAGTTACATTTCTAACCACGACTGTACCGGAAAAGAGAAAGGTAAAACTTCAAAATAAAATGTTCTAGTTGCGTTTTAAATGAGTTGTTGAGTTCCGCTCCAAACATTTCAGTGACTTGTATTTTTGTTGACATGTTTTTGAATATTGTACTGAAAATAGTGACATTACAGGAGGATTACAGTGAATTAGAAAATATAATATCACATGGGGTTTTACATTTGAAGTGCCTCATGCGGAAGTCGCTTGTCTTGGCGTCTGTGTGGCTGTGAGAGTGTGAGAAAGACTTGTACAGGAAGAAGAGAAAAGACCGTAGACGTGTGTGGGTGCGATTTATAATTGTTGAAATGACTCTTGTATGTTGACTAGAGCCGCTAGCGCAGCTTGAACATCCGTGGTATCAAGGTATGCCGCATCTATGTGACGTAAACGCGTACGCGACGTGAGCAGATCTGACCAGTTTTGCGTCTTGGGCAGTTTACACGGAGACGCTACAGCGGAGCGTATTTAACTTTTCCACTCTGGAGGGTGGTTTCAGATTTTTGTGTTTTTAGGCCCCAAAAACGCCGTCACCGTGTAAACGAAAGGCACTTCCGATAAAATATTTTGTCGTTTTTACCCGTAAGCGTTCTCGTGTAAACGGGCCCTAAGTGTTTGTTTTTTTTTGTTTGTTTGTTTGTTTTGTTTTGTTTGAGAGAACAACTCAGCTTAATAGTAATAGTAACAGACCAGAAAATAGTGTAATATGGTCCCTTTAATAATGCCCACTCTAAGATTGATCAATTACTGCAGTTTGTAATCATTTAAGTTGAAAATAAAATCTAAAAGCGTCCATGGTGTTAGGTTACAAAAGACACTAAGTAATGCCTCTCGAAACAGCAAAGGAAATTTAGCGTAATGCTTTAATGAGTCCAACCTTCTATATAATGCCTTCCAAAGCTTCCCCTGACATTTCGACCCAAGACATAAAACTACTCTCCCAAGTGAACCGCAAAAAACAATCGCCATTATTTCTCCCTCAATAACACGACATCGATAGGCCCTCACATCTTGTAGATGTCAGAAACCATTGTTTGGCTAATGCTTACCAGGCTTGGGATATTTTTCACCAAACAGAAATCATTACGACCATGTGGCCTCTCATTAAAGCGTGCAGTGTGTTTGAGTGCAGTTTCACAGATCATTGGGTTTGGGAGAGAACGAGAGGGAGACCAGCTCAGACTTTTGGATCTTGTTTGTTCCATTTAGCTGATTTTATGATAGATCCACGTTTTTATGAAGTGCATAGTTAAATTTTGATTTTTTTTTTTGTTAAAGTTTGACCTATTTTTTGAGAAGCAAGGGTTTGTAAACTAAAAGGGTTTCATTTGTGGAAAGGAGACTGTTCCAATTGAGGGCCTGATTTTGTTTAAAGGAAAATCAACGTTTTTTTTACAATCTGAGCCTTCTTTCGGCAATAAAACAAGTAGTTTTACTCACCCATAGCAGTTTGGTGTCAATTGGAGCAGTATCGCAGAACTTATGTTGAGCCGTTCTGTTCTACTAATGATCCCGTATCCGTTAGCGTGAGTGCTCGGGGCATTACTTTGCGGTGTCCAAATAACACAAACTTTAGCACTTTTCAAATCACAGAAGATCGCTGTGTCAGGGTAGACTTTTAGTAGATTCCAAAACGGCCTGAAACCCGATATGCAGCTATAGTTTCATTTGATGACGTCATCAGAGAGGACAGTGCGCATGCGTGAACTCAGCTGTTTTGTAAACACCGCTAGTCCAAAAGAAGCTAACACCGCTCTGAACTTTACTTTTCTGTTGCGATATCGGGTTTCAGGCCGTTTTGGAATCTACTAAAAGTCTACCCTGACACAGCGATCTTCTGTGATTTGAAAAGTGCTAAAGTTTGTGTTATTTGGACACCGCAAATCAGTGCCCCGAGCACTCACGCTAACGGATACGGGATCATTAGCAGAACAGAACGGCTCAACATAAGTTCTGCGATACTGCTCCAATTGACACCAAACTGCTATGGGTGAGTAAAACTAGTTGTTTTATTGCCGAAAGAAGGCTCAGATTGTTAAAAAAAAACGTTACTTTTCCTTTAAATGGTCTATATTATGCAAAATTGATTTGTGTGAGCTTTACGCCGTGTTATAATGTTGATACCTCATCGAAAACATACCTGGAGTTGTTTGAATAATCCATTATTACCGGTCTGTCTACATCTCCAAAGATCAAAATGCTCCGTTCCACCTTGTGATAGTAATAGTTTTCATGTTATCAGCTACATTTTACTTTTTGTCAACTAGAATAATTTACATCATTTCAGCCCTGGAATTGCCTACTAAAGGTGTGTGGATTTCAAAAATACAGTGGAGCATGTTTTATGGTGGAACAGAGTTTTCCGTTTGGAGCTGTTAGGACTTGGTTTCATTCTGATTTGAACATGATATAGTCCAATTTCAAAGAACACATATGCAAAATTGCCTGCCGAATCCTATGTGTATTGCAGAATAAGAAAATAAAATCGAAGAAGTTAGTTCAGAGCAGTGGGCGTATGCTAATCAGACCCCCCCAGGATTTCACGGGCATTTTTTGTGATTGTTGCGGGGCTAAAATCCCTGAATTTGCGGGAGCTTTTCCAAAAAGTTGTGATGAAAGTTGCGGTGCTTTTAAGGTTTTTGTTGCGATTTTGTTGCGGGAGGAAGTGAAAGTTGCGATAAATAGTTGCGATTTTCGCTTTTTGTAATTAAAATTGAGTAATATTTTGAATACTGAGTTATTACTGACAAAGAATAATACAAAGACACAGAGATCACAGATATGGTCCTAAAACAACCTTACCAACATCGAAAATAAATTACTACTAGGAGGGGAACTGTTTCGCGCGGTCTTTTGCTGTTATTTTTGTGGGCAAATGGCACCGCAGACATGTTTCTTTGCCATTAGAAGCCGTGTCCCAATTCCCAGAGTGCGCGGCTCGGAGCGTGGCCCGAAGGGCATGTGCGTCACACATTTCGACAGAACACCGGCGCGACGACTGCTGTCCCACTTCTTTTTTGTCCCATGCGCAGTTAACACGCGGTCCGAAGACCGCAGTCGTTAAGCGGTCCGCGGACTGCAGTCGGGGCTGAGCAAGTGTGCACCTCCTTGACTGCAGTCTGAGCCCCCTTCAGGCCGCGCTCCGAGCTGTGCGCTCTGGGAACTGGGACACAGCCGCAGTTTCGTTTTGTCACACGTAAGTAAGGCAGAATGTTGCGGTTTCCAAACTCAAACCTTTTAGCCGCCAAGAATATGAGGTTGGGTCCTATGGCTCGCAGATTTGTGACGCGCAAAGAGGAGGCTATGGTGACAGATACGCTGAGATCCAGATATGCGTTTTGTGCATTTATTACAAAAAGAGCGCACACAGTTATGACAGCACAGCAGGATGAAATGGAACTCATGAAAACCAGCAGGATGAACAGATTAACGTGAAAGATGAATGAATGGTTTGCGGTCAACAAAAAATACGGCTACACCCCAACCCTGACTCTCTCCTCTGTGTGACAGGTGAGCGCGCGCTTTTACACGCACACACTTCCGTACGTGCACACACCCACACTCACGTGACCCACCGCCTCTGCCACACACACACACACAAACACACCGTGCACCTCATCTCAGTTATGTCTCCTACACAGAAGGAAGTTGGTCGGCGTTCAATACGTCGCCGATGATTGGTCAAAATTAGTAAAAATTGTGGATAAGTTGCGGTGATTGGTCAAAATAGCAACACCGCCCTGAATTCGCGGGGATTGGCTGAAGTTGAGTTGAAGTTGCAAATCGCAACATCGCGAATTCCTGGAGGGTCTGACTAATGGAGTTGAAAACAGTGGTTGATTGGCAAATAAGCCAACAATAATGTAAGTGTTTGGAAAATAAGCATTTAAAGATGACTCAAACATGCACAAATCACTCCAAATACAACTTTGAGAGGTAAATGAGAAGAGGAAACAACTATAGCATGGTTAAAAGATCTGAAATGCCTGAATAGTCTTGGTTTGGTTAGGGTGGAACAGCTCTTTTCATTTCTGCCCCACTGCTTGTTCTGTTCATATTTCATATTCAAAGAGTGCTTGGAAGGCCCAGACCCTGTGAGGAAGTGAAATGCTAACACCATGTACTATATCAGCCATTTTCTCTGTTGCTAAAATGTCTCCAACCTCCCACAGTGTGTTTACAATTTGCACATGTCAAACTCCGACACATCACAGACTCACAGACCAGGCTCAGAGCACGGCGTTGTGAGCAGGGTGTAGGCCGGTAGTAAAGCAAGTATTTGTTTTGATTGAGCTGCCTTTTCTTCATCATTCCAAAAAAAAAAAAAAAAAACATTTTGGCAATAGTTCTATATGAAAATGACCCAATTACATTCAATTTTTCATTCTTAAAAATGTCCATATGAAAAGTTTCTGTTAGAGGGTAAGCCACCTGTTTTTCTCAGTAGTTGCGTTGGAACCTTTCACAGTATGGTATTAAATGTATCGAACTCCATGAAGACCCCGATCACTGTAAGAATGCATGTTTTTCAAGGTATTTATGAGCATTAAATTTTCACTTTCTGAGGTTTTGGAACGTTAATGTGAGCTCCCCTACCCTGTTTAGCCCCCCCATGGTTAAAAGTTGCGAAATGTCTAAACTGAGCATTTGCGATCCTTTTCGGAGCTCAAAGGGGCGATTTTGAACAAGGCACCTTATTGACGTCAGATCGAAAAAAGAAATGCAAATACAGTTCCACCCCTGTCTGTCTGTACTCAGCGTCTCTGTAAATCACGCCCAGAGAGTTTGGACTGCGAATGCGCTAGGCAATGCGAAATGCGTTTTTTTATTTGCCTGGAGGCACGTCCGAGTGTTTCTAGGCTCGGAAGTCCTTTGAGTGGCATGAAAGGCGCTATATAAATCCAATGAATTATTATTATTATTATTATTATTATCTGAGCCTCTGGACCTTTGAACAGCAGTGGTTTAATTTTATTTTCTGTGAAAATGTGTTTATTTTTCAATGGAACGCTTCAAATCTCTCCCCCCGTGCAAAAACAAGGAAATGGATCAGCTGAGAGCTCAGAGCCGTTTGGCCGTTTGGCCACGCCCCCACCCTCTACTATAGGCCAGCTCTTTTCTCCTCATTTGCATTCAAGCAACAACGCCCATTATGGAGTGTTCAGAGAGAGAAAAATGACTCTTTCTCATCTTATCTCTGTTTCTCATGCACTGAGTGTTGATTTTGAAGAAGGATTCATTTACAGTATTAGGGAACCATTAAGGAGCCATATAAAAGCATCAAGAAGTACCATGTCATGGGATCTTTAAAAACACCTGTGATTAAATAAATAGATATCTGTTGTCATACTGTGGAACATTTCAGGCAAACCAATAACATATCCATGGTGATAAACAGTCACTAGAAACTTTAACTTAGCAATGTTTTTCATGTAATACACTATAGCCAGCCACTATTCAATTTGAGAAGGAAGGTCACATGCAAGTGCACGACAGACATAAGTAAATACAATGAGTTGACACCCTGATGAGTTAACTCCACTAAGAGTGGAGTTTTGCTATGACAGTAAACTAGCATGCTAACACACACTTCCTGATTATCAGACAATTAAATGCTTTCTGCATGCAGACACACAAAGCAAACTTGCTTGGATGCATCAATCCAATACTGGTGTGGGATAGATGCTGCAGAACCAGGTGACCACAGCAGGAATGGCCTCAGTCTTACTCCACTCAGGTGTTTCAGTTGGTTATGAAATAGTTGGTGTAAAAACCCTGTAGCATCTCAAATGTCCTAAGCTCATTTCACACAATCCAACAGTCCCTTACTTGTGCCCTTTGAACTGCACATTCTGCCCTTAGTTGGTTAAAATCCCATGATATGATGTTAAAAACTGAGCTCAAAAAACAAAAACAAAAGTTTCAAAAACCAAAAAATGTCTGCTGAATCAGATATTGGCTTCCAAATAATGGTTAAGACGATATCCTGGTTTGACATATTGATATAAATAACACTATTTACTGGTCCCAGAAAGTGTCATAATATTTGAACTTTTATCTAAACAAAGTTGTTCAGTACTTACTTATTCAATACTCATTTCAGTGCTTATTCAAGGCATAAATATCAGCTCCCAAATACATTTGGATCAGTTTTGTCTTGATCTATTTTTGTTAAAGGTCCCATGGCATGAACTTTTCACTTTCTGAGGTTTTTGAACGTTAATATGAGCTCCCCTACCCTGTTTAGCCCCCCCCAATGGCTAAAAGTTGCGAAATGTCTAAACTGAGCATTTGCGATCCTTTTCTGCGTTTGAAAAAAACACAGCTCAAATGGGCGATTCTGGACAAGGCGTCATATTGACGTCAGATCGAAAAAAGAAATGCAAATTCAGTTCCACCATCGTCTGGATCTCCACCTCCTCTCTCTGTAAATCACGCCCAGAGAATTTGGACTGCGGAGGAGCTACGCAATGCGAAATGCGTTTTTTTATTTGCCTGGAGGCACATGCGAGTGTTTCTAGACTCGGAAGTCCTTTACCCGACCCTCTGGACCTCTGAAACAGCAGTGGTTTATTTTATTTTCTGTGAAAATGTGTTTTTTTTTCATTGAAAAGGCTCTCCTTTCCTCCTTCGCACTTACACACGCAGAAGTGGGGCCAGGCACAGCGCACCGCTAAAACAAGGAACCAGCGGCGCATTTGCCCCCCCCCCCCCCCCACCCACTCCTCTAACCAATCTGTGTTCTTCTCATTTGCATTCAAGCAACAAGGCCCATAATGAGTTGTTCAGACAGACAGATTATGACTCTGACTCTGTACATGTGTCTTTCTCATGCACTTGATTTTGAAGAAGGATTCATTTACAGTATTAGGGAACCATTAAGGAGCCATATAAAAGCATCAAGAAGTACCATGTCATGGGATCTTTAAAATGAAATAAATGCAGTTTTCAGTCTCTGCATTGGTGTCAGTCAGAGCTGGACTGGGGGGAAAAAAATGGCCCTGGCATTTTTGGCTCAGAACAGCCCCTCATAATTAGCGGAGCACAACAGACTAATAGTAAAATACATTACTTTGGGGAACACAAACATAAATTGTTTGTGTTCCCCAAAGTAATGTATTTTACTATTAGTAATGTATTTTACTATTGCTTTGGGTGGTGATTTTAAAATTCTTGGACGGGAAAAGTAGCCTACTCTCTCTTCTCTCTCCTCAACAGCTCGGCTTGACTAGACTGGAAGAAGGACAGATTATTACAGTTTATTAAAGGTCCCATGGCATGAAATTTTCACTTTCTCCGCACTTCCTTATACCAATATGATTACGAATCTGGCGGGGATCAGTGCAGAGATAGAGATGGGACCACTCTCGTAAGCGTCTATATCCTGATTGGTTTAGTCCACTGTCTATATTGAAGATGGACCAATGGCTCCTCTAAATTGTGGGCCGGTGACCGGTCTCTAAGTTAAAAAAAAACAAAAACAGCATCGGCACAGGCCCCCGGCCCACCGGGAAAATGCCCAGTATGCCAGATGGCCAGTCCAGGCCTGGTGTCAGTTAATGTCAGGTACTGGCAAGACACTTAAAGGAAAAGTAACGTTTTTTTTACAATTTGAGCCTTATTTCGGTAATAAAACAAGTTGTTTTACTCACCCATAGCACTTTGGTGTCATATGGAGCACTTCCAGAGATGTTTTAGATTTGCGGTTAGCCTAGCGCGACTTCTAGCCATAGCTCGGGGCATATAATATATTCCCCGAGCATGTAATATGCCCCGTGCAGGCTCCAAATAACACAAACTTTAGCACTTTTCAAATCATAGAAGCCCGATGTCTTAAATCTACGATTTCGTTTGAAGCAAAAGTGGCCTGTAATCCGAGATTTATCCATAGTTTACAGCTTTGCGTTTCATGTTTGGGTCCCGGGAGCTGAGAGCACAGTCCACACATGTGCACTGGCCTCCTCATCTACTCGAAACTATGGCTAAATCTCGGATTACAGGCCACTTTTGACCACACGAAATCATAGGATAAGACATCGGGCTTCTATGATTTGAAAAGTGCTAAAGTTTGTGTTATTTGGAGACCGCAAACAAGTGTCCCGAGAACTCACATGATGGAGATCTAAAAAAATCTAAATCTAAAACATCTCCGGAAGTGCTCCATATGACACCAAAGTGCTATGGGTTAGTAAAACAACTGTTTTATTACCAAAATAAGGCTCAGATTGTAAAAAATGTTACTTTTCCTTTAAAGCTATAGTATCAGTACTGAAAGTGAAAAAGCTGGATCAAGAGCTGCTTATACAATATACTGTATCTGTACTGGAACAAAACAAACTTTTTTTCAAATACATGGGGAAAAAAATCATGTACAGGTTTCTCAATCTCACTGTGGCATTTTGGTAACATATTTTAAGAATCCATCGCCTAAACATGACTTTCCACATTGCTCATGGAGCTGTGGTTCGGCTGCAGCTGCTGGGGAGAGTTCACGCTTTTCCCGCTCCATGTATCCTTCAATAAATTTACTATCCCAATGCGGACACGCCACTTAACACTAGGCTAACGCTGATCTATGGACCACTGTTGCATTGTGGGGAAAGCTGTTGCACGTTAGAAGTGAAGAGGAAAGTTTTCATCCATCACCATTCGAGCTCGCACATATGTCAATTCAGATGCCCTGTTACAGTATCTGCGAGGTTTACGCGGTGGTTAGGCTTACTGCTGTATTTGCAACAGGCCCATCCAAACCAATGGGGATAATAGTGTATGTAGCCTTAAAAGGAGACAGCTTGGAAACGACTTGGCAGCACTCTGGTGTATCTGAGGCTTAAACCACAGTAAAGGATAGGAGTCAGAGGTTGCCAGATTTGCTCGGCACTTTCCAGTACTTCAGAAAAGCCCAAGAATCTATTTAATAAGTGTGTGGGAAGGGGTTGACATTTGAGTTTTCCCTGCTTATCCCCAACACTGTCATTAGCTATTAAGATTAATCATTTCTGTAGCAAGATGACATGGTGTAGCTTCTCTATCTGATGTAGTTTTATCATATATTTATCTTACATTTTACAATTAACCAAGGCAAGAAGGTAGTTTGAGATAGATAGAATGGGACGGGTCTTTAAAAAGAGTTCAAACAAGGCAATAAAACTGTTAAAACTAACTTGGATTGAACAGTGAAATGAAACACAGATTTTTTTAGCAGTTAGCAGATGGACCAATTTGCAGATTATGCACAATCGACTTTTCAGAGCTTTTAACCATGTAATAGTTGTAATAGTTCTCATTTACCCTCTCCAAGTGCATGTTTGAGTAATCTTTAATTGCTTTCACCACCATGGAACACGGCCACTGCTCTGTACTAATTCATACGGTAGCATCGTGTAGCCATTAGATACAGTTCGAGTAGTGGTACGACAGAGATCTTATTTTGACCCTGAGGAGCTGCTTTTCCAAAATATCTGAACTGGGGCAAGATTAAATAATCCGTCTGCACGTCAACAGTTTAAAAAGCGATGTTAAAGCTTGATTTTCCATCTCATGAAGCAGAGAAAACATTACAGACATGTGAAGGCCAGTGAAAAGGTCAGTGTGACTCACAGCGTACGGGCTCATTTAGGAAGACACAAAACTATTGGAGTTATAAAGCTGTCATCTTCCCCCAAAACCACATCAGAGCCAAGACAGGTCAAACACACAGTATGTAACACACAGTAACCGTGACAAACTCATCTAACAAACCAAAGCTAAAAGTAATGGAGACCAAACAGGACCCAAACTGTGCTCAATTACACTGATGACCATGCAACGCAATGGGATCTGCTTTTACTGGAATCATTTAGAAAATGACAATAGAAGATAACTAAAACCTACGATGGGTTTCTCAAATATCAATATAAAAGGCCATATGAATGTACCAATGATCCCCATATGTTAGATTAAATTATGTTACATTAACCATAACTGGCACAGCTAATTTCTCTTGTTAAGCATATGTAATCATATTTCAATGGAAAAGGCCTGATCCGTTCCAAGGTTGTTTTTTTTATAGTGTAACATTTTTTTTATAGTGTAACATTGTGTTCTGCTTCCTGATTGGCTAAGAGCCTGTAGAGCCAGGACTAAACGTGGAATAAACCAGGTCTAGACCAGAACTAAACCAGGTCTAGACCTGGACTGGACCTGGACTAAACCAGGACCGGACCAGGTCCAGACCCAGACCAAACCGGGACCAGACCAGGATTAAATCACCCCGTGCGGCTTTCCGCTGGCCTCGCGCGGCTCCTGCGCTCACCCGCACATGCTCGGCCCCGAGGGGGAGGCACAGCCCGGGCGCCGCGGCTCCATCACGTGCCCGCGGCCTTGCGCCGTGTCGACGTCGCTTTTTGATCCTTCGATGTCGGCTCTTCCTATCATTGTGAAGCAGAATTCACCAAGTGTTGGATTGTTCACTCACTAAGGGAACGTGAGCTGGGTTTAGACCGTCGTGAGACAGGTGAGTTTTACCACACTGATGATGTGTTGTTGTGTCTCCGCTCCCCTCACGCGTTCGGCGCTATATTGAGCCGGATGTGGATTTTTCGTTTGTAGAGTCTTTCGTAAGGTGAGGTACCACTGTGTGTATATATATATATATATATATATATATATATATATATATATATATATATATATATTTTATATATATATATATGCCCCCCCCAAGGGGCAATGAGCAAGCTAGCCCACCTCATACAATGATGAGAGACAATGAAACTTACGAGATGCCGGCTCAGACGTCGCCCGGCTAAACAAGGTCTGCGTCAGGTGCTGGGGAACCAGAGCACCTTGATGAAAAATGGGCTACTGGAACAAGGCGGAATTGGGCGAGATGCGAGAACAAGGCTCTGTTGGATTGCTACTACTCCAGTAACCCTAGGCAGAGGGGTTACATGAACAGGATGTGGGATGAATGGTTAATACGATACCCACAGTCCAAGCTAACGGCCAAACAACTAGTAGCTCAGTGTTCCAACATCCACAAACGGCAACTGCTATCACAACTAGAGATTGACGAGGTACAACACAAATCCTACGGCAAGGGGGAACCAGGACGCCAGGTCAGAGGGGAGCTAACACCAACTCCCCAACCAGAGATTGGGTACGAAGCCCCAATAAGTATCACGCTGAGCGAGGCAGCATCTGACCTGAAAGATAAGATCATGGCCCGAATGAACACAAGGCAACCCCGATGCCAGTTATAGAGGCTAAGTGAAGTACCATCTGAAAGTCTCCTAGAACATGTGAATGCAGCACTGAGAGCGATCCCTACCACAACCATCACTGAAACTAATGAGGTGATATACACTTCAGCAGCAGTGATCCTAGAGGTGCTGGGCTATAAGAGCAACCATGGGAGCCATGAGAGACAATACCCACCATGGAAAAGACGGTTAGAGGCTAAAATCAAGCAGGTGCGGAGAGAAGTGAGCCAATTGTCAGAGGCCCAGAAAGGTGCAATGAAAAAGCAAGTACCCAAGAGGTACAGCCAGATGCCCATACCTGAAGCACTCGAAACTGCCAAGCAAAGGCTACAAGCCTTGGCCAGCCGCCTAAAGAGGTACACTCGAGATAACGAGGCCAGACGAATAAACCGGTTGTTCGCAACACAACCTGCAAAAGTGTACGCTCATTGGCAGGGGGATAACACCAGAGCAGACCCACCAAGGCTGGAGACTGAAAGGTAATGGAAAGGCATATGGGAAAGGGAGGCACCACATAACACCGATGCACAGTGGCTGGTGGCTCTGAGGAAAGACCACAGCAACCTCCCTGAACAGGATCCAGTCACCATCACAGTGGCAGACATTCAGAAAAGAGTCTCAGGCATGAAAAGTTGGACAGCACCGGGCCCTGACATGATCCACGCATACTGGCTAAAGAAGCTCACTGCTCTCCATGAGTGCCTGGCAGCACAAATGAACCAGCTGCTAAGGGATGGGACTCACCCTGAATGGCTAACCCAAGGGCGTACGATCCTGATCCTGAAGGATCCCTCGAAGGGTACAGTCCCATCCAACTATCGGCCAATAACCTGTCTCTCCACAACATGGAAGCTCATGTCAGGCATCATGGCGGCTAAGATAAGTGGGCACATGGATCAATACATGAGCGCAGCACAGAAGGGCATCGGCAAAAACTCCAGGGGAGCCAAACACCAACTCCTGGTTGACCGAACAGTCGCCCGTGACTGCAGAACCCGTGAGACCAACCTGTGCACTGCCTGGATTGATTACAAGAAAGCCTATGACTCAATGCCACACACATGGATCACTGAGTGCTTGGAGCTGTACAATATCAATAAGACTCTAAGGGCATTCATTGCAAACTCAATGCGGTTGTGGAAAACCACCCTTGAAGCCAATGACAAGCCACTTGCGCAAGTGTCCATCAAATGTGGCATATACCAAGGAGACGCACTGTCCCCACTGCTGTTCTGCATAGGTCTGAACCCCCTCAGCCAAATCATCGAAAGCACTGGCTACGGATACCGACTCAGAAATGGGGCCACCATCAGTCACCTCCTCTACATGGATGACATCAAGCTGTACGCTAAGAGTGAGCGAGACATCGACTCACTGATCCACACCACCAGGATCTACAGCACAGACATTGGAATGTCATTCGGGCTTGAGAAATGTAGTAGGATGGTGACCAAGCGAGGGAAGGTAGTCCACACAGAGGGGGTCTCACTCCCAGAGGGAACAATAACAGACATTGAGGACAGTTACAAGTACCTTGGTATCCCACAAGCAAATGGCAACCTTGAAGAGGCAACAAGGAAAGCGGCTACAGCCAAATACCTGCAACGAGTAAGGCAAGTCCTAAGAAGTCAGCTCAATGGCAAGAACAAGGCTCAGGCAATAAACAGCTATGCCCTGCCAGTGATCAGATACCCAGCAGGAATCATAAGCTGGCCAAAGGAGGAGATACAGACCACAGACGTTAAGACACGAAAGCTCCTGACCATTCAAGGAGGGTTCCATCCCAAATCCAGCACCCTGAGACTGTACACGAGCCGGAAGGAAGGAGGCCGAGGACTAGTGAGTGTGGGAACCACTGTCCAGGATGAAACATCCAAAATCCATAAGTACATCAAGGACAAGGTCCCGACAGATGATGTGCTCAAGGAATGCCTCAGACAGTGGAATGCAGAGGAAGAGGTGCTGGAGGGACCATCATGGCAGGACAAACCCCTACATGGGGCGTACCACTGAAACATAACTGAAGTGGCTGATATCAAGAAATCCTACCAATGGCTGGAGAGGGCTGGTCTGAAGGACAGCACAGAGGCCCTCATCCTGGCTGCACAGGAGCAGGCCCTGAGCACCTGAGCAATAGAGGCCAAGATCTACCACACCAGACAAGACCCAAGGTGTAGGCTGTGCAAAGAGGCTCCTGAGACAGTCCAGCACATAACTGCAGGGTGTAAGATGTTGGCAGGGAAAGCATACATGGAGCGACACAACCAAGTGGCGGGCATAGTGTACAGAAACATCTGTGCAGAGTACGGGCTGGAGACCCCAAGGTCAAGGTGGGAAACACCTCCGAAGGTTGCGGAGAATGACCGAGCCAAGATCCTGTGGGACTTCCAGATACAGACTGACAGAATGGTGATGGCGAACCAACCAGACATAGTGGTGGTGGATAAGCACCCTGAAAACCCCAATAACTTCCGTCCCATCTCCAATCTTCCATTTCTGTCTAAAATTCTTGAACGGTCTGTCGCAACTCAACTTAAACAACACCTTCACTCCAACTCACTGTATGAAAAATTTCAATCTGGATTCCGCACCCACCATAGCACTGAGACTGCACTCCTAAAAGTCACTAACGACCTCCTCCTTGCCTCTGACTCCGGTTCTCTCTTCATCGTCCTCCTCCTCGACCTATCTGCCGCCTTTGACACCATCAATCACTCCATTCTTCTCCAACCTTCTGCAGTCCACCATTGGCATCACTGGCTCCACCCTATCATGGTTTTCATCCTCCCTCTCGGACAGATCCCACTACATCTCCATAAACAACTGTCAATCTCAAACCATCCCAGTCACTCGTGGAGTCCCTCAAGGCTCGGTGCTTGGTCCCCTACTTTTCATTCTATACATGCTTCCCCTTGGTCACATAATTCATCAGCACGGACTCAAATTCCACAGCTACGCCGACGACACTCAGCTTTATCTCTCCGCCAAATCCATTACCCCTGCCGTTATCTCGTCCATCACCAACTGCCTCTCTGCAATAAAATCATGGATGTCCATCAACTTCCTCAAACTCAACTGCAATAAATCCGAAATCATCATTACTGGTCCCAAATCTCTCCTCCCCTCCATCCAGAATTTCACTCTCTCCATTGACAGTCACACAGTCACTCCTTCCCCTCAGATCAGAAATCTCGGATTTATCTTCGACCCCCACCCTCTCATTTAAGCCACACATCCGCCACATCACCAAGACCGCTTTCTTTCACCTAAAAAATATTGCCCGCCTCCGTTCCTCCCTGACCCCATCCGCTGCTGAAACCCTGGTCCACGCATTTATCACATCTAGACTTGATTACTGCAATAGCCTCCTCTACGGACTTCCCTCCTCAAATCTCCAAAAACTGCAATATGTCCAAAACTCCGCTGCCCGTCTCCTCACCAACACCCGCACCAGAGACCACATTACCCCTGTCCTCCAAAAACTCCACTGGCTCCCTATCCCACAGCGCATCCACTTCAAGATCCTCCTCATTACATACAAAGCTCTTCATAACCAGGCCCCCCCATACCTCACTGAACTTCTCCAGCCCCACCGTCCCTCCCGCAGTCTCTGATCAGCTGATTATAACCTCCTCACTCCCACTGTTAAATCCAAGCACCGGACCTTGGGGGACCGAGCCTTTGCCACTGCTGCCCCCACCCTCTGGAACTCCCTGCCCAGAAACTTGGACTCAGTAAACAATTTCAAGTCACAGCTCAAAACTCATCTATTCCCCATTGCCTTTGACCCACATTAATTTAATTTGTTTTGTTCTGTTCTTTTTATTTTATTTTATATTTTTATTCCTTTCTGTAAAGCGTCTTTGAGTTGTTTTGAAAAGCGCTATATAAATCTTATGTATTATTATTATTATTATTAAGCAACAGAACAGAGCCGTGGTGGTGGACATTGCAATACCAAGCGATGGTAACATCAGGAAAAAGGAACACGAGAAACTAGAGAAATACCAGGGGCTCAAGGAAGAGCTGGAGAAGGCCTGGAAGGTGAAGGCATCAGTGGTGCCCGTGGTGATTGGAGCACTCGGGGCTGTAACCCCCAAACTGGAGGAATGGTTACAGCAAATCCCAGGAAAAACATCAGACATCTCAGTCCAGAAAAGTGCAGTACTAGGAACAGCAAAGGTACTGCAGAACTCTCAAGCTCCCAGGCCTCTGGTAGAGCACCCGAGCTGGATGAGACTGAGAGAGAGAGACACAACAACAGCACGTGCTCGGGCAGAAATCAAACTCGCAGGCAGATGGGCTATTACTTTTTCGATGGCCCAGTTCCGACAAGTGCATTCTGTTACATACTATGACTCATACTTAGTAACTTCTTAATGAAGGGGTTAAGGTTAGGAGTTAGGGTAATAAATATGGAGATATTAAGCTTGAATCTTTATTTTTTCTATTTTGTTCTATTACACTATTTTCTGATCTATGTTATAATGTTCTTTCCTCATCACAAACATATCTGGAGCTTTGTTTGTTTTGCTAAGCAGGTCCAGGACTGGTTAGTACTTGAATGTGAGTCTGCTGGGAATATCGTATGCTACAGTGGAGCACTGTGGCACAAAAACTTGTGTCTTTCGGCAAGGCACTTCACCCACATTGCCAAGTATGAAAGTCGGAGTTGCACCAGCCTACCTGCAGATGCTGAGTGTGAGCTGTCTGCTGCAGTTCTTGATGCGGTTCTGAGCCTCCATGTGGGTCATATTCTCCGTGCTCTCTCCGTTGATGGTCAAAATGGTGTCTCCTGCACACAGGTCCCCGAGGGCCGCTTTACTGCCCGCTGTCACCTGCAGATATCATTCACACCACAAAACACACACACGCCCAGGAGACAAAAGCAGAAGAAAGGAGCACGTTACAAACCGTGTCAAGATGTCAGCGAGAAAAATGTCCCCACATAAAGGAGAGGAACTGGAGCGGGAGTCAAGACGTGTTACAACAAAAGCAGCTTCTTTTGGTAGTGACAAACAGCCTGAGGTGGAACTATAGGTTTACCTTTTCAACAGAGGCTAACAATGACATCATTTTATTCCAAATTTAATGGGCTCTGTACTGGATTTCTTAAAAACATGAAAATAGCTAACTAGTACATTTTAAACAGTTTGCAGTCGTCCAATGTTACTCCTCACTTTCATCCATAGATGATAGAAAGTAGTGGACTAAGGGAGTGTGATGTCATCATAGAGTTCAGCTCCAGTCAAATGAAGCTCACAAGGCTAGCAGTTATATGAGTGAATTTGGAGCCAAGTTCCATATTAGGAATAGGAATTTATTTGCAGACAAAATAGCAAAATGAAAACATAGAGTGGGTTAATACGTTACATAACATTTAAAGATCCCATGGCATGGTACTTCATGATGCTTTTATATGGCTCCTTAATGGTTCCCTAATACTGTAAATGAATCCTTCTTCAAAATCAACACTCAGTGCATGAGAAACAGAGATAAGATGAGAAAGAGTAATTTTTCTCACTCTGAACACTCTATAATGGGCGTTGTTGCTTGAATGCAAATGAGGAGAAAAGAGCTGGCCAATAGTAGAGGGTGGGGGCGTGGCCAAACTCTCCGCTCTCACTCTGAGCCCTCAGCTGATCCATTTCCTTGTTTTTGCACGGGAGGAGAGATTTGAAGCGTTCCATTGAAAAATAAACACATTTCCACAGAAAATAAAATCAAACCACTGCTGTTCAAAGGTCCAGAGGCTCAGATAAAGGACTTCCGAGCCTAGAAACACTCGGACGTGCCTCCAGGCAAATAAAAAAACGCATTTCGCATTGCCTAGCGCATTCACAGTCCAAACTCTCTGGGCGTGATTTACAGAGACGCTGAGTACAGACAGACGGGGGTGGAACTGCATTTGCATTTCTTTTTTTGATCTGACATCAATAAGGTGCCTTGTTCAAAATCGCCCGTTTGAGCTCCGATTTTTTGTAACGCAGAAAAGGATCGCAAATGCTCAGTTTAGACATTTCACAACTTTTAACCATGGGGGGGCCTAAACAGGGTAGGGGAGCTCACATTAACGTTCAAAAACCTCAGAAAGTGAAAATTTCATGCCATGGGACCTTTAAAGACAAAATAAGGAGGCTCACTGCAGCTTTTACAGAGAGGGGAGACCGTTTATCAGTGTAAAGTCAATCGGAGCCAGAATCGACGGAGCCGGAAGCGCACCCACGCTCACAGCCTATTTGAAATGTGACATCTTATTTTTCATCATGACAAATTTATAAGCACTTTTCACACTTTCAGAGACCAGCACTGTAAAGGTAAAGCTAACAACAACTAGCATGCTAACACACACTTTGACAGTGAAATGCTTTATAATTAGATGCAATACTAGTTTAAGCCACATTTTTGTTCAAATACATGGGGGAAAAAATCAAATACCTTATAGCCAGATAAATTATTAAATGAATAAGAAGTAGTAGTAGCAAAATAGTTGTTTTGTCAAGGTATAACTGTAACACAAGTATATTTAAGAAGAAAGACTGAAAAGCCAGTTACTGGGTCTTTTTTTTTCATTTACTGATGAGGTAATTGATTCCATATATTCTAAAACAAGTTCTGTTTGGAAAGCATTCAAACAATGGCTTGTGTTTTATGTTTTATATGTAGAATAGCCCAACCTTTTTGAAATATTGGCACAAAGACACTTAATTTGAACAAGGATCTAGGTCAGGATTTTTGTGATGAATAGTCTGTTGTGCTTGGTAATTATTACAAAATGTTTCTTTTATACAGTGTGTGCTTCTTGGATAATCAAAGTTCAAGTTCAAAGTTCAAAGTCAACTTTATTGTCAATTCTGCCATATGTGTTTGACATACAGTGAATCGAAATTCCGTTTGTCCCTGGCCAAGCAGTGAAAAAAAGACAGTGTTCAAAATACAATATAAGGCCAATACAAAAATGATCGAAGACTAAATCTAAAAAGTAGTGCAAAGGATAAATACCTATTTACAGATTTAGTAAATAGAATGTGTGCAATAGAATGTGCACTGAAAATAAGCTAACATAAATGTCCAACAGTAGCTCTTAGCAGCAGTTTCAGGGCCCGTTTACACGAGAACGCTTACGGGTAAAAACGACAAAATATTTTATCGGAAGTGCCTTTCGTTTACACGGTGACGGCGTTTTTGGGGCCTAAAAACGCAAAAATCTGAAACCACCCTCCAGAGTGGAAAAGTTAAATACGCTCCGCTGTAGCGTCTCCGTGTAAACTGCCCAAGACGCAAAACTGGTCAGATCTGCTCACGTCGGTACGCGTTTACGTCACATAGATGCGGCATACCTTGATACCACGGATGTTCAAGTCAACATACAAGAGTCATTTCAACAATTGTATAAATCGCACCCACACACGTCTACGGTCTTTTCTCTTCTTCCCGTACAAGTCTTTCTCACACTCTCACAGACGCACAGACGCCAAGACAAGCGACTTCCGCATGAGGCACTTCAAATGTAAAACCCCATGTGATTTTATATTTTCTAATTCACTGTAATCCTCCTGTAATGTCACTATTTTCAGTACAATATTCAAAAACATGTAAACAAAAGTACAAGTCACTGAAATGTTTGGAGCGGAACTTAACAACTCATTTAAAACGCAACTAGAACATTTTATTTTGAAGTTTTACCTTTCTCTTTTCCGGTACAGTCGTGGTTAGAAATGTAACTTGACGCTTTTGTGATGTTTTTTTTGTTTTGTTTTTTCAGTCCAGCGCCTCCCTTCGCTGGCTTTTGCGTCCACTTTTGCGTCTTCGTATAAATGCGGGTAAAAAATTGAAGACGAGACGCCACTTTTGCGTCTTCTGTTTTGATCGTCGCCGTATAAATGTAGCCTTAAAGTGTCTTTTTTTTTTTTTATGTGTAAAGTGAGAGTTCAGTTTCCTGCCTGGTGGATGAAGCTGTTTGACAGTCTGGTGGAGTGGGCCTGGAGATTCCAGTACCTTCTCCCCAAGGGCAGGAGAAATAAATAGAGATAATCAGCGAAAAATAGCTAAAAGCTGATAACATACAGTAAGTAGTTTGCCTGTCTGGAACCGTATCCTGTCTCCAAGAATTGCGATGGGTGTGACTGGCAGGCGGCTCAAACAATCACAGAAACACGTGGTGTGTTTATGTCCAAACAAACATGGTGGCTTACGATTCAAAAATAAAAAATAACGGGACACAATTTCACAAAAACTCTGTAAATCTGAGCTAAATGAGTGACAATTTTTTGTCCGAGGAGCGAGGGGGGGGTGTGAGTGACAATTTTTTTCCCGTCACGTCGAATTGCGTGTGTCACATTCTCAAAGCGTGAAACTTGAGAGCCCTGAGCAACACCATGAAAAATAATACAACCTCAATGGTGATGGAATTTGCAATTTCCGGAATCAGGTGAACTGATATTTTCCGGCTGATGTCATCTCCTGTCTGGTGGTGTAAAGCTAACTGAAAGCACTACTCTGTTAGAAGCCCTATTAGTATAAGTTTGATGATTGTGCTGTTAAACAAGTCTCTCACACATAAAATTACAGTCAAAAGCTAGCTAGCATAAGCCAACAGTTTTTCAGTTCAGTCACTATTGAAAATCAAACTCCAAAACAGAACCATGAATGCTCGAATTGATCACAAACTCCTGAAAAAGTGCTGTTTAAATCCAGTGTGTATTTTTTTCTTGAGTTTTCAGACAATCTTAAAGGAAAAGTAACGTTTTTTACAATCTGAGCTTTATTTCGGTAATAAAACAAGTTGTTTTACTCACCCATAGCACTTTGGTGTCATATGGAGCACTTCCAGAGATGTTTTAGATTTGCGATCTCCATCATGTGAGTTCTCGGGGCACTTATTTGCGGTCTCCAAATAACACAAACTTTAGCACTTTTCAAATCATAGAAGCCCGATGTCTCAGCCTACGATTTTGTGTGGTCAAAAGTGGCCTGTAATCTGAGATTTATCCATAGTTTCGAGTAGATGAGGAGGCCAGTGCGCATGTGCGGACTGTGCTCTCAGCTCCCGGGACCCAAACATGAAACGTAAAGCTGTAAACTATGGATAAATCTCGGATTACAGGCCACTTTTGACTCAAACGAAATCGTAGACTAAGGCTACGTTCACACTGCAGCCTGAAACGACCCAAATCCGATTTTTTTGCCTCTATGCGACCTGTATCTGATCTTCTAATGACAGTGTGAACGACACAGATCCGATTTTTTTCAAATGCGATCCAGGCCACTTGGATATGTGGTCCTAAATCCGATACATATCCGATCTTATGACATGCGACTGCAGTCTGAACGGCCAGGTCGCATTCATCCGACCTGAGTGTGTTTCCTCCAATGAGAGTGGTACAAGTAGGCGTTCACAAATGTGCACAAACGTTCTTCTCATCATGCGAAAATAGTATATAAACTCGTATCAGTGAAGCGGCGAAGCACGTAGCAATCCCACCCCTCCTGCCTGTGACTCCGCACCCACATGTTCCTTTCTGCAGACGTTGCTGCCACTGCCCCGCAAAACGCCGTGGCCAAAAACCTCGTCCTTCTCCGTCTCCTCCTTAAAACAAATAAGCTGTACATGTTTTGGCTCCGGTACGAAAGCAACTTTAGGCGACTTCCGGAAACATTGAGCGTGTTCGCTGCGTGTGACGTCATCGTGTCCTCCAAGGCGCATGCGGGACACTTTTGGGGAGTTTAGCGTTCACACTGGAGATCACATACAAGTCGCATTTAACTGGAAATGTGAACGGCCTCGCAAAAAAATCGGATTTCACAAAAAAATCGGAATTGAGCATTAAGCCCTGCAGTGTGAACGTAGCCTAAGACATCAGGCTTCTATGATTTGAAAAGTGCTAAAGTTTGTGTTATTTGGAGCCCACACGGGGCATATTACATGCTTGGGGAATATATTATATGCCCTAGGCTAACCGCAAATCTAAAACATCTCAGGAAGTGCTCCATATGACACCAAAGTGCTATGGGTGAGTAAAACAACTTGTTTTATTACCGAAATAAGGCTCAAATTGTAAAAAAAAAAACGTTACTTTTCCTTGCATTGGGTCACCCTGGTAACTGCTGAACATTCCGCCAATAGAGATGCACGTAGACCACCCCCAGCGAAACTATCGATGTTCCGTACAGAATTTGAAACACATGCGCTACCAATAAATGCCTGTGATCCCAAAATTTGCTAGTACATGCACTATGGTTTGGTTCTCCAATGCTAAGTGGGTCTCCTCCAATAAACTCCCACGATTCATTTCAGGTCAACCTAAAATCCACCTCTGTGTAACGTACAAATGAAACATCTGCTGAGTTTATCCCCCTTCCTCCTTTAGTCGCTCCTGAGCTTGTAAAACATCCACTTTAAGGATTTTCTCTCAGTGTTTTGACAAAGCACAGGTTGCTTTCGGATAACGGTGTATAGTCTTTTTAAGCCCAGTGGGTAACAAAAAAAGCCAGAACATTTGTAACATATGATAACAATTTCCTCCATTACTTCAATTTCCAGCCATGGATTTCAGCTCATATGGTGTTAGAACAAAATGAACCAATCAAAATATCAAACCGAGGCAAGATAAAATGGTCACCTACATATGGTTAAAAGATGGGTGGAAAATGTGGAAAAAATACGGTAACTTGGTTGAATTTGTTTTATTTGAGTCGATGTCATTCTGTCTGTGGGAGCCCTGGTTCATTTGTGTCTGTGAGTTTAGGAAAAGTTTTATTTTCGCACCAATCACAAGGTTTCCACAGCTGTGTGCAATCGCTGTCACATAGTGTTTTTGGAAGGAGCTTTTATATTGTTTTGCTGTCATATTCATATCATTATAATGGGTTTCCAGCTTACTGTGAGGTTAGATCAACTTGATTTGGCTGGGGTTAAGGTTTCGTTATTCTAAATTTTTACACAATCTGCATTTCATTGCATCTTAAAAGCTACCAGAAGTTCCACCAAGATTAATAAAGTCGTTTTATGCGTTTTTGCGTTGGAAAGTTTGAAAATAGGAACTTTTTTTTTTTTGCTCTAATTTGGTCCTCCATAGAGATGTTATTGCTTTGTCTGGAATGCTTCACAGTATGGTATTAAACCTTTCTATCTTCATGGAGACCAAAACTGGACAAAGTTTGTTTGGTCGAAAACGTTTCGCCGCTCATCCGAGAGGCTTCGTCAGTTCTGGTTCTCATGCTGGTTAGACCCTGTTTATATCTAGCTGCAGGGAGGAGCTACCTACACTGAAAAAAGCTCTGAAACTATCCCAGCTCCTCTGTCTCTTTTGTTTTACGAATTCCTCTGGCGTCTAGTATTAGCATATCTATAAGCCCTAGGCGGCGCTCACTACACTGAAATAGCTCTGAAACTATCAACTAATCTGTCTCTTTGTATTTCAAATTTCTCTGGCGTCCATTTTCGTCTCCCTATTCAAGCCTAACGACCCTCTCCACCCCTCTGCAATGGCTTGTCTGTCCTAATGTTTCGTTGTCTGTTTTCGACTTGGTTTGAGAATCGAATTATAGATGGGAGACAAGTTGTGTCTAACTCCCCCATTTCTGTTTAACGACAGATTCTCTTTTTTGACAAAAATAGCCTCTTTAACTCCCCTCTCAAACCAGTTCTTTTCCTAGGGCTTATAGATATGCTAATACTAGACGCCAGAGGAATTCGTAAAACAAAAGAGACAGAGTAGCTGGGATAGTTTCAGAGCTTTTTTCAGTGTAGGGAGCTCCTCCCTGCAGCTAGATATAAACAGGGTCTAACCAGCACTAGAACCAGAGCTGACGAAGCCTCTCGGATGAGCGGCGAAACGTTTTCGACCAAACAAACTTTGTCCAGTTGACAAATTGAATTTCTCCTTTTGTCATAGGTATTTTTGAGCTATAAAACCATCTGTAATTGAATAAATGTAAGGTAGAGCTGTTTAATGTCACACTGTAGAACATTACATAATCTTTTTGTGTATTTTAGCACATTTTGTCTTGCCCAGATATATCACATAAGCAGCTCTTCAGGTCAAAGAAAGTGTGCTGTGTACAGTCTGCATCTAATTATAAAGTGAGTTGTTGTTTGAAAATCAGGCAGTTTGCAGTTCAGATGCTAGTTGTTGTTAGAATTACCTCTAATTACAACTCTGTTTTATTATTACCACTCATTAGAATGACTACTGTGTAAGTCGAGAAAAGTGGTCGTAAATAATTAGGATGCTAGGAATACACTGCAAACAGTAGTTCTGTTTTTCACCTTGTTAAAGGTCCCATGACATGGTACTTCTTGATGCTTTTATATGGCTCCTTAATGGTTCCCTAATACTGTAAATGAATCCTTCTTCAAAATCAAGAATCAGTGCATGAGAAAGAGAGATCAGATGAGAAAGAGTCATAAATATCTCTCTCAAACTCTTTATTCTGGGCGTTGTTGCTTGAATGCAAATGAGGAGAAAAGAGATGGCCAATAGTAGAGGGTGGGGGCGTGGCCAAACTCTCCGTTCAGAGCTCAGAGCCCACAGCTGATCCATTTCCTTGTTTTTGCACGGTGGAGAGATTCGAAGCGTTCCATTGAAAAATAAACACATTTCCACAGAAAATAAAATTAAACCACTGCTGTTCAAAGGTCCAGAGGCTCAGATAAAGGACTTCCGAGCCTAGAAACACTCGGACGTGCCTCCAGGCAAATAAAAAAACGCATTTCGCATTGCCTAGCGCATTCGCAGTCCAAACTCTGGGCGTGATTTACAGAGACGCTGAGTACAGACAGACGGGGGTGGAACTGCATTTGGATTTCTTTTTTCAATCTGATGTCAATAAGGTGCCTTGTTCAAAATCGCCCGTTTGAGCTCCGATTTTTTCTAACGCAGAAAAGGATCGCAAATGCTCAGTTTAGACATTTCGCAACTTTTAACCATGGGGGGGGGGGGGCTAAACAGGGTAGGGGAGCTCACATTAACGTTCAAAAACCTCAGAAAGTGAAAATTTCATGCCATGGGACCTTTAAGAGTAAAGATGAGGTACACTGACTTTAAACAATACACCAGGACACAGTACAGTGTCACCTGTAACTTTCATTGGGAACATTTCAACAACCAACTTTCAAGATAGTCACTACCAGCCAAAAGTTTAGAAAATAAAGGGGAAAAATGAATTTAGATGGCGTGTCCAAACTTTGTACTGGCAGTGTATATTCCAAATGTAATCAAAAACAAACCACTCTGTTTTGACTCCAAGACAGTGTCATTTTCTCTTTTAAACCTTTCCATGTACAACTGTATTTACACTCATTTATCTCCATAGAAGGGCACTTAGACTCTGACAGCCTGACCCGATCACTGTGACAGGAGCCTATTATCTGTTCACTTTGAAATGTTAAAGGAAAAGTAACGTTTTTTACAATCTGAGCCTTATTTCGGTAATAAAACAAGTTGTTTTACTCACCCATAGCACTTTGGTGTCATATGGAGCACTTCCAGAGATGTTTTAGATTTGCGGTTAGCCTAGCGCGACTTCTAGCCATAGCTCGGGGCATATAATATATTCCCCAAGCATGTAATATGCCCCGTGCGGGCTCCAAATAACACAAACTTTAGCACTTTTCAAATCATAGAAGCCCGATGTCTTAGTCTACGATTTCGTTTGAAGTAAAAGTGGCCTGTAATCCGAGATTTATCCATAGTTTACAGCTTTGTGTTTCATGTTTGGGTCCCGGGAGCTGAGAGCACAGTCCGCACATGCGCACTGGCCTCCTCATCTACTCGAAACTATGGCTAAATCTCGGATTACAGGCCACTTTTGACCACACGAAATCGTAGACTAAGATATCGGGCTTCTATGATTTGAAAAGTGCTAAAGTTTGTGTTATTTGGAGACCGCAAAGTAATGCCCCGAGCACTCAAGTTAACGGATACGCTACAACATAACTTCTACGAAACTGCTCAAAATGACACCAAAGTGCTATGGGTGAGTAAAACAACTTGTTTTATTACCGAAATAAGGCTCAAATTGTAAAAAAAAAAACAAAAACGTTACTTTTCCTTTAAGACATGTTATAATGTTGTTACCTCCTCAAAAACATACCTGGAGTTGTGTTTTGTTTCGTTCACACATGTCTGAGTAATCCTGGATTATTAGTCTGTCTACATCTCCAAAACTCAAAATGCATCATGAAGCAGTAGTTTTTCAAGTTAACATCTACCTTTAGTTCAGCAGACACTGCAGTTCCAGGGCTGAAATCATCCAAATGAACCCAGTGAAGCTGGAGTGGAGCACTTCCTGTATTCCCACATGACAATACAAGGTGGAACGACCTAGCCTAAGTATGCAGGGTTTGTATGTTAAATGTGTGATTGAAACAAAACACAACTTCAGGTATGGAAGGTTTGTGATGAGGAAAAAACATTAGATTAAGATTAAGCCTGTATTTGGTCTCACACACAATGACACACAGTGACACAGGAGAAATTTGACTTCTGCATTTGACCCATCCTTTTCAGGAGCAGTGTAGTGAGCAGAATAGTGTACTAAAACATATCATAAGTCAAACTAAAGCTAACTAAATGTTAAAAGACTCGTAGGGAGGAGGCAGTTCAGACGAGAAGCTCAGAGGTTCACGCTCCACGGGCTGCTAAAGCCTGAGACTGCTTCAAATCAGGAATCCTCATTTACAGCCTGTGACCGCTGTGAGGAGAACCAGGAAAAGCCCACAGGTTAGCAACACAGGCAGTCATTAGAAAATATTTTAGCACAAGTTTCTACATCTTTAAAGGGACAGTGTGTAAGATTTTTACCCGTTAATTACTGAAATTGAAGATACCCATTCAAAACTACATTGTTTTCCAAGCCTTTTCACTTCCATCATGAAATCAAAGTATTCTTTTGGACTTAGATATAGTCACATAAAAGGGGGATCTTCCCCATGCAGAGGCAGCCATTTTGAATACGAGAGCCGCAGAAGGACATTTGGGCTCCGCCTTCGGCAAGGCTCGTGGTTTTGGGTAAACAACACAAGCATGCTGCCGGATCAGACGTCATAATGTTTTGGACTAAATTGTTTTACTGAATTTTATTCGCTGGATCCTTACGGACAAATTTCAGACCAAGCTTATGGTGAAATGCTGAGTTTGACCTGGGCAGAGCCTTCAAAGGTAAGCTTTGTGTTTTTCCATTTTGTGCTTTTCCGTATAAAAGCCCCATGTGCTCAGGGAGTGATTATTGTGCAGGGAAATGAATTGCATAGTCAAAAAGAGGAGACTGTAAGGTTTCATTTGATGTGTAGAGTGTCATGATACATGATCGGGAATGTGTGTTTTCATGCGAAAAGAAAAAAAAAAGTGAACGGGACCACGTTTTATGTATACAGTAGTGGCGCACGGTTCTTGCGCCGGTACGTGAGCTGTCCGCGCTACAGCGCGCCCGGGTGACCCTCGAGGTCTGCCGTAGCTAAAACAGGAAGTGCAATAGCACCATCCACCTATGCGCCACAAATTCTACACACTGGGGCTTTAAAGGGCCCATATTACGCAATTTTCTGATCTATGTTATAATGTTTCCTCATTGTAAACATACCTGGAGCCTTAACCTTTACTGTTGAGTTTTTGAGATGCAGACAGACAAATACACCCGGATTACTCAAACATGTGTGAAAGAAACAAAACACAACTCCAGGTATGTTTATGATGAGGTAAGAACATTATAACATGTCTTAAGCCTCACAAGAGTCCATTTTGTATTGTAATATAGAACCTTTAACATATTGAGTAGGCTATTTTCTCACCATGTCAGTGTTGATTTGTATCTGACATTTTTATGATTCGTTTTATCACCACTCTCACCCTGATAAGGCAGGATTTTATTGTTTACGTTGGCTCTAGTCCAAATGACCTTTGACCTCTAAGCGCCAAGAAAATCACATTGTCGTTTGTTTTGCCTTTTGACCACTCGTACGTCTTTATGTCAATGTATTTGTTTTTTAAGGTTTTGACGATTCACTAATTTCTACTTGAAAATTCAATTCACTCATTTCTAATATGAAAATAAATAAAATAAATGATAGTTTTACACCAATCAAGAAGCAGTTTGCAGAGAAAAGTTGGAAAATATGCTGAAAAATACAGAAAGTAGAAAGTTCTATTTTAGGGAGTCCCATATTGATGACATCACACTGTTTTTCTGATTGTTTAAACATGTTTTCAACAAAAGTAAAGAGGTTTTCTTATATTTTTATTAGTCAAATCATTATTTCTGTACACGAGTTATGGCCCAGTGCACCACATGGTTGCTACAAAACAGTTATGGAATTCCCTAATGTGATATCATTTTTTGTTTTTTTTGGTTTTTGTAAAATCTTAAATGTAACAACCTTATAGATTTAGATATAGTTAATTGTATTTGAAGATTAAAAAAAGTATGAGATATGTTGTACTCTCAAAACCTGTACATTTAAAGGTCCCATGGCATGAAATTTTCACTTTCTGAGGTTTTTGAACGTTAATGTGAGCTCCCCTACCCTGTTTAGGCCCCCCCCGCGCGCGATCCTTTTCTGCGTTAGAAAAAATCGGAGCTCAAACGGGCGATTTTGAACAAGGCACCTTATTGACGTCAGATCGAAAAAAGAAATGCAAATGCAGTTCCACCCCCGTCTGTCTGTATTCAGCGTCTCTGTAAATCACGCCCAGAGAGTTTGGACTGCGAATGCGCTAGGCAATGCGAAATGCGTTTTTTTATTTACCTGGAGGCACGTCCGAGTGTTTCTAGGCTCGGAAGTCCTTTATCTGAGCCTCTGGACCTTTGAACAGCAGTGGTTTAATTTTATTTTCTGTGGAAATGTGTTTATTTTTCAATGGAACGCTTCAAATCTCTTCTCCACGCAAAAACACGGAAATGGATCAGAGAGCGCACAGCTGAGAGCTGAGAGCTGAGAGCGGAGCGTTTGGCCACGCCCCCACCCTCTACTATAGGCCATCTCTTTTCTCCTCATTTGCATTCAAGCAACATTATGGACTGTTCAGAGAGAGAAAAATTACTCTCTCATCTTATCTCTGTTTCTCATGCACTGAGTGTTGATTTTGAAGAAGGATTCATTTACAGTATTAGGGAACCATTAAGGAGCCATATAAAAGCATCAAGAAGTACCATGTCATGGGATCTTTAACAAAAAAAGAAACAAAAACAAAAAGAGAACACAATTGTTAAAAACATTAAATTTTCAAAAAGGAGTAAGAAGAAGCATGTATTATTTTAATCCTATTATTTATATCCTATTTTAATCCCTACACACTGTAAAAAGTCCAACTTGCCAAATAGTTCACTGAAATTACAATTCAGGGTTGAATAAACAAACTTGTTCAAATAACTCGTAAAAATGAGTTGAGTCAATTTTCTTCACCTTTAGTTTAATGAAGGTCAACAATTAAGTTGAGACAAATGACATTTTCCATTTGTGGTCGACAGCGATTATTCCCTGTCCCTGCGCATGCGCAATTCTCAACTTAAGGACAACAGGTGGACGTTGTGAATGCAGACGACGGCTCTCATGGCCTGAGAAGGTAAGATTTGTGACTTCCTCGTTTGCGTGTTTGTAATGTACAGTCAGGTTACTACTGTTTTGTAATGTTTGTGACAGATGAGCGGAGTAATGATAATGTAATAAAAACTTGAACTATTTTGTAATGGCTAGCACTCATGCTTCACAGCAAGAAGGTTCCGGGTTCGATCCCCGGGTCGCCCAGGCCTTTCCGTGTGTGTTCTGTGTGGAGTTTGCATGCATGGTCTGGGTTTGATCCCCGCATGTTTGCATGTTTCCTCCGGGCACTGCGGTTTCCCCCATCAACCCAATGCATCATAGGTAAAATCCTCCAGCTTATGGATCATGGAGATGGTCCCCGGGCGCAGTAATGTGCTGCCCACTGCTCCTAATAACAGGATGGGTTAAATGCAGAGAAGAATTTCTCCTGTGTGAGATCAATAAAGTCACTTCTTCTTCTTCTAGTAGTTACTATTTCAATTTGGATGTAATCCAAGTTGCTATTTGACTACACTTGTGATTTTAAGTTGTGTCAACTTAACATTCTCTTTTGTGTGAACAATTGCAAACTTAAGACAATAAGTCAGCACAACTATCTGGCCTAAAGTTGAATAAACTCAGAAGTCTTTCGCAGCAGGTTGCGTTACTTTTTTAAGTTCATTCAACTAATTCCTTAAAGGAAAATTAACGTTTTTTTTACAATCTCAGCCTTCTTTTGGCAATAAAACAAGTTTTACTCACCCATAGCAGTTTGGTGTCAATTGGAGCAGTATCGCAGAACTTATGTTGAGCCGTTCTGTTCTACTAATGATCCCGTATCCGTTAGCGTGAGTGCTCGGGGCATTACTTTGCGGTGTCCAAATAACACAAACTTGACCACTTTTCAAATCACAGAAGATCGCTGTGTCAGGGTAGACTTTTAGTAGATTCCAAAACTGCCTGAAACCCGATATCGCAACAGAAAAGTAAAGTTCAGAGCGGTGTTAGCTTCTTTCGGACTAGCGGTGTTTACAAAACAGCTGAGTTCACGCATGCGCACTGTCCTCTCTGATGACGTCATCAAATGAAACTATAGCTGGATATCGGGTTTCAGGCCGTTTTGGAATCCACTAAAAGTCTACGCTGACACAGCGATCTTCTGTGATTTGAAAAGTGCTAAAGTTTGTGTTATTTGGACACCGCAAAGTAATGCCCCGAGCACTCACGCTAACGGATACGGGATCATTAGTAGAACAGAACGGCTCAACATAAGTTCTGCGATACTGCTCCAATTGACACCAAACTGCTATGGGTGAGTAAAACTACTTGTTTTATTGCCGAAATAAGGCTCAGATTGTAAAAAAATGTTAATTTTCCTTTAAAGGTGCACTGTGTAACTTTTCTGGTGGAGGGTCCATCAAATGCTTTTCTCCATGGAGATGTTATTGCTTTGTCTGTAACGTTTTTGCATTAATCCGTTCTATCTGCATGGAGATCAAAACAGACCAATTTACAAGTCAGATCTGTGGAAAGGCAATCCCGCACACCATCAGTATACCTGTTTTTCTGTGTTTTTGAGCTATAAAACCACCTGTAATTGAATAAAGAGCATAATGCCATACTGTGGAACATTCCAGGCAGAGAATGACATATCCATAGAAACAAGCAGGTGATGGACCCCCAACCAAAAAGTTACATAGGGCACTTTTTATTAAAATGAGAAATCTAACCTGTGATAGGCACTTTAACATATATAGTCACTGGTACTGTATTATGGATAGTATTGTCACATTTCCAGTTACATGAATAATCCTCTGATCGGCCCTCATAACTGTAGACTATTGATTAAGAGCAGGCTTTCCCCCATTACAGTGTGAAAATGCATTCTTTCCATTCAAAGGCTAAATTGTTTCTCTGGTTGTGTGTTGAATTCCCCGGAGGCCTCGCACAGCTCACCAGTCACACCTCCGAGCAACAGGGAAAATAATATCTGGCAACCCCGCACCGCCTTTGTTTGTGTGTTACTGCAGATAAAAGCCATGGTAATGACCTTGTTGACATTTCAGGAAACCATTTCAGATCCAGTGGTGTCAAGGATAATTTAGAACAATACAGGCCTATGTTAATGTGCCAAGACCAATAAGGTTTAACGTGGGGACGGACACAGTGAATTTCAGTCAGCAGTGAGCACAGTGTCCGTGGAATCAGCAACTGGACATCAGAAGAAGACTTATTTGAAACTTATCTGAGGAACAAAGACTATTTTGTATTATTATTTTTATTTGATACACTCTGGGGGTGTTCGGCCTGTATGCTATGGTGGAATGTTCAGAAGTTACCATGGAGACACAATGCGCACACATAGACTGTATAAAGGGAGTGCGACATTACCCATAGTGTTCAGGTCCAGTCAAATAAAGCTCGCCAAGGCTAGCAGTTATAGGGGTGATTTTGTACTTCCATATTAGGAATAGGAATTGATTTACAGACAAAACAGCAAGATAAAAACACCAATATCATGTAGAGTGGGTTAAAGGAAAAGTGACGTTTTTTACAATCTGAGCCTTATTTCGGTAATAAAACAAGTTGTTTTACTCACCCAATAGCACTTTGGTGTCATATGGAGCATTTCCGGAGATGTTTTAGATTAGCGTTAGGCTAACGCCGTTAGCCTAGTGCGACTTATAGCCATAGCTCGGGGCATTCCCCGAGCATGTAATATGCCCCGTGCAGGCTCCAAATAACACAAACTTTAGCACTTTTCAAATAATAGAGGCTCGATGTCTTTAGTCTACGATTTTGTTTGGTCAAAAGTGGCCTGTAATCCGAGATTTAGCCATAGTTTCGAGTAGATGAGGAGGCCAGTGCGCATGTGCGGACTGTGCTCTCAGCTCCCGGGACCCAAACATGGAACGCATAGCTGTAAACTATGGATAAATCTCGGATTACAGGCCACTTTTGATTCAAACGAAATCGTAGACTAAGACATCGGGCTTCTATGATTTGAAAAGTGCTAAAGTTTGTGTTATTTGGAGCCCGCACGAGGAATGCCCCGAGCTATGGCTATAAGTCGCACTAGGCTAACGGCGTTAGCCTACCGCTAATCTAAAACATCTCCGGAAATGCTCCATATGACACCAAAGTGATATGGGTGAGTAAAACAACTTGTTTTATTACTGAAATAAGGCTCAAATTGTAAAAAAAAACATTACTTTTCCTTTAATTTTAAGACCAAAATGAGGAGCCTGGCAGCAGCAGTTGCAAAGAGAGGGGCAATGTTTTTTCAGTACAAAGTGAAATGGAGCAGGAGTCGATGAAGCCCGAAGCCTGGTCACTTCCTGTGTGGTGGCTAGCGGGTTAGTTACGTTCATTTATATATTCAGTCTATGCGCATTTAGCAATAACTACCACAAGATCATCTGATAACTCAAGAAAAATACGGCATGGATTCAAACAGCACATTTTCAGGAGCTTGTGATCAATATGAGTGTTCATGGTTTCAGTGTTTGATTTTCAATGAAAAGGTGAGAGTGAGAGAGAGGTGCTTGTGACTGTACTGTTATTTGAGAGGGACTTGTTAAACAGCACAAATCAACCTCACCTGTTTTAGCTCCAACTAAGTCAGGTCTGGTCAGATCATGTTAAAATAAACATTGTTACTTTATTCTGAAGCAGTTGTGTATTTTCATCTGAAAATGCAGATCAAAAATTTAAAGCAGTAGGGTGTGTTCAGACACACACTGATTTGAGTCCAGTTTAGCTCTCATGTCGATCTGGTTATGTCCTGTTTTAGGTTTAGTCGCAATTTTGTGTGAACGCAACCTTACATTCACATATTGTCATTCCCAGGTCACAACTGTGGCCATACTGTCTTGTTAATCTCGCTTGAATTGCGTGAGAAATGTTGTGTGAGCGTCGAATTGTGTGTTGAGAGCCCTGTTTGTCTAAAGAGCAAACTTAAACTTCTCAGTTTGTTTTATCATCACCGTTTTGTCTTTCCTCGTGTTCAGTCGCTGTCCTTATCACTGACAGTGCAGTGCGCGCTTAGACACTCGCTGAGAGGGGCGGGGAGGAGGGAGCAGGGGGGAGCGGGACATTTTTAACGGATTCATGTAAGAGTCTGGTTAATGCACCGGGCCCGCGGCGAACCGCGTCTCACCGCGTCTCATCACGGGCAGTTCGGCTCTGGGCCGCGCGTATTCCGCGCGTAAGCCGTTGGGGGGGACACGTTACGCACAGACGGAGACACCGGGACCGGAGTCGGTGCGTCTCAGAGGAGACGTGGCACCGGGACTGAGGCTCAGGACGTGCCCGGGGGACGGCGCATCTGCTCCGGCCTCGCTCGGACCGTGCGCCAGGAGCAGGGGGAGTTTTTTTTCGCTGAAAACGCGTGGAGCCTGCATAAACTAAGCCACACAGACCGATTTTCTGGGCACAAAAAAAATAAAAAAAATCTGCGTGAGAGATGCCGTGTGTGCGTGTGAACACGTCGAATTGCATGTGTCACACTCTCAATGCGTGAGACTTGAGAGCCCTGCCCAAGCATGTAATATGCCCCGTGCGGGCTCCAAATAACACAAACTTTAGCACTTTTCAAATCATAGAAGCTCGATGTCTTAGTCTACGATTTCGTTTGAAGCAAAAGTGGCCTGTAATCCGAGATTTATCCATAGTTTACAGCTTTGCGTTTCATGTTTGGGTCCCGGGAGCTGAGAGCACAGTCCGCACATGCCCACTGGCGTCCTCATCTACTCGAAACTATGGCTAAATCTCGGATTACAGGCCACTTTTGACCACACAAAATCGTAGGCTAAGACATCGGGCTTCTATGATTTGAAAAGTGCTAAAGTTTGTGTTATTTGGAGACCGCAAACAAGTGCCCCGAGAACTCACATTACGGAGATCGCAAATCTAAAACATCTCCGGAAGTGCTCCATATGACACCAAAGTGCTATGGGTGAGTAAAACAACTTGTTTTATTACCGAAATAAGGCTCAGATTGGAAAAAACGTTACTTTTCCTTTAACACTTGGATGAGAGACAGCTTTTAATACTAGGAACCTGAGTGGGGTACCAGTGACAAAAACTGTTCTTGTGTCCTTAGGCAAGACACTTCACCCACACTGCCTAGTATCTGTGTGTGTGTGTGTGTGTGTGTGTGTGTGTGTGTGTGTGCGTGTGTGTGTGTGTGTGTGTGTGTGTGTGTGTGTGTGTGAAATGGCTGGTGGTGGGAAAGGCTAATTGATCAGATTGGCAGCTTCCCTTCCGTCAGTCTGCCAGATGATGTGGTGATGTTCCACTGTATGTATATAAACGATAAATTTAATCCATCTCCAAGGTATGTTTTCCAAGGTATAAGTAAACAATATCAACACATGCAAGTGAGATGCCATACTGTATAACATTTCAGGCAAAGAAAAGTAACCATAATGAGTTAGACTTATAGTTGGACACTGAGGGAAAGCTCTTCTCTTCCAGGAGCCCCCCCCCCTCCTCTCTTTCTCCCCCTCACAAAAGGAAATACTTCAGGAAAAAACATCCGCTCACTTTTGCTCACTTGGTCGTTGACGTGCCCTCACACTGAGTTTAATTCTCGCTCTGAGCACAGTGCTACCGCTAACCGTCCCATAGCCGACAATTAGAACATGTAGCGTTAGCGTTGGGAGCGCTTCAGGTCACAAGTACTGCCTGTGGTATGTGCTCCAGAGCCACGGAGTCACAGTTTAGAGCTTAGACAGGACGCTGGAGTCATTTAAAATCAACTGCAATGTAATCTCCCTATGTATGTCCCGGCGTCTACAGGCCTGCTTCAACAATGACGCCATCCTGGATAAATGTTTGTTGTTGTTAATGTTATAAGCAAGAAAAAAATATAGGCTACTGCTAATGCTACAACTATTACTACTCCTGCTACTATGACTACTACTACTACTACTACTACCTCTACTACTGCTGCTGCTACTACGATGACTACTACTACTACTACTACCACTACTACTACTGCTGCTGCTGCTGCTGCTGCTGCTGCAACTGCTATGAATCCCATTCATATTGCTATACACTGACATACACTACTACTACTACTACTACTACTACTACTACTACTACTACTGCTGCTGCTACTACAACTTCTACTACTACCACCACTGCTGCTGCAACTGCTACAAATACCACTATCGTTGCTCTATTTTTACTGAAACTACTACACATTGACAAAAGTACATTCCAACTACTACTACAGGGCGGCAGTAGCTCAGTTGGTAGAGCGTTTGTCCACTGATCCAAAGGTTGGTGGTTCAAATCTTGACATAAGAAACATCAGTGGTTGAGCGGTCAGATCCACTGACCCACAGGTTGGTTGGTACGATTCCAGCTCCCACAGATGAATGCTGCCGTTGTGTCCTTGGGCAAGACACTTAACCCACCTCGCCCCTGGTGTCTGTGTACACTGGTGTGTGAATGCGTGTGTGAATGGGTGATTGGTTCCTTGTTGTAAAGCGCTTTGGGCACCTTGAAGGTGGAAAAGCGCTATATAAAGATGTGACCATTACCATTTACTACTGCTACTACTACTACTATTACTACTACTGCTGCTGCTGCAGTAGCGGTTGTAACAGCAGTGGTAGTATTACAACTACTATCACTGCTGTTGCAACTGCTATTAATCCTTCTCTGTTGTTGAGTTATTTTTACTCCAACTACTAGACAATGAGTAAGTATTACTAATACTACTTGATGACTACCACTTTGCTACTAGTACTATTACTACCACCGCTGTTGGTACTGCAATTAATGCTACCATTGTTGCTCTATTGTTACAACTCCTGCGTATTGACAAAAATACATTTTGTGTCAGTAATGTAGAATGAATACACTACTATCATACATTACATTAAAAATAAAAGTAAAAACATGTACTTCTGTCAGGTCAAAATATACAACACAAAGTCCAGTGTCTCCCAATCTGACCCAAAGAGATTCCTGAAATTCCATTTCTGAGAAAATGGGTGATGGGAGAGCGTACGGGTGTAGTGTGACGTACAACAGCCTGGGACAGTGTAGCTCCTTGTAATAATAACAAGATGCATTTGTCTTGTAAAGTGTGTTTTTCCAGACTCTCACACACACTTTACGATGGTGAGCATTTTTCCCTGACTGCTGCTCTACATGTGGAGCTATATTTTTAGTGTACACACGTCTTGGGGAATTTCAAAATACAAGTATTTTACAGCTTCTGTCAGAAAATGTATCTACTGACTCTGAAGTCTGGATAAAAATGAAAATGATGGTATATGGGAGAATAAAGTACTTTTGAATTTTTTGTATATAATAACTACACTTTAATAAGCCTTAAAGCTGCACTATGTAATTTTCATGGACATGTTATTGCATGTTACTGCCTTGCCTGGAATGTTCCACAATATGGTTTTAAACGTATGTATCAATGTTTTTCTATTTCAGCTTTAGTCGCTAGAAAAAGATGCATTCTTACTATGAACATAGTCGCCACTCCACAGATCTGCCTTGTAACTTGGTTTGGTGATGCTACTTGCTTGTTTTCATGGAGACAGACACGTTTAATGTCGTACTGTGAAACATTCCGACACAGCAGTCAAATTTTCAGAGACAAGCAAGTGGTGGAAACACAGTGCACCTTTAATAAATCTTGAAAAAAAAGTCTTAATTTATAATGAACAAATAGTTAATTAACAATGATTCCGGTTTAATACTTACTAAATGAATATTACCCTACTCCTAACCCCTTAATTAAAGGTGCTATATTACACATAATTGACTCTTGTGAGCTTTAAAGCCCCAGTGTGTAGGATTCGTGGCGCATAGGTGGATGGTGCTATTGCACTTTCTGTTTTAGCTACGGCAGACCTCAAGGGTCACCTGGGCACGCCGTAACGCGGACAGCTCTCGTACTGGCGCAAGAACCGCGCGCCGCTACTGTATAAATAAAACGCGGTCCTCATGAAAACACACATTCCCGATCATGTACCATGACACTCTACACATCAAATGAAACCTTACAGTCTCCTCTTTTTGACTATGCAATTCATTTCCCTGCACAACAAACACTCCCCGAGCACATGGGGCTTTTATACGGAAAAGCACAAAACAAGGTTAGCTTACCTTAGAATGCTTTGCACAGGTCAAACTCTGTATTTCACCATAAACTTGCTCTCAATTTGTCCGTAAGGATCCAGCGAATAAAATCCAGTAAAACAATTTAGTCCAAAACACGTGTTAGATCCATTACGACGTCTGATCCGGCAGCATGCTTGTGTTGTTTACCCAAAACCACGAGCCTTGCCGAAGGCGGAGCCCAAATGTCCTTCTGCGGCTCTCGTATTCAAAATGGCTGCCTCTGCATGGGGAAGATCCCCCTTTTATGTGACTATATCTAAGTCCAAAAGAATACTTTGATTTCATGATGGAAGTGAAAAGGCTTGGAAAACAATGTATTTTTGAATGGGTATCTTCAATTTCAGTAATTAACGGGTAAAAATCTTACACACTGTCCCTTTAAACCATGTTAGAAGAATGTTTCCTCCTCAAAAACATACATTTATTTTATTCACACATTTGAGTAATCCTTTATTATTATTCTGTCTGCATCTCCAAAGCTCAAAATGCTCTGTTCCACCTTGTGATGTCATGTAGTGGTAGTTTTCAAGTTAACAACTACTTTTTGTTTACTGGAGATTGGCAATTCCACGACTGAAATCATCAAAATTTTCTAGTTTGACGCACTTCCTGTATTTGAGTGTTCCATAGTGTAGCTTACAATAACACAGTTTCAGTTTTGGTTGGGTTTTTCCACCTGCTTGTTTCAATGGTTATGTCATTGCTCTGCCTGGAATGTTTCACAGTATGACTTTAAACAGCTCTACTTCATGGGAATTCAATTACAGTTGGTTTTATAGCTCAAAAATACCTCGAAAAACAGGCATTCTGACTGTGAGCAGGATCGCCTCTCTGTACATCTGGATCCATGAAAATAGAAATGTTTAATGCCATACTGTGAAACATTCCAGACAAAGCAATAACATCTCCATGGAGAAAAGCATTTGACAGACTCTTCACCAATGCACTTTTAAACAACGCGTGGAAAAAGTAAGACGACGTTTACGATACATCAACAAATAGCTGTCAGAGTCAAATCCTTCATGGTTGATGGTTATATTTGCCCAGGAGCGTGCTGTAAATTCCTACCCACAGCACAGTGTTTGCCCATGGGCAGCTCGGACAGCCCCCCTGCGTCACCCTCTGCCCCGACACCACTTTCACACTAACACAACAGCGTCTTTAGGCCAGCTGCTTCTCTAACACATCCTGTCTAAATGTTTGGTCCATTATATCAGTGGATTTACAAGTTTCCTGGACTTTTACTCAGTTTAGCCTCATTATGCCCCTGCCCCCGCCCATTTTAGGCCTGGAATTTCCAACATCTACTGGTAAAAGGCAGAGGTTAAAGGAAAAGTAACGTTTTTTTACAATTTGAGCCTTATTTCGGTAATAAAACAAGTTGTTTTACTCACCCATAGCACTTTGGTGTCATATGGAGCACTTCCAGAGATGTTTTAGATTTGCGGTTAGCCTAGCGCGACTTCTAGCCATAGCTCGGGGCATATAATATATTCCCCAAGCATGTAATATGCCCCGTGCGGGCTCCAAATAACACAAACTTTAGCACTTTTCAAATCATAGAAGCCCGATGTCTTAGTCTACGATTTCGTTTGAAGCAAAAGTGGCCTGTAATCCGAGATTTATCCATAGTTTACATAGGGTGACCACCGGCATGAAACAGGAAAGGAGGACAAAGGCCCTAAAGTGAGGACACCTTGTTTTTTGTTTTTGTTTTTGTTTGTTTGTTTTTTTCCCTCGGGGGGGGGGGGGGGGGGGGGGTATTATTATCCAACGTGCTCCATAAGCAGAAGAAATCCAGGGTTCTCTACAAAGGCGAATGGTAAGTCACTCATTGCGATCATTTGTGCTCCTGCTGTGTTCTCCTGGGCCTTCGCACTGTCAAGGGGCATTTTTTTGTCTTCTTTTCAAACTCTCCTGCAGCGTGAGCTGACTCGTCTTTGGCTGGGTTGCCTGTAACTCGCTGTAGTGTCGGGTGTTTGTTCTTGAGGTGCCGTATCGGTTTGTTGTGTTAAATGTCACCCTTTCCTTTCCACCTCTCACAATCCCAAGTTTACATATCCCACCGTTTGTTATGGAAATGTTGTTGTCATCAACTTTATAGTATTTCCAGACCGCAGACATACTCGCCAAACATTATAGCGTTCTTATAGCGCTCATTATAGCGCTCTTCTTATCTCCTCTCTGTACTCGCGCTTTGTGCTTCGAGCTGCTTCCGTGTATTTAACCAATATCGTGTCATGCCGCACACGTTGATGTTTCTGTGTGAAGTCTCACTCTGTGCCACCGCATAACCATAGATCTCATCTAGGATATGTTAAAAAATAATAAGAATACTTCCTACTAGCAAGTGTAAATAATGGGTGGGGATTTATGACGATTTATGCAACGGTGGGTGACGAGGGTCCGAAAGGAGGACAAAATGTAAAAAAGGAGGACACGTGACAGACGGCCGGACAGACAACTCTAAAACCGGACTGTCCGGCCAAAATCCGGACGAATGGTCACCCTAAGTTTACAGCTTTGCGTTTCATGTTTGGGTCCCGGGAGCTGAGAGCACAGTCCGCACATGCGCACTGGCGTCCTCATCTACTCGAAACTATGGATAAATCTCGGATTACAGGCCACTTTTGACCACACGAAATCGTAGAATAAGACATCGGGCTTCTATGATTTGAAAAGTGCTCAAGTTTGTGTTATTTGGAGACCGCAAACAAGTGCCCCGAGAACTCACATGATGGAGATCGCAAATCTAAAACATCTCTGGAAGTGCTCCATATGACACCAAATTGCTATGGGTGAGTAAAACAACTTGTTTTATTACCGAAATAAGGCTCAGATTGTAAAAAAAACGTTACTTTTCCTTTAAATCTCACAAGAGTCAGTTTTGAGTAATATAGGACCTTCAAACTCCACACACCTTTACTAAAATCATTTGGATAATTCCAGCCCTGGATCTCTACTGAACTAAAGATAAAAGGAGCTGTTAACTTGAAAACTACCACTTCATGACATCACAAGGTGGAACAGAGCATTTTAAGCTTTGGAGATGTAGACAGTCTAATAATGAACAGTTACTCAAACATGTGAATGAAAACGCAACTCCAGCTACATTTTTGAGGCGGTAGAAGCATTATAACATGGCCTACTTTTTGGTTGGGGGTCCGTCACCTGCTTGCTTCTATGGAGATGTCATTGCTCTGCCTGGAATGTTCCACAGTGTGACATTAAACAGCTCTAGATTTATTCAATTACAGGTGGTTTTATAGCACAAAACTAACTTTAAAACAGGCATTCTGACTGTGAGCGGGGTCGCCTCTCCAAAGATATGGACCTGTAATTTGGTCTGGTTCGATCTTCGTGAAGATAAAAAAGTTTAATGTCATACTGTGGAACATTCAGACAAAGCAAAAACATCTCCATGGAGAAAAGAATTTGACAGGCCATTCACCAGTAAAGTTACGCAATGTACATTTAAAGGGACAGTGTGTAAGATTTTTACCCGTTAATTACCGAAATTGAAGATACCCAAAAATACATTGTTTTCCAAGCCTTTTCACTTCCATCATGAAATCAAAGTATTCTTTTGGACTTAGATATAGTCACATAAAAGGGGGATCTTCCCCATGCAGAGGCAGCCATTTTGAATACGAGAGCCACAGAAGGACATTTGGGCTCCGCCTTCGGCAAGGCTCGTGGTTTTGGGTAAACAACGACAAGCATGTCCCGGATCAGACGTCGTAATGGATCTAACACGTGTTTTGGACTAAATTGTTTTACTGGATTTTATTCGCTGGATCCTTACGGACAAATTGAGAGCAAGTTTATGGTGAAATACAGAGTTTGACCTGTGCAAAGCATTCTAAGGTAAGCTAACCTCGTTTTGTGCTTTTCCGTATAAAAGCCCCATGTGCTCGGGGAGTGATTGTTGTGCAGGAAAATGAATTGCATAGTCAAAAAGAGGAGACTGTAAGGTTTCATTTGATGTGTAGAGTGTCATGGTACATGATCGGGAATGTGTGTTTTCATGAGAAAAAAAAAAGAAAACGGGACCGCGTTTTATTTATACAGTAGCGGCGCGCGGCTCGTGCGCGGGTACGAGAGCTGTCCGCGTTACGGCGCGCCCGGGTGACCCTCGAGGTCTGCCGTAGCTAAAACAGAAAGTGCAATAGCACCATCCACCTATGCGCCACGAATCCTACACACTGGTTGCCTGGAAGAATCCATGACTCATCGCTGTACCAGCGAGTGAGTCTGGTAACGCTTGGTCCAAAATGCGCTGCAGTTGCGCGTAAACAGACAGCTAAGTGAACCAATCAGAGATTGCGCCATCTTGATTCAAAACTGAGGCGGAACTTCCGCTGCCTAAGAGTGACATTGCGGGCAAAGGCGGGTGCACTGACGTCACCATCTTTGAACGAATCAGAATCGCAGAGTCCGTTTGTAACCGGAGGAGCGAGAGTGGATGGAGTGTGTCCAGATGGTATCGCGCTGTATAGGAAATACAGAGAGATATCATTTGGCTGGCCAGGTAAACACACTGGGGCTTTAATGTCATACTGTGGAACATTCAGACAAAGCAAAAACATCTCCATGGACAAAAGAATTTGACAGGCCCTTCACCAGTAAAGTTACGCAATGTACGTTTAAAGCTCACAAGAGTCCATTTTGTGTAATATAGGGTCTTTGACATATTGAACTGTTCACTGTTGAATGTTCTAACAAGTCCTAATGGGCGCCATGGGACCAATTCATTATCACCACATTGCAGAGCTGGTTGGTTCTGGTTTACGGGTTTTTTTGAGGCGACCAAGTGTTTGACAAATTGAGTAATGCATGAGTGAGTTTTAGCTTCCTATTTTATTAGGCAACGTGTGAAGGAGGTTTTTTTTGTTTTTTAATTCTATTCAAAAGTTGCAATGTTTTGTTTTCAATTGTTTATCGCTAAGGCTACATTGCTCATTTTCTGTCATCTGGAAACTCACGGATAAGTTGCGTTTACATTCCAGAATTTGATGATGTTTTAAAGGTTGGACAATAAATTTACCTAAAAGACTAAAAGAATGTACTAAAAATAAATAAAGAAAACAGTTCCAAGTTTGGCCATTTTATTAAAGTTTTATAAAATTTTATTTCCCGGTTGGTAATCGTGATATTACACTAAGGGATTCCATAATTGTTATCTCGCAACTATGGGTCAGAACTCTGTATGTAAACAGATTGTACACAGAAAATATTACCTTAAAGCCCCAGTGTGTAGGATTCGTGGTGCATAGGTGGATGGTGCTATTGCACTTTCTGTTTTAGCTACGGCAGACCTCGAGGGTCACCCGGGCGCACCGTAACGCGGACAGCTCTCGTACCCGCGCACGAGCCACGCGCCGCTACTGTATAAATAAAACGCGGTCCCGTTTTTTTTTTTTTTTTTTCTCATGAAAACACACATTCCCGATCATGTACCATGACACTCTACACATCAAATGAAACCTTACAGTCTCCTCTTTTTCACTATGCAATTCATTTCCCTGCACAACAATCACTCCCCGAGCACATGGGGCTTTTATACGGAAAAGCACAAAACGAGGTTAGCTTACCTTAGAATGCTTTGCACAGGTCAAACTCTGTATTTCACCATAAATTTGCTCTCAATTTGTCCGTAAGGATCCAGCGAATAAAATCCAGTAAAACAATTTAGTCCAAAACACGTGTTAGATCCATTACCACGTCTGATCCGGCAGCATGCTTGTGTTGTTTACCCAAAACCACGAGCCTTGCCGAAGGCGAAGGCGGAGCCCAAATGTCCTTCTGCGGCTCTCGTATTCAAAATGGCTGCCTCTGCATGGGGAAGATCCCCCTTTTATGTGACTATATCTAAGTCCAAAAGAATACTTTGATTTCATGATGGAAGTGAAAAGGCTTGGAAAACAATGTATTTTTGAATGGGTATCTTCAATTTCAGTAATTAACGGGTAAAAATCTTACACACTGTCCCTTTAAGGTAAATTTTCTGTATTTTAACCAAACAAATGACAATTTCCCTGTTTACTGTTGGTGGGTATCAAAGTGCTCAAAATAGTGACACCTGGGACATTTCTTGTATAAAACTGGGACAAATCAGTGGTTTTGGATAAATCTGCTGGGACAGGGGAAACAGGGCTCAAAAGTGTGACTGTCCCGGGTAAATAGAGATGTCTGGTCACCCTACTCACATAAAAGTACAGTCACAAGTTACATAGCATTAGCCAACAGTTTTGCAGTTTGCCACTTTCACCTTTTTGTTGACAATCAAACTCCTAAATTGGACCATGAACGCTCGTATTGATCACAGTCTCCTGAAAATGTGCTCTTTAAATCCATTTTGATTTTTCAGACGATCTTAAAACTTTTCGGCAGTGTTTGCATTGTGACACCATGGTAACTCCTGAAGATTCCACCAAAAGAGATACATGTAGAACACCCCCAGCTTGATCATACTACAAAGTATCAATAGGGACTAAATTCTAGAATGGTGTCATGTCACGTGAAACTAATAATTATACAAAAAATAACTGTCAACATATCTGGCCTTGTACAGTATTTCTATAAATATTTACTTGAAGTAAACAAATGAAATGCATTCTGATCCAGTAAAGGTGAAAAACATGGCAGCAGCTCACCTATGACATCAAAGCAGGCTTCCAGGTGCTTAACCCTCCTGTCGTGTTCGGGTCAAATCTGACCGTTTTACAACTTATAATATTCATAAATATTATGTTTTTCATCTGATTACCTCAAGACCTTATGATATCCTCCACACTGTGGACTTGAACATATAAAAGTGATGATCACCTATTTCGTTCAATTTTGAGTGTTTTAATCAACCTTGTTACACCTGTGGTGTTCCCGGTCAAAAGTGACCGCCATAGGAAATGAATGGGTATCCAGAGTAAATTCATAGAGAACATACAGAAAACATCCCCATACACACTGCCCCAGCTCACTCACTCTCTCTCACACACACACTCACTCACTCACTCTCTCACACACACACACACACACACACACACACACATACAAACCAGGGTATGCGTGTTGTGCTGGACATGACAACCGGTCTCCAAGGACATAATATCACATGTGACAACTTCCTCACATCACATGCTCTTGGTCAGGAGCTACTGAAAAGAAAGCTCACCATGGTAGGGACAGTGAGGAAGAACAAGCCCGAACTTCCCCCTGCGCTGGTATCGACCAGAGGAAGACAGGCACTCTCATCACAATTTGCATTCACTGACACTCACACTCTTGTGTCATACGTTCCCAAGAAGAACAGAAATGTCATCCTGATGAGCACAGTAACCAAAGACGCTGCTGTCAGCACCACAGAGGACAGGAAGCCCCTGATGATCCAGGACTACAACAAGAACAAGGGAGGCACTGACTGCCTTGATAAGGTAATGTAAAGTCTCATCATGCATTTTATTTTATTTTTATCTAGGTGAACCATAGCATTTTGTGTATGACAGATTGAATATTGTTCCTAATCTCTTATTATTTATTGTTCCTTTATTGCAGCTTACTGGTACATACACCTGTAAGCGGATGACGGCTCGCTGGCCTGTGGCACTGTTCCACAACATCCTGGATGTGTCAGCTTTCAACACGTATGTGGTGTGGACAGCAATCAACCCAACCTGGAATCAGGGGAAAAGTTTCAAGAGGAGACTTTTCCTTGCTTTGGTGACTTCTTATACAGCGACGCCAGCACATTCCCCGCACACCAGCCTCCACCAGTCTGGTTAGGAGCATGCAAGCTCCAGCCCCAGCCGCTCTCCCCCAACAAGGACATGGGCAGAAAAGGAAGCGTTGTGGCCTCTGTGCCCCTAGAGACATCAAAACGAGCCTGACATGCTGCTAATGTCATGCTTATGTTTGCAAGGCTCACTCTGACCTGAGTGTCACATGCCACTCATGTGCATGAATACACACACACACACACACACACACACACACACACACACACACACACACACACACACACACACACACACCCTGTTGAGCTTGGTGTTTGGTTTTTCATTTATTTTTTGTATTATATGTTCATTTTGTAGTTAATTTTCAGTGCCTAATTGTATTTTAACTGATGTTATTTAATGTTTACTTCTATAAATTGTTGTTAGACACTACTTTGAAACATTGTTCTCAACTAAAAAATGTTTAATAAAAAAATTGGTGTTGAAAAAAAAAAAATTGTGCTAATTTAAGAGCAGTTAAAACGGACCGGTCAATTTTGACCGGGAACACTAAAGTAGGGGGCTGGAGGCGAACACGACCGGAGGGTTAAATTACACAGTTCACTTCAAAGTTGCAAAGAAATTACTTATTTAAAAACAGTATCTCATGGTATATATTTTGACTTGAGTGCTATATACCTCTGTGCTATAATTATCTGCAGACAAACGGACTTTAAAAGGACTTATCTTTGAAGGTCCTTGTGAGCTTTAAAGGAAAAGTAACGTTTTTTACAATTTGAGCCTTATTTCAGTAATAAAACAAGTAGTTTTACTCACCCATAGCACTTTGGTGTCATATGGAGCACTTCCAGAGATGTTTTAGATTTGCGGTTAGCCTAGCACGACTTCTAGCCATAGCTCGGGGCATATAATATATTCCCCAAGCATGTAATATGCCCCGTGCGGGCTCCAAATAACACAAACTTTAGCACTTTTCAAATCATAGAAGCCCGATGTCTTAGTCTACGATTTCGTTTGAAGCAAAAGTGGCCTGTAATCCGAGATTTATCCATAGTTTACAGCTTTGCGTTTCATGTTTGGGTCTCGGGAGCTGAGAGCACAGTCCGCACATGCGCACTGGCCTCCTCATCTACTCGAAACTATGGCTAAATCTCGGATTACAGGCCACTTTTGACCACACAAAATTGTAGATTAAGATATCGGGCTTCTATGATTTGAAAAGTGCTAAAGTTTGTGTTATTTATGCCCCGAGCACTCAAGTTAACGGATACGCTACAACATAACTTCTACAAAACTGCTCAAAATGACACCAAAGTGCTATGGGTGAGTAAAACAACTTGTTTTATTACTGAAATAAGGCTCAAATTGTAAAAAAAAAAAAAAAAAAAAAAAAAAACGTTACTTTTCCTTTAAGCCATGTTAGAATGTTGTTTCCTCATCAAAAACATATCTGGAGTTGTGGTTTGTTTCGTTCACACATGAGTAATGAGTAATCCTTTATTGTCTACACCTCCAAAGCTTGAAATGCTTTGCTCCACCTTGTGATGTCATGTAGTGGTTGTTTTCAAGTTAATATACAACACATAGTACAGCGACTCCCAGTAATGTTGTTTCCTCATCACAAACGTACCAAGAGTTGTGTTTTGTTTAATTCACACATGTTTAACACACAAACGCAACATATTTAGGCTGAGCTCTTCCCGGAAACGCAAAATACTCTGTTCCACCTTGTGACGTCATTCATGACTTGTCGTAATAATTGCTATACTGACTTCAATACATGACAGATGGAGCAATAGTTTTTGGTACTTTTTCTTTGCACTACAGGGAAATTTTGGGTTAATATTTGGTTATGATAAGATTTAATCCCTTATTGTCTACATTTCCTTTGTTCCACCTTGTGATGTCATGCCATAGTTTTCACATTAACAGCTACATTTTACCTTTTGTTCAGCCGAGATTGGCAATTCCAAGCCTGAAATCATCATCCAAATGATTCTAGTGAAGATGCATGGAGTTTAAAAATGCAGTGAAGCACTTCTTGTACTACCACAAGATCACAAACTGGAACAGAGTGTTTTCCATGTGAGAGAAGAACTCAGCCTGAATACACTGGGTTTGTGTGTTAAACATGTGTGAATGAAACAAAACACAACTCCAGGTCTGTTTTTGATGAGTAAACTACATTATAACATAGATCAGAAAATAGCCTAATATGAGCCCTTTAATACAGGACGTAATGGTACTTGCCATAGTCTTACCTATATATACGTATATATAGACATTTTTATTACCAACTTGAGCTCTCACAGTTATGCGGCAAGCTAGTGATAAACGACAATGGTAACGCTAGCCTCAGCACTAAATTATATTATACGCAATCCTGCTGGACTACTGCTTCCTACAATAGCCATCCATGACCATTTCCTGAAGCTAATTTTGATTTATTCTCCCATAAATCAGAACAATTGGCTCCCATAGTCAAATAATTATTGTGTTTGGCAAAAAGGGGGCATTTTTTCTTCTGCGGACGCACTGACGTCAACCGGACAATAAACTTTTGAGCAAGAAAAAAGACAAGAACAAATGCTTTACGACACCGCACATTTTACTCATCCTGAATGCGTCTCCCAGCTACTTCCCTTTGCGGATTGTCGGCCAACTTTTGCATTTATTTATGTCAAGAATGAGCTAATCAATGTAAACGTTTTTTCATGGCTGCCTCTGAAGCGCATCGTAATGAACAAATTAGGGATGCACCCATGGGAAAATTTTGGGCGATACCGATATTAAGTTTGCTAATATTGACCGATGCCGATATTAGCCGATATCGATATTTATTTATTTTTAATTCTGAGATAACATTTTATAGACTGAAAATCGTGCAAAATGAATTTTTGAATGTCTTCTTTTATTTTCAAAACGTGTTTTGACTCCTGATTTTTTTTTTTTTTCAATTTCATTTTTTTTTTTGTAATGTAACATTTTATTTATTTTTTATAGTGTAACATTGTCTTCTGCTTCCTGATTGGCTAAGGGACCTTTGCCAATTGACGTTTTAGACGCAGGGGGGCGGGACCAGAGTGAAACTAGACCAGGACCAGACCAGGACTAAACGCGGACTAAACCAGGTCTAGACCAGGTCTAAACAAGGTCTAAACCTGGACTGGACCAGGACTAAATCTGGACTAAACCAGGACTGGACCAGGTCTAGACCTGGACTAAACCAGGACTAGACCAGGTCTAAACCAGGATTAAACCACCGCGTTTGGCTCTTTTCCTGGTTTCGTGCTAGCTCTGCTATTAGCAGCAGCACCGGTGTACCCTGAGCCTTTACAACCGAACAGAGGCGAGTGAGTTTGTGGAAATGTAGCCGGCAGATGGATCTCTCTGTAAACGATCTCTACCTGTTCTTTTCTTGCCTGATTTGCTCTTAGTCGTGTTTTTGAGTCACGGCTGAGGCTAGCAGCGATGAGTCCCAAGGGGAGGGGATGTGCCTCCCCTCGGGACTGCACGCACTCCAAGCACATCAAACCTCGGCATGAACGAACGCACGCAAGAGCCCGCAGTGGTTTAAAGGAAAAGTAACGTTTTTTTACAATCTGAGCCTTCTTTCGGCAATAAAACAAGTAGTTTTACTCACCCATAGCAGTTTGGTGTCAATTGGAGCAGTATCGCAGAACTTATGTTGAGCCGTTCTGTTCTACTAATGATCCCGTATCCGTTAGCGTGAGTGCTCGGGGCACTGATTTGCGGTGTCCAAATAAACAAACTTTAGCACTTTTCAAATCACAGAAGATCGCTGTGTCAGGGTAGACTTTTAGTAGATTCCAAAACGGCCTGAAACCCGATATCCCAACAGAAAAGTAAAGTTCAGAGCGGTGTTAGCTTCTTTCGGACTAGCGGTGTTTACAAAACAGCTGAGTTCACGCATGCGCACTGCCCTCTCTGATGACGTCATCAAATGAAACTATAGCTGGATATCGGGTTTCAGGCCATTTTGGAATCCACTAAAAGTCTACGCTGACACAGCGATCTTCTGTGATTTGAAAAGTGCTAAAGTTTGTGTTATTTGGACACCGCAAAGTAATGCCCCGAGCACTCACGCTAACGGATACGGGATCATTAGTAGAACAGAACGGCTCAACATAAGTTCTGCGATACTGCTCCAATTGACACCAAACTGCTATGGGTGAGTAAAACTACTTGTTTTATTGCCGAAAGAAGGCTTAAAAAAAATGTTACTTTTCCTTTAATCCTGGTTTAGACCTGGTCTAGAGGAGGCACGGTTTGGGCACGGGTCTCGTGCACGCAGCCCCGCGTCGGTCATGCTGCGCTATCACGGATTTGATATGCACTGTTTGTGTGTTAAAAAATTAGTGAGTGAATGAAACAAAACAAAACACAACTCCAGGTATTTTCTTGAAGAGGAAACAACGTTATATCATAGCTCAGAAAATAGCGTCATATTTAACTCAACCGACAAAATTGCACACACAGTAGACCGATAATTTTATTTTTCAACATTGTTCACACAACAGCTAAGCCTATAAAATAAGTGGCGGAGCTCCATAGCCGATTCATAGCCTATAACCATGACTCGCTCTTGCTCACTCCTGTCACCGCTGCATCACAAGCCGTAGCACCACTGCTGACTTCTAGTGACCTCTCCGGCTCTTGTCCAATCTTCCATCACCGTAAATCCATAAATTACACCTCTGAGTCGTGGTTAAAAGCAGGTTTGGTGTACACCGGTAAGCCTGCATCTGAACAACACCTGGAGTCTCTCACCGTCTCCAATGAAAACCAAATGTCTCCCTCTCTCTCCCTTCTATCCTTCCACTGTTGATCGGCTACTGCTGTCCCATGCCAGAGCTCTGACTTCTGGCCCATATATTTAAAATTCAAATGGTCTGAGAAGTTCATACAGGGAGAATTGCATATACACAAAGCCACACCTTATAACATTACTGGCTCTATAGAAGTACTGTACCCACTTTTTACTGGTGTTAATAGAGCTGTAAATGTGAAGGGCTGAGTTTGAAGTGGGGTTTTTATGAAGTTGGAACGTTTGTCTGGAGCACTAGAGACTGGTCAGTGCCAAAGTTTGTAGGGAGCGCTAGAAAATTCAGAAAATTTTGTTAAAAGAAAATAAGTCATATGTAAATTGTTAGAAGCCTGCTATTGCAATCGGATCACATGGGGTTTAAAGGTCCCATGTTACACGAAATTATCTCTTGGGAATTTTAACTCTTGTTATAATGCTGCCTCATCCAAAACATATCTGGAGTTGTGTTTTGCTTCATTCATACATGTTTAAGTGATCCTCCATTATTGGTCTGTTTACATCTCCAAAGCGCAAAATGCCATTATTAAAAGAAATATGTTAATTTTGTGTTCTTATGGATTTTAACTTCGTGGGTTCTTTTTTAAAGCCCCAGTGTGTAGGATTCGTGGCGCATAGGTGGATGGTGCTATTGCACTTTCTGTTTTAGCTACGGCAGACCTCGAGGGTCACCCGGGCGCGCGCACGAGCCGCGCGCCGCTACTGTATAAATAAAAAGCGGCCCCGTTTTTTTTTTTTTTTTCCTTTTCTCATGAAAACACACATTCCCGATCATGTACCATGACACTCTACACATCAAATGAAACCTTACAGTCTTCTCTTTTTGACTATGCAATTCATTTCCCTGCACAACAATCAGTCCCCGAGCACATGGGGCTTTTATACGGAAAAGCACAAAACGAGGTTAGCTTACCTTAGAAGGCTCTGCACAGGTCAAACTCTGTATTTCACCATAAACTTGCTCTCAATTTGTCCGTAAGGATCCAGCGAATAAAATCCAGTAAAACAATTTAGTCCAAAACACGTGTTAGATCCATTACGACGTCTGATCCGGCAGCATGCTTGTGTTGTTTACCCAAAACCACGAGCCTTGCCGAAGGCGAAGGCGGAGCCCAAATGTCCTTCTGCGGCTCTCGTATTCAAAATGGCCGCCTCTGCATGGGGAAGATCCCCCTTTTATGTGACTATATCTAAGTCCAAAAGAATACTTTGATTTCATGATGGAAGTGAAAAGGCTTGGAAAACAATGTATTTTTGAATAGGTATCTTCAATTTCAGTAATTAACGGGTAAAAATCTTACACACTGTCCCTTTAAAGACAATACAGTAAAGTGTATTTACCTTGTTGACATGGCTGTCACTGATGTTGGTGGTGACGTGTCGTGTATCAGTTCTGAACATGTCAACAAGGTAAATACACTTTACTGTATTGTCTTTAAAAAAGAACCCAAGAAGTTAGACACAAAATGCTCTGTTCTACTTTGTGATGTCATGTAGTGGTAGTTTTTAAGTTAACAGCTTGCATTTAGTTCAGTAGTGATGGGCAATTCCAGGGCTGAAATCATTCAAATTATTCTAGTGAAGGTGGATGGAGTTGGAAAAACATAGTGCACTTCCTATATTATTATTAGGGGTGGGTATTGGCAAAGAAGTCACGATTCAATTCGAATCACGATTCATACGCCACGATGCGATACTATCACGATGCATCATGATACTTGAATTATTGCGATGCATTGCAATATATTCGACATACTTCAGTGAAAATGTACCAAAAAAAAGAGGATAACTTAAATATCAGTGTCTGTGTATCTGGGTAGTGTCTTCAATTGATACAGAACTCTGAGCAACTCAATTCAGAACTGAATTTATTGAATAACAAAAACAAATAAACCAAACCAATAACAAAAAAAGTGCATAGGATTTTTTCTAAAACAAAAAATGATGTTCAAACATTTGCCATTTTGGAGGTAGCGACCATCATAACAAACAATACCCTTTCACACAGAAAAAAGTGCATAGGATTTATTTTTAAAAAAATAATAATTTATTTATTAATAATTAAATATTGATTAATAATTAATTAATAATAATCGATATTTGGCATCAAGAATCGATGCAGTATACTGTGAAAGTTAATATCGCGATGCATTGTCATGACGATTATTTTGCACACCCCTAATTATTACATGACATCACAAGGTGGAACAGGTTTTTAGTTTGAAAGAACTCAGCCTAAATATGCAGGGTTTGTGTGTTAAACATGTGTGAATGAAACAAAACACAACTCCAGGTGTGTTTGTGATGAGGAAGCAACATTATAAGGCCTGGAGAGTACTTGGATGAGAGACCGCTGGGAATTCCAGGTGCCACAGGGGGGCGCCAGTCACAAAAACTGTCGTTGTGTCCTTAGGCAAGACACTTCACTCACATTGCCTAGTATGAAAGTGGTGTGTGCGTGAGTGTTGGAGGTGGTCGGAGGGGCCGATGGCGCAGATTGGCAGCCTCGCTTCCGTCAGTCTGCCCCAGGGCAGCTGTGGCTACAGAAAGTATCACCACCACCAAGTGTGGAATGAATGAACAATGAAGTGTCAAGCGCTTTGGGTTTCATGAAAGGCGCTATATAAATACTATGAATTAATTACAACATAAATCAGAAAATAACGTAATATACTGTAGACCCTTTAAGTCAGTCTATAGGAAGTGCTCCACTGTGTTTTTAAACTCCATACACCTTTACTAGAATCATGTGTATGATCTCAGACCTTGAATTGCCAATCTCTACTGAACTAAAGGTAAAAGGATCTGTTAACTTGAAAAACTACCTCTTCAAGACATCAGTTTGAGCTTTGGAGATATAAAAACTGAGGGTTACTCAGTAGTTTCTGAATGAAACAAAACAAAACTCCAGGTATGTTTTGATGAGGTAACAATATTATAACATGGCTTACATTTTATTCTTTTATTGGACCTTTAAACAGCAGACTATTCGTTCGTTTATGATCACTTCGTGCGTAAAGGTTCATAGCGCCATTGTCAACATCCCCGCAAACACACATACAAAACACCTGTAAAAACACCATTAGGCGAAATAAATACAATGCCAAGTCAAACGTGTCCACTTTCCTTCCAGACTCAATGAATGAAAGTGCTCTTACCCGGGATACGGTTAAGGGTGTGCTGAAATCCCGTCCACCCACGAGCCGAAAACCCCAAGGAGAGGGTCCCATAAGCGTCACAGTCTGCGGCATTTTGAGTATATATCGCTTTTAGAAGGAGACAGACGGATGACAGGCGCACAAATAGTGAAGGCAAGCGTCCACGGTGCGTACAAACTGCGTGCGTAAAACCAAATCAATTCTTGGATTATTCCCCCGCTGCCAGTAGCTGCTACTAGGCAACCCTGCGCAGGCTGAGAAAACTTTGCCCTGGTCTTGATTCAGGTTTAAATAAACGAAGCCGCCTCTGACGTGGTTTACGTGGGACACGGATTGTCCTCTGTCCGGCCCCTTTTGGTAAAAGCGCAGGGAGAGGAGAGGAGAGAGGGAAGGGAGGGAGGGGAGTCCCGTGCGCCAAAGCGGATAATTCAACCAGACAGGCGCCATAAAGGAAAACCCGACTCGGACATTTTAGATACAAGCTCACAAATACTTTCACTACTTCGGATGTCACTTTCTTTTAGCGTGTTCATATGAACGAAGACAGCTGGTTATTCATTCATTGTTTTATTACAAGCCGCATAACTGGTTACCAAGCAACTCAAATTCAAGATCAAAATGGTGTGTGCGTAAAGGGGTCAGGCACGGAGCAGTTGGAGAGCCACGAGAAGTTTCTGTTTAGACTGACTGAAGTAACGGCTTGATTTAGATTCCAAAGGAGGTCGAGATGGCTATTACATTTTTAAAATTCTAAGTGTAAGAAAACCTTAAAATATTAAGTCACTAGTGCACAGTGGTGTAGTGGGGATTTTTTTAAGTGGGTGTACGCGATTTGTGACGTCATGGATGTGAATTACACACACACACACACACACACACCCGGAAAATTAAAAATTTCTGAAATTTTGATTTCTATATGCTATATGTTAGCAATAAAGTAAAACTGTACATAAAAGGACAAAAAAACCACATTGTATTAAAGGTCCCATGGCATGAAATTTTCACTTTCTGAGGTTTTTGAACGTTAATGTGAGCTCCCCTACCCTGTTTAGCCCCCCCCCATGGTTAAAAGTTGTGAAATGTCTAAACTGAGCATTTGCGATCCTTTTCTGCGTTACAAAAAAATCGGAGCTCAAACGGGCGATTTTGAACAAGGAAACTTATTGACGTCAGATCGAAAAAAGAAATGCAAATGCAGTTCCACCCCCGTCTGTCTGAACTCAGCGTCTCTGTAAATCACGCCCAGAGAGTTTGGACTGCGAATGCGCTAGGCAATGCGAAATGCGTTTTTTTATTTGCCTGGAGGCACGTCCGAGTGTTTCTAGGCTCGGAAGTCCTTTATCTGAGCCTCTGGACCTTTGAACAGCAGTGGTTTAATTTTATTTTCTGTGGAAATGTGTTTATTTTTCAATGGAACGCTTCAAATCTCTCCCCCCGTGCAAAAACACGGAAATGGCTCAGAGCGCACAGCTGAGAGGTGAGAGGGAGAGCGGAGAGTTTGGCCACGCCCCCACCCTCTACTATAGGCCATCTCTTTTCTCCTCATTTGCATTCAAGCAACAACGCCCATTATGGAGTGTTCAGAGAGAGAAAAATTACTCTTTCTCATCTTATCTCTGTTTCTCATGCACTGAGTGTTGATTTTGAAGGATTCATTTACAGTATTAGGGAACCATTAAGGAGCCATATAAAAGCATCAAGAAGTACCATGTCATGGGATCTTTAATACGAGATACACGTACTTTTGTTCTGAATATGTGTGTTCAGGACGATTCTGTTTTTCAAGGGACGGTTGGTGACCCTAAACACAACTATACATATACTATATACATCCAAAATCTTTCTCAACCAATTTGCACAGATGTAAAAAAATAAATAAATAAATAAAAATCGGAGATCCGCTAAAAAACGGAACTCTTTCATCCCTGAATTTATATTGGTTATTTTTTTTATATCTCACGTCGGGAGAAGTGGGTGGACGGCGTACCCCCGCGTACCACGCCCACTACACCCCTGCTAATGCATATGTGAGATCCTAGACTTCCCCCTCCCCAGACACCTCCACCAGCGCGTCCAGAGACATTAAAGGGCCCATAATACACGATTTTCAGATCCATGTTATAATGTTGTTTGCTCATCACACACATACCTGGTACATACACATGTATTACACACAGTTCTTCTCGCAAACAGAAAACACTCTGTTCCACCTTATGATGTCATGTGGTAATACAGTTGTTGTTTTTTTGTGTTTTTTTTGAGGTACACTTTATTGTTGCAGGTCGTATCCATCTCTGAGATCTTGTTGCTCGGCTGGGTCAGGACTACCTTGGAGGATTTTACCTATGGTGCATGTTTTGGATTGCTGATCATTTTGAGCTTTGGAGATGTAGGAACATGTGTGAGTGAAACAGAACACAAATCCGGGTCTGTTTTTGAGGAGGTCATGCAGATGTTATTTTGTTTTTTTGTTTTTTTTTCCAGGAGTTTTCTACGGTAGTATTTCATTTGTCTATCTTCATGCATGTTTTTGTGGTAGTTCTGAGAAATAAAAACTCCTGTAATTGAATAAATGCAAGATATATTTGTTGAATGTCTTACTGCAGATCACCCCAGGCAAAAATAATAACATCACCATGGAGACAAGCAGCTGGTTTACCCTCTACCAGAAAAGTTATACAGTTTTAAAACATAGGCTATTTGAAACTCACAAAATAAATTGTTTATGCAGTTTGGTCAAAGTTATAATGTGGTTTCCATCACAGTTTCTTTGTTTTTGAAATGAGGTGATCTGGTAGCTGTGTGCCAATGTACTGTGTGTTGTTTTAATGTCTACTTTAATCTCCCTTTTAAATATCAAAGGAAAAGTAACGTTTTTTTTTACAATTTGAGCCTTCTTTCGGTAATAAAACAAGTAGTTTTACTCACCCATAGCACTTTGGTGTCATATGGAGCACTTCCAGAGATGTTTTAGATTTGCGTTAGCCTAGCGCGACTTCTAGCCATAGCTCGGGGCATATAATATATTCCCCAAATATGTTATTTGGAGCCCCGTGCGGGCTCCAAATAACACAAACTTTAGCACTTTTCAAATCATAGAAGCCTGATGTCTTAGTCTACAATTTCGTTTGAAGCAAAAGTGGCCTGTAATCCGAGATTTATCCATAGTTTACAGCTTTGTGTTTCATGTTTGGGTCCCGGGAGCTGAGAGCACAGTCCGCACATGCGCACTGGCCTCCTCATCTACTCGAAACTATGGCTAAATCTCAGATTACAGGCCACTTTTGACCACACAAAATCGTAGGCTAAGACATCGGGCTTCTATGATTTGAAAAGTGCTAAAGTTTGTGTTATTTGGAGACCGCAAACAAGTGCCCCGAGAACTCACATGATGGAGATCGCAAATCTAAAACATCTCTGGAAGTGCTCCATATGACACCAAAGTGCTATGGGTGAGTAAAACAACTTGTTTTATTACCGAAATAAGGGTCAGATTGTAAAAAAACGTTACTTTTCCTTTAATGGCTAATATTAAAAAAGGACATCCCTCACCTTAAAGAAGGGGTGTTATGCACATGTTTTCTCACCAAAAACATGCCTGAATGGGATTTTGATGTCATCCATGCATATCTGTGTAATGTAGTGATCTCTCCTCGGCCATATTCGAACCCTCCTTATGGTCAGCTGTAAGATTCTGTCCAATGCTCCTCCCACAAACCTACGTCACCCATGCTCCCATACGACAATTCTCCATAAATATACAAAAACATTATGCAAAAAAAATACACTACAACTTCACAAACCTGATGCGATGTGCAGTAGTTTTATTAATGGGATGCACACTGATTGTGTTGTGATAGCGCTCTGAAGGGGGAGTGAGTTAATGCGAAGAGCAAAAACAAACTTATGTTACATATCAATATGTTGTTTCTGGCAAATACAAAAGAATTTTCAAAAGAATAAAAGGTACCATGGCGGCACGGTGGCTGAGGGGCTAGCGCTCATGCCTCACAGCAAGAAGGTAAGAAGGTTCCGGGTTCGATCCCCGGGCCAGGCCTTTCTGTGTGTGTTCTGTGTGGAGTTTGCATGCATGGTCTGGGTTCAATCCCTGGGTCGCCCGAGCCTTTCTGTGTGGAGTTTGCATGTTCTCCCCGTGTCTGGGTGAGTGTTCTCTGGGCACTCCGGTTTCCCCCATCAACCCAAAACATGCACCAGGTAAAATCCTCCAGCTGAGATCCTGACCAAACCGAAGCAAGAAGATCATGGAGATGGTCCCCGGGTGCAGTAATGTGCTGCATCTTCTCTGCATTTAACCCATCCTGCTCCTAATAACAGGATGGGTTAAATGCAGAGAAGAATTTCTCCTGTGTGAGATCAATAAAGTTGCTTCTTAAATATGTGACGGACTTTGAGCCCTCATGTCGGCATTACGGATTCTGAGAAAATGCGATTTTTGTATTTTTTTTTTTTTAGGACTTTAGGACATGTTTAAATACTAATTCAGCTTTCGTGTAGCGATCATCTGTGCTCTGTGCGGGACTGCATATTGCATATTGTGGCTCCGCGGATCTCCATTCACAATGCGGCTAAGCTAATGCTAACGCTAGCATTGAAACAATGCGGTGAGTGTGATCACGAACAGTCTCTTTAGGTTAATTTCCACTCTATTTTTGTTTATATAAAAGCCGAACGTTTTGCCATAGGCTATAGCGGCGCTTATTTAGCCATGCGGTTTTGAATGGAAGTTCTCATGGGATATATATATATATATATATATACAGTGCCGTGAAAAAGTATTTGCCCCCTTCCTGATTTCTGTGTTTTTTGCATATTTATCACTCAAAACATTGTCAGATCATCAAACCAATTTTAATATCACACAGAAACAACCCAAGGAAAGACAAAATTCAGTTTTTGAATGATGATTCCATTTATTAGTGCACAAAAAAAATCTAAACCTATCTGGCCCTATGTGAAAAAGTAATTGCCCCCTTAATCTAATAGCCAGTTGAGCCTCCTTTGACAGCAATAACTGTAACCAAACGTTTGCGATAATTGGTGATGAGTCTTTCACACCGCTGGGGAGGGATTTTGGCCCACTCTTCTATGCAGAATTGTTTCAATTCTGCCATATTGGAGGGTTTTCTTGTATGAACTGCCCGTTTAAGGTCACACCACAGCATCTCAATCGGATTTAAATCCGGACTTTGACTTGGCCACTCCAAAACCTTAATTTTGTTTTCTTTGAGCCATTCAGAGGTGGACTTGCTGGTGTGTTTTGGATCATTGTCCTGTTGCATGATCCAAGAGCGCTTGAGTTTGAGGGCACGAACTGATGGCCGGACATTCTCCTTCAGGATCTTCTGGTAAACAGCAGAATTCATTTTTCCGTCAATCACAGCAAGTTGTCCTGGTCCTGAGGCAGCAAAGCAGGCCCAGACCATCACACTGCCACCACCATGCTTTACTGTGGGCACCATGTTCTTTTTATCAAATGCTGTGCCATTTTTACGCCAGATGAAACGGGCTGCAGACCTTCCAAAAAGTTCAATTTTAGACTCATCGGTCCACAAAATGTTTCTCCAAAAGTCTTGAGGGTCATCAAGGTGCTTTTTGGCAAAGGTGAGACGAGCCTTTGTGTTCTTTTGTGAAAGCAGTGGTTTTCTCCTGGGAACTCTTCCATGGATGCCATTTTTGGCCAGTGTTTTTCTAATGGTGGAGTCATGAACACTGACCTTAACTGAGGCCAACGAGGCCTGTAGTTCTTTCGATGTGCGTCTAGGTTCTTTTGTGACTTCCTGAATGAGCCGTCGTCGCACTCTTGGAGTAATCTTAGTTGGTCGACCACTCCTGGGAAGGGTTGCAACTGTTCCCAGTTTCCTCCATTTTTGAATAATGGCTCTGACAGTGGTTCGCTGGAGCCCCAGAGCTTTGGGAATGGCTTTGTAACCTTTTCCTGAATTATAGACTTCTATCACTTTTTTTCTCATTTGTTCTTGAATTTCTTTGGATCGTGGCATGATGTGTTTGTTCTTGAGATGTTGTAGCCAACTTCACTTTGTTTGACAGGAACTATTTAAGTGATTTCTTGATTCAACACAGGTGGTGACAATCAGGTGTGGGTGTGGCATGTAGAACTGAACTAAGTTTTCTCAAAACTGTGGTTAGTCACAGTTAGTTTGTGATTTAACAAGGGGGGGCAATTACTTTTTCACATAGGGCCAGATAGGTTTAGATTTTTTTTGTGCACTAATAAATGGAATCATCATTCAAAAACTGAATTTTGTCTTTCCTTGGGTTGTTTCTGTGTGATATTAAAATTGGTTTGATGATCTGACAATGTTTTGAGTGATAAATATGCAAAAAACACAGAAATCAGGAAGGGGGCAAATACTTTTTCACGGCACTGTATATGTATATATATGGCATGTATTTATTTATTGTTATTTATTTATTTAAAGCACAGTATATTATACTATGCTATATTATGTGCAATACATTCATATGAGCAGTATTAGGCCTACCTCCTGTGAAATACTACTTAAATACCTGTATCTTGGTATTTTATTACATATTTAATTATAATTATATATATATATATATATATATATATATATATATATATATATATATATATATATATATATATATACTTTGCTATGCTATTAGTACTTCCTAACTCTAAGTAAATTTTGTAGTAAACTTTGACTTAACATATTATCCTGTGTATTATTGTGTTGTGTGTATGCAAATTAGGCAAGTTGGGCTGAAGAGAGGAATGTTCACGGGCTTTTTTCAGGTCTTTCGAAAATCTGCTGTGCTGCTTTCAAAAAGCGACAACTTCTTCAAATATGGTCAGATTTTCATGTGTAAGACATCATTGGAAAGCTTAGAATCTATACTTTCAGAATCTGTGAATAACTCAAAATGCCTCCGGGATCATATGTGTCCTATTTGGCCGCGGTGGGTCACATATGTCATATGTTAGCAGTTAATACCCCACAGAAGTAAAATACCCATCAAAGATGTTTAATTTTAATATGACAGAGTGGTATCCCAATTGTAGTTTGATAAACCAGTGGTCTTTAAGATCCTAAATTAGACAAAATGTATTCTTTTGAGCTTTTATCCATCTTATATTTTTGTTACCTCCTCAAAAACAGACCTGGTGTTGGGTTTTGTTTCATTCACACATGTTTGAGTGACCTCTTTATTATTAGTCTGTCTACATCTCCAAAGCTCAAAATGCTCTGTTCCATCTTGTGATGTCATGAAGTGGCAGTTTTCAAGTTAACAACACCTTTTACCTTTAGTTCAGGAGAAATTGGACATTTCAGGTCTGAAATCATCCAAATGATTCTAGCGAAGGTGTATGGGATTAAACCACTTCCTGTATTACCGCATGACATCACAAGTTGGAAGCTGGAGTGTGTTCAGTTTGAGAGAAGCTTTAATATGCAATGTTTATGTGTTAAACATGACTGTGTAAATGAAACAAAACACAGACACCAAAACTAGAAATCAGCCTTATGTTAACTATCAGAAACCCCCAGCACATGTTATAGCTCCAATAACATCTCATTCAACTCCTGGAGACTCATGTGACCTGAATACTTCTCTTCCCTCTCCCCAGACACCTCCCCTCTCCCCAGACGTTCAGCACATACACACGGTGACTCACCCAGCTTCTTGTGTACGATTCTGGGATGATCTCATGGACATTCCTGTGAACATGCCTCTGGAGCAGTTCGGGACCTTTGAGGAACCCGCCCCCTCACTGCGCTGGTGATGTCCATGTGAGTATTGTGTGTCAGCGGATCAGTGAGGACTTGTTTGAGACCAGAGGAGGTCATGAGGAAATGCTGTTACCATCTGTAGAGTTTGATGTCATTGTGAAGAAAAACAGACTACATTCAAGAATGAATAAGTCAATTGTGTTAAGAAAACATCTGTCATTTAAATAACTTGCTGAATTTTATTACTATTTAACAAAAGGAATACATATTTAAAGCAGTATTTGACGTTTACTGACTTTGTAGTTTAAAGGAAAAGTAACGTTTTTTACAATATGAGCCTTATTTCGGTAATAAAACAAGTTGTTTTACTCACCCATAGCACTTTGGTGTCATATGGAGCACTTCCAGAGATGTTTTAGATTTACGATCTCCATCATGTGAGTTCTCGGGGCACTTGTTTGCGGTCTCCAAATAACACAAACTTTAGCACTTTTCAAATCATAGAAGCCCGATGTCTTATCCTACGATTTCGTGTGGTCAAAAGTGGCCTGTAATCCGAGATTTAGCCATAGTTTCGAGTAGATGAGGAGGCCAGTGCGCATGTGCGGACTGTGCTCTCAGCTCCCGGGACCCAAACATGAAACGCAAAGCTGTAAACTATGGATAAATCTCGGATTACAGGCCACTTTTGCTTCAAACGAAATCGTAGACTAAGACATCGGGCTTCTATGATTTGAAAAGTGCTAAAGTTTGTGTTATTTGGAGCCCGCACGGGGCATATTACATGCTTGGGGAATATATTATATGCCCCGAGCTATGGCTAGAAGTCGCACTAGGCTAACCGCAAATCTAAAACATCTCTGGAAGTGCTCCATATGACACCAAAGTGCTATGGGTGAGTAAAACAACTTGTTTTATTACGGAAATAAGGCTCAAATTGTAAAAAACGTTACTTTTCCTTTAAAAGGTGCAATGTGAACTTTTCTCGTGGAGGGCCCGTTTGTCTCCATGGAGACCATGTTATTGCTTTGTCTGGAATGTTTCACAGTATGGTATTAAACTTTTCTATTTTAATGGAGACCAAACCAGACCAAGTTACAGGTCAGTGGAGAGACAACCTCGCTCACAGTCAGAATGCCTGTTTTTCTACATATTATTAACAAAATATAGAAGTATAGAAGTGAAAATGCTTGTTCAGGAGTTTAATACTGTGGAAAATTCTGAGCAAAACAATAAGACCGTTGGAGATAAGCAGGCAGAGGACCAGAAATGTTTCATAATACACCTTTAAATAGTTTGAGATTCTAATAGCAACACACAACTACACACACAACAGACAACTTAAAGGAAAAGTAACGTTTTTTTTTACAATCTGAGCCTTCTTTCGGCAATAAAACAAGTAGTTTTACTCACCCATAGCAGTTTGGTGTCAATTGGAGCAGTATCACAGAAGTTATGTTGAGCCGTTCTGTTCTACTAATGATCCCGTATCCGTTAGCGTGAGTGCTCGGGGCATTACTTTGCGCTCTCCAAATAACACAAACTTTAGCACTTTTCAAATCACAGAAGATCGCTGTGTCAGCGTAGACTTTTAGTGGATTCCAAAACGGCCTGAAACCCGATATCCAGCTATAGTTTCATTTGATGACGTCATCAGAGAGGACAGTGCGCATGCGTGAACTCAGCTGTTTTGTAAACACCGCTAGTCCGAAAGAAGCTAACACCGCTCTGAACTTTACTTTTCTGTTGCGATATCGGGTTTCAGGCCGTTTTGGAATCCACTAAAAGTCTACGCTGACACAGCGATCTTCTGTGATTTGAAAAGTGCTAAAGTTTGTCTTATTTGGACACCGCAAATCAGTGACCCGAGCACTCACGCTAACGGATACGGGATCATAGAAGAACAGAACGGCTCAACATAAGTTCTGCGATACTGCTCCTATTGACACCAAACTGCTATGGGTGAGTAAAACTACTTGTTTTATTACCGAAATAAGGCTCAGATTGTAAAAAACATTACTTTTCCTTTAAGTGTGTTCATTGTGCTGCAGTGTTCCTAGCATGTCTGAAAATCAAATTCAAAGAGAAGACACTGTAGACGCCAGTGATATCTATATATAGTCAGTTTGTTCTTCTTCAAAACATCTACAAGACCTATTGTGTTTGCACTCTGCTATATAGTTATAGTCACGTGTATCACCTATATTTTAAATCATAATATTCATCCAAAACAACTTGATAAAAGAAAAAAGTCTGTTGACTCCCGTGTGGTGCCCAGTGGGAGCTGACATCACTGTAAACGTCATCACAACAAAGAGCCGGCGCCTCTGATGGATAGCTGCAGATCACACAAGCGAGCAGCATATTTTTTTCATTTGTACCAAACTGACTATGCAAACACTGCCGAATTTCAAGTGTATCATCAATTAAAGGTCCCATGGCATGAAATTTTCACTTTCTGAGGTTTTTGAACGTTAATGTGAGCTCCCCTACCCTGTTTAGCCCCCCCCCATGGTTAAAAGTTGCGAAATGTCTAAACTGAGCATTTGCGATCCTTTTCTGCGTTACAAAAAATTGGAGCTCAAACGGGCGATTTTGAACAAGGCACCTTATTGACGTCAGATCGAAAAAAGAAATGCAAATGCAGTTCCACCCCCGTCTGTCTGTACTCAGCGTCTCTGTAAATCACGCCCAGAGAGTTTGGACTGCGAATGCGCTAGGCAATGCGAAATGCGTTTTTTTATTTGCCTGGAGGCACGTCCGAGTGTTTCTAGGCTCGGAAGTCCTTTATCTGAGCCTCTGGACCTTTGAACAGCAGTGGTTTAATTTTATTTTCTGTGGAAATGTGTTTATTTTTCAATGGAACGCTTCTAATCTCTCCCCTGTGCAAAAACACGGAAATGGATCAGCTGAGGGCTCTGAGCAGAGAGTTTGGCCACGCCCCCACCCTCTACTATTGGCCAGCTCTTTTCTCCTCATTTGCATTCAAGCAACAACGCCCATTATGACCTGTTCTGAGAGAGATATTTATGACTCTTTCTCATCTTATCTCTGTTTCTCATGCACTGAGTGTTGATTTTGAAGAAGGATTCATTTACAGTATTAGGGAACCATTAAGGAGCCATATAAAAGCATCAAGAGGTACCATGTCATGGGATCTTTAAGAAAATAAAATTGGAGAATGTAGTAAGTACGTCACAGTGGTTGTGTACCGGTGGTGAAAACATGGGTTGATCTGCAATGTGGTGTCTTGAAAATAAGTTATCAAAGATTACTCACAAATTACTCCAAACACAACTTCAGATGAGTAAATGGAAAGCGGAAACAACTATGACATGGTTAAAATTTGTGTAAAAGGTCTGTCACTACAGGTTTAGTTTCATTCCGTCATACAGCATGAATCACACTGACAGTGCTAATCATTGGAAAATTTGGTATAACATCTTGCATGACATCACTCTTCCAGACAGTAGCTGTAATGTCCAAAACCAAGATTACAGCACATCTAGTTTTACCTGCCTCCCTGCTGCTTTTTATTCTCTGAGTACAAAGTAAATACCAGAGATTTATAATGTCTGCTCAGCTTTTCCTTGAGAGTGTGTCCAATTTTGACCATCCAAGGTAAAAAACCCTCTGTAGCTTTGACAAAGATTTATAGATACCAGACTTTGAAGAAGATGCATGTTCCAAATGTCTGAGCGGCGGTGTGCACAGTAAATTTTGAGTGCAGTCAACTGTCTGGAGATAATTCCTAATGCTCTGTTATGAAGGGCTTTGATGTGGCTTGGAAAGACAGAGTTTGAATGAGAAAGAACAATATAGAGAACCCGGACCATATGCACTGGTTTGGTCTATAACTAAGTCCATAAATTTGTTTGGTAGATTAGAAAGAGGCGAATGAACTCATTTTGGACGGTTTGAAATTTGAAATGTGAAATTTGTTGTATTCCTAGATTCTGAACTTACATTAGCTCAAGATGCTGTATCTAATCTGATGTTTTTCTTTCTTCTTGTCTTTTTTTTTTTTTTCATTTTTTCCCCCCAGGGAGGCCACATGGGAATTCGCTGGCCTTCAAGGGTTTCAGTATCCTCCTTCAGGAAGCGTCTGGGGAGGGGGAAAGCTGTGGAAGTATCTGACCAGGCTACAGCTTAAAGAGACTGATGAAAGGATATAAACTTTTGTATCTCCAAATACTATTTTCATGATAATATTACCTGTTTTCGGTGCATGTTGGACTCCACCAGAGCTGCCCTTTGTCACCGGTTCTGTTCATTGTATTTATGGACAGAATGTCTAGGCGCAGTCAGGGGACCACAGGATCTCATCTCTGCTGTTTGCAGATGATGTTGTCCTGATGGCTTCATCAAACCGGGACCTCCAACGTGCACTGGAGAAGTTTGCAGCCGAGTGTGAAGCGGCTGGGATGAGGATGAGCTCCTCCAAATCCAGGGTTGGGAGGGTTACTTTAGAAATGTAATCCGGTACAGTTACTAGTTACTCCTTAAAATATGTATTCAGTAACGTAATCCCGGTACTATAATATTAAAGTAATGTAACTTGATTACTTTCAGTTACTTTTGGATTACTTTAACACCAAATATCCTATAACAACAAGAAAACAAGAAAATTACAATACAATTAAAAGTTTTTAGGAGGACAAATACAGTTCTATGTGTAGTTTTAACAACTGTTATCACTATAAGCCAAGTCACTAGTAAACAAGGTCACTCACTAAACCAAACACCTAAACACCTATGACTTCAATGAAATTATATTTATTAAGTTTTAGTTTTACCGGGACAGTCATCTTGCCCGATCTCCGCAGCTGGACAGGATGTTCGTCCAGCTTGCGTGCTGGCCTACATCTAACGACAGCTTTGCTCGGAATTGTCTAAAGGGTCTTCATGGATCAGTTAACATGACTATGTTGCCTAGATAATGTTTAAATGTTGTAATATCGTTCTACAAATGCACAAAATGTACTTGTGACCGCAAACGTTAGCTAGCTTGCTAATAGTTTGCTAGTCGATAGCTAACTCGAAACTGGCTCCTACCCAGTAGTCGAGTTGTAAAATGAAACCAGGGGGGATGGTGAAATTTTTCACCAACGGGGGGGAGGCATTAAGCTAAGCCCTCCCCCATCACTGACATCACTGTGGTGTTTCAGGGCAGGGCAGTATTAGAAGGTACTTTGTTAAAATGGAAATGCTTTTATAACAAAAAGTCCATATAATCATTCAATAATTCAATAATACACAGGATATATGTTATCACACACGTACACACACACACACCTTAGTCCTGGTTTAGTCCTGGTTTAGTCCTGGTTTAGTCCTGGTTTAGTCTTGGTTTAGTCCTGGTTTAGTCCTGGTTTAGTCCTGGTTTAGACCTGGTTTAGACCTGGTTTAGACCTGTTTTAGTCCTGGCTTAGTCTTGGTTTGGACCTGGTTTAGTTTTGGTTTAGTCCCGGTTTAGTCCTGGTTTAGACCCGGTTTAGATCTGGTTTAGTCTTGGCTTAGTCCTGGTTTGGACCTGGTTTAGTCCTGGTTTAGACCTGGTTTAGTCTTGGTTTAGTCCTGGTTTAGATCTGGTTTAGTCTTGGTTTAGTCCTGGTTTAGACCTGGTTTAGTCTTGGTTTAGTCCTGGTTTAGTCCTGGTTTAGTCCTGGTTTAGATCTGGTTTAGTCTTGGTTTAGTCCTGGTTTAGTCCTGGTTTAAACCTGGTTTAGTCCTGGTTTAGACCTGGTTTAGTCTTGGTTTAGTCCTGGTTTAGATCTGGTTTAGTCCTGGTTTAGTCTTGGTTTAGTCTTGGTTTAGTCCTGGTTTAAAACCTGGTTTAGTCCTGGTTTAGATCTGGTTTAGTCTTGGTTTAGTCCTGGTTTAGATCTGGTTTAGTCTTGGTTTAGTCCTGGTTTAAACCTGGTTTAGTCCTGGTTTAGTCCTGGTTTAGATCTGGTTTAGTCTTGGTTTAGTCCTGGTTTAAACCTGGTTTAGTCCTGGTTTAGTCCTGGTTTAGTGCCGAAATAGATGCAGAAATAACCTGATAATATGACTCACCCATAAGAATGCGGTCAGCTCCATTCTAACAGTTTGCCGTGTTGTCTTTAATAATCCGGAGAAAAGGACATAATCCCGAACGTATCCCGTGTCCCGAGGCGAGAGTTCCTTCTTACGTAGCATTAACGTAGGAAGTTAAGGATGCTTCTTCTCTTGGAAATGCCGCGTAAATATCAGGCTAACAGCTGATCGGCGAACAGGCGCAAACACAACAGCGGCAATCGTCATGATTGGCGGGAGCGCGTATCGGTGCAAGTTTAGTCCGTAGTGCGCGACCTGCGTGAAGTTCAGTGCGAGCCGCTGCAAGTTTGTTTCACAGAGCGCGCGCGGCGCGGTTTTCCCTACATATGACCTCCGGCTTTAAATGAAAAAATGAAATAACATAAAATGCTTTCAAATTGTAATCCTGCTAAGTAATCCCCATTTTCACTAAATGTACCTGTAATCTGATTACGTCTTTTTCTTTGTAACTGTAGGGGAATACAGTTACCTTTTTTTTGTATCCTTTTACTTAACGCCGTTCCATGTAATCCGTTACTCCCCAAGCCTGTCCAAATCTGAGGCCATGGTTCTCGACCGGAAAAAGGTGGCTTAACCTCTCCGGGTGGGTGGAGAGTCCTTGCCTCAAGTGGAGGAGTTCAAGTATCTTGGGGTGTTGTTCACGAGTGAGAGGAGGATGGAGCGTGAGATTGGCAGGTGTATCGGTGCAGTGTCAGCAGTGATCTGGTTGCTGTACCGGACCGTTGTGGTGAAGAGGGAGCTGAGCCAAAAGGCAAAGCTCTCAATTTATCATCAATCTAAGATAAGATAAGATAAGATAAGACTTTATTGATCTCACACAGGAGAAATTTACTTGTCACAGTAGCTCCAGGTAGGGACAGTTTGAACAAGAAGACAAGTGCATGCAGGCAAAAAAAGGCATAAAGATAGGTGATAATAATAATAAAAAAAAAAAAAAAAAATAAGTAATAAATCAAATAATAATAATAGTAGTGATAATAATAAAAAACAGTGACCGGGAGAGTATTGAAAAAAATTGGAAAAACTATATTGCACGATAGGAGTATTGAAAAAAACAACAACAATATTGCACATTGGGAAAACGATATTGCACGGTAGGACTATACAGTAGAATTATACAGTCTGATGGCGGTGGGGATGAAGGATCTGCGGTAGCGCTCCTTCTTGCACTGGGGGTGCCTCAGTCGGCTGCTGAAGGAGCTGCTCAGCTCCTCCACAGTCCGGTGCAGAGGGTGAGAGGTGTCGTCCATGATGGACGTGAATTTGGCCAGTACCCTCCTCTCAGCCACCACCTCTACAGAGTCCAGAGGACAGCCCAGGACAGAGCTGGCCCTCTTGACCAGCTTGTTGAGTCTTTTTCTGTCCCGTTCTGTGCTGCTCGGGGCCCAGCAGACGACAGCGTAGAGGAGAGCAGAGGCCACCACAGAGTCATAAAAAGTCTTGAGCAGAGGCCTGCTCACTCCAAAGGAACTCAGTCTCCTCAGGAGGTGGAGGCGACTTTGGCCCTTCTTGTACAGGGCGTTGGTGTTGTGGGACCAGTCCAGTTTATTGTTGAGGTGAACACCCAGGTACTTGAAACTGTCCACAGTCTCTATGTCCTGCCCCTGGATGTTCACCGGTGAGTGAGGTAGTGGTCTCCTCCTGAAGTCGATCACCAGCTCCTTTGTTTTACTGGTGTTGAGGCTCAGGTGGTTGCGCCCACACCAGTCCACAAAGTCACTGATGACCGAGCGGTACTCCAGCTCGTTCCCCTCTGACACACAGCTATAAGATTTATAGATACCAGACTTTGAAGAAGATGCATGTTCCAAATGTCTGAGCGGCGGTGTGCACAGTAAATTTTGAGTGCAGTCAACTGTCTGGAGATAATTCCTAATGCTCTGTTATGAAGGGCTTTGATGTGGCTTGGAAAGACAGAGTTTGAATGAGAAAGAACAATATAGAGAACCCGGACCATATGCACTGGTTTGGTCTATAACTAAGTCCATAAATTTGTTTGGTAGATTAGAAAGAGGCGAATGAACTCATTTTGGACGGTTTGAAATTTGAAATGTGAAATTTGTTGTATTCCTAGATTCTGAACTTACATTAGCTCAAGATGCTGTATCTAATCTGATGTTTTTCTTTCTTCTTGTTTTGTCATTTTTTTCCCCCAGGGAGGCCACATGGGAATTCGCTGGCCTTCAAAGGTTTCAGTATCCTCCTTCAGGAAGCGTCTGGGGAGGGGGAAAGCTGTGGAAGTATCTGACCAGGCTACAGCTTAAAGAGACTTATGAAAGGATATAAACTTTTGTATCTCCAAATACTATTTTCATGATAATATTACCTGTTTTCGGTGCATGTTGGACTCCACCAGAGCTGCCCTTTGTCACCGGTTCTGTTCATTGTATTTATGGACAGAATTTCTAGGCGCAGTCAGGGGACCACAGGATCTCATCTCTGCTGTTTGCAGATGATGTTGTCCTGATGGCTTCATCAAACCGGGACCTCCAACGTGCACTGGGGCAGTTTGCAGCCGAGTGTGAAGCGGCTGGGATGAGGATGAGCTCCTCCAAATCCGAGGCCATGGTTCTCGACCGGAAAAAGGTGGCTTAACCTCTCCGGGTGGGTGGAGAGTCCTTGCCTCAAGAGGAGGAGTTCAAGTATCTTGGGGTGTTGTTCACGAGTGAGAGGAGGATGGAGCGTGAGATTGGCAGGTGTATCGGTGCAGTGTCAGCAGTGATCTGGTTGCTGTACCGGACCGTTGTGGTGAAGAGGGAGCTGAGCCAAAAGGCAAAGCTCTCAATTTATCATCAATCTACGTTCCTACCCTCACCTATGGTCATGAGCTTTGGGTAATGACCGAAAGGACGAGATCGCGGATACAAGCGGCCGAAATGAGCTTCCTCCGCAGAGTGGCTGGGCGCTCCCTTAGAGATAGGGTGAGGAGCTCAGTCTCATGGGAGGGGCTCGGATTAGAGCCGATGCTTCACGTCGAGTGAAGCCAGCTGAGGTGGCTCGGGCATCTGTTCCAGATGCCTTCTAGACGCCTCCCTCGGGAGGTGCTCCGGGCTTGTCCCACTGGGAGGAGGCCCCGAGGAAGACCCAGGACACGCCAGAGGGATTATGTCTCTCAGTTGGCCTGGGAACACCTTGGGGTCCCCCTGGAGGAAGTGTCCGGGGTGAAGGAAGTCTGTAGACTGTTGCCCCCGCGGCCCAGCCCTGGATAAGTGGAAGAAAATGGATGGATAGATGAATGGATGATAATATTACTTTGCTTGAACCAGAGACTGCATAAAGAAGTGGACTAAGGGAGTGTGATGTCATCTATACCATTTGGCTCCAGTCAAATCAACATCATTGAGGCTAGCAGATATAGGAGCAAATTTGCAGTTCAGAGTTCCATATTTGGAATTCCGACTATCTGAAATCATGACTATCATAGCAACCACAGAGCCAATCAGGAGGGAGTCTGTTGAAAATAACACCTCTTCCCTCCTGCACCATTGGCACTTAGCAATGCTGTCAATCAAACCTGCTACTAATGCTATCAGGAGTGATCTCAGAGAAAGAAGACTCCTCATTGGTCTGTTATTAATGTTCATATTTTGATTTAAAGACAAAATAGCAAAGTAAGAACACCAGGATCATGTAGAGCTGGTTAATGCGAACATTTTAAGACTAAAATGAGGAGCCTGTCAGCTGCAGTTACGGTGAGATTCACAATGGTTTTACCATACAAAGTGAATTGGAGCCAGAGTAGATGGAGCCAGAAGCACAACCATGCTTACTTCCTATTTGGAACGCAGCGGCTAGCAGGTTAGCTCCATCGATATATACAGTCTATGGTTTGGAGGGCTGGTAGAAAGCAGACACCAGCTAAAAATTTAAATTACAAGTTAAGGTTGCAAATCGGGATAACAGATTGTATTTTGATTATATTTTGAAGTAAAATGCTAAACTAAACTAACTGCCATGACACTTTATACATATATATGTACGCTCTAGCCTAATAAAGAATAAATAAGGAATAAAGTCAACCAAGTGTGCGGTAAACCTTCTCGTTTTTTGGAATCTTAGTGTAACCGATGTAATTCAGTGTTCAATCTTATAATTTAATCACCTGCATTATCCTACTTCACATGGATATTATAACATACTGAGTCATAGATTTCACAGGCCAGAGGAAAGCACCTCTATCACCCTGCTGCCATACCAAAGCTCACTGAAGCTTCATATTTCTTTTGCGGTTTCGCCTAAGTCTTTGCAGGTTTGGTCAAATATAAAACATCATTTATCATTGTTATATGGGCCCTATTAGCCTGTAGCTTCCATTGATTTGATGAATAACTTATGCAAATTTGAGTGACATCTAAAAACCCCTCAGATACCACTGTCACCACATAACCAGCTCTTGATTGCTCACACACTGAACGCATTACCAAAGAAAATATTTAGTTCTTTGTTCATTTTTCATTACTTAACCGCACTGCAATAGCCTTTTTGCGTTGACTTAGGCTAAAACAATGGTGCCACTTACAGCCCAGAGAGTCCCGTGGGGCACAGACTTGTTAGATGGGACACTGTAGAGTTTTAATTCATGTGGTTGTAATATTTGCTGAGTCAAAGATGGGGTGCAGATGGGTTCAGCATCAGTCATGAGTGCAGTTTCTACAATAGTGTTTTAATCAATGCGTTCTCCATGTATGTCTATCGCTACAGCATACACAACACTTCATACTGTATCATTGCCTCAAGTGGGGTTAGAGCTGGGGATGCACCTATGCAGGTTTTCAGTTCCAGTATCAATATTGTTACTATGGCATTTAAGGTGCATTGTGAAACTTTTCTAGTGGAGGGTCTGTCAAATGCTTTGTGCAGATGTTATTGCTTTGTCTAGAATTCTCCACAGTATCGATTAAACGAGAAAGACGCTCTTTCAGCGGGAATAAGAGCGGGGAGGCACGGCCCGGGCGCCGCGGCTCCATCCTGTGCCCGCAGTCCCGGTGTAGCCCGGCCTTGCGCCGTGTCGACGTCGCTTTTTGATCCTTCGATGTCGGCTCTTCCTATCATTGTGAAGCAGAATTCACCAAGCGTTGGATTGTTCACTCACTAAGGGAACGTGAGCGGGGTTTAGACCGTCGTGAGACAGGTGAGTTTTACCATACTGATGATGTGTTGTTGATAGTAATCCTGTGTCTCCGCTCCCCTCGCACGTTCGGCGCTATATTGAGCCGTGCCCCCCCCACACTTCACTATCAACACATTCCATTGAAAATCTATGAAAGTTCGAGTGTTCAAACGAGAGAGAAATGAGAGAAAAGCCCAACTCCAGTCTGAGAAAAGCGTAGAATGTGTGTGGTGAGGCATTTACAGCCCTAAAACATGTAGAACAATTGCAAAATACAAAGTTGTCCTACCTCGTGGACCTCTCCCACCGCGGGCCACCTCTGGAACCTAACCCCGTGTGTGTTGATAAAGTGTATTTACGTTTCGGGGTGTGCATCTGAGCGCGCATTAATTGAATTTTTGAGATTTCGCGTTTCGTAACTTGAATTTTGTTTCGTATCTAGAGACCAAAATTTGACGTGAAGGCGTTTCGTAACTTGGATTTTTCGTATGTAGGGTCTTTCGTAAGGTGAGGTACCACTGTATTTAAAGTCAAAGTATCAGTATTGGTACTGGAACTGAAAAAGCTGGACTTGTGCATCCCTAGTTACAGACACAAAAATCATCTGCTTTCTGAAATGATTCTCATATGGATTTGAGATAAAGGTCAATACCTTTATCTCTTATCTCTTATCTCTGCTTAATATAATAATATTTTACAATGTTGTGTCTTTTTCAACTGTTGCCTATGGTAACCTAATACACATCCTATTGAGTCTATTACTTAAAGCCCCAGTGTGTAGGATTCGTGGCGCATAGGTGGATGGTGCTATTGCACTTTCTGTTTTAGCTACGGCAGACCTCGAGGGTCACCCGGGTGCGCCGTAACGCGGACAGCTCTCCTACCCGCGCACGAGCCGCGCGCCGCTACTGTATAAATAAAACGCGGTGCCGTTATTTTTTTTTTTTCTTTTCTCATGAAAACACACATTCCCGATCATGTACCATGAAACTCTACACATCAAATGAAACCTTACAGTCTCCTCTTTTTGACTATGCAATTCATTTCCCTGCACAACAATCACTCCCCGAGCACATGGGGCTTTTATACGGAAAAGCACAAAACGAGGTTAGCTTACCTTAGAATGCTTTGCACAGGTCAAACTCTGTATTTCACCATAAACTTGCTCTCAATCTGTCCGTAAGGATCCAGCGAATAAAATCCAGTAAAACAATTTAGTCCAAAACACGTGTTAGATCCATTACGACGTCTGATCCGGCAGCATGCTTGTGTTGTTTACCCAAAACCACGAGCCTTGCCGAAGGCGAAGGCGGAGCCCAAATGTCCTTCTGCGGCTCTCGTATTCAAAATGGCTGCCTCTGCATGGGGAAGATCCCCCTTTTATGTGACTATATCTAAGTCCAAAAGAATACTTTGATTTCATGATGGAAGTGAAAAGGCTTGGAAAACAACGTATTTTTGAATGGGTATCTTCAATTTCGGTAATTAACGGGTAAAAATCTTACACACTGTCCCTTTAAGAAGATTCAGAATTATTTGAAAAGTATGCAGAAGACCTAAAGGGCCCATCTTACGCTATCTTCTGATCTATGTTAAGTTGTGTCATCACCAAAAACATTTCCGGAGTTGTGTTTTGTTTCCTTCACACAAATCCTGCGTATTTAGTTTTTCCTCTTAAACAGAAAACACTTGTGATGTCATATGGTTATACAGGAAGTGCTCCACTGTGTTTTTTAAACTCCATACACCTTCACTAGAATCATCCTTGGAATTGCCAATCTCCAAAGCTAAGAGGAGCTGTTAACTTGAAAACCTCTGCTTCATGACATCACAAAGTGGAATAGAGCATTTTAAGCTTTGGAGATGTAGAAAAACCAGTGGTGAATGAAGTATTTCGAAGTTCAAAGTAAAAGTTCAAAGTCAACTTTATTGTCAATTCTGCCATATGTGTTCAACATACAGTGAATCGAAATTCCGTTCCTCCCTGGCCAAGCAGAGCAAAAAGTAGTGCAAAGAATAAATACCTATTTACTTGATTTTGTTACTCAAGGAAAAGTACAAATACCAGAGCAAAGAAATATTCAAGTGAAAGTAAAAGTATCACATGAAAAATTGTAATTAAAGAGTAAAGAGTAAAAGGGTTTCACGCATATTTTGAGATCTTTTAAAGGTCCCATGGCATGAAATTTTCACTTTCTGAGGTTTTTGAACGTTAATGTGAGCTCCCCAACCCTGTTTAGCCCCCCCCCCCCCCCCCCCCCATGGTTAAAAGTTGTGAAATGTCTAAACTGAGCATTTGTGATCCTTTTCTGAAAAATCAGAGCTCAAACGGGCGATTTTGAACAAGGCACCTTATTGACGTCAGATCGAAAAAAGAAATGCAAATGCAGTTCCACCTCCGTCTGTCTGTACTCAGCGTCTCTGTAAATCACGCCCAGAGAGTTTGGACTGTGGAGGAGCTACGCAATGCGAAATACGTTTTTTTATCTGCCTGGAGGAACTTGCGAGTGTTTCTAGGCTCGGAAGTCCTTTATCTGAGCCTCTGGATATCTGAAACAGCAGTGGTTTCATTTTATTTTCTGTGAAAATGTGTTTATTTTTCAATGGAACTCTTCTCATCTCTCCCCCCGTGCAAAAACACGGAAGTGGGTCACAGAGCGGAGCGGAGAGCTTGGCCACGCCCCCACCCCCTACTATAGGCCACCTCTGTCCTCCTCATTTGCATTCAAGCAACAACGCCCATAATGGAGTGTTCCAGAGTGACATTTATGACTCTTTCACATCTTATCTCTGTTTCTCATGCGCTGAGTGTTGATTTTGAAGAAGGATTCATTTACAGTATTAGGGAACCATTAAGGAGCCATATAAAAGCATCAAGAAGTACCATGTCATGGGATCTTTTAAAGCTTCAAATGTGGTGATTTGGATACCGATTTGTGCTGAATTTTGTTCAATATAAACAACTGAATCAGTTGTTTTTTTCTTGCTTTTTTATTTGTATATTTTAGTTTAAAAATAAACCCTCGGCCTTTTTAGCAAGTCTCATAAACTTTAACTTTTCAGTCCTGTTCAAAAATGTAGTGGAGTAGAAAGTACAGATACAGTACCTGCTCTCAAATGTACTGAAGTAAAGGTAAAAAGTATCCACTTGAAAATGTACTTAAGTAAAGTGCAGATACTTAAAGGAAAATTAACGGGTTTTTTAACAATCTGAGCCTTCTTTCGGCAATAAAACAAGTAGTTTTACTCACCCATAGCACTTTGGTGTCAATTGGAGCAGTATCGCAGAACTTATGTTGAGCCGTTCTGTTCTACTAATGATCCCGTATCCGTTAGCGTGAGTGCTCGGGGCATTACTTTGCGGTGTCCAAATAACACAAACTTTAGCACTTTTCAAATCACAGAAGATCGCTGTGTCAGGGTAGACTTTTAGTAGATTCCAAAACAGCCTGAAACCCGATATCGCAACAGATAAGTAAAGTTCAGAGCGGTGTTAGCTTCTTTCGGACTAGCGGTGTTTACAAAACAGCTGAGTTCACGCATGCGCACTGTCCTCTCTGATGACGTCATCAAATGAAACTATAGCTGGATATCGGGTTTCAGGCCGTTTTGGAATCTACTAAAAGTCTACCCTGACACAGCGATCTTCTGTGATTTGAAAAGTGCTAAAATTTGTGTTATTTGGACACTGCAAAGTAATGCCCCGAGCACTCACGCTAACGGATACGGGATCATTAGTAGAACAGAACGGCTTGACATAACTTCTGTGATACTGCTCCAGTTGACAGTAAACTGCTATGGGTGAGTAAAACTACTTGTTTTATTGCCGAAAGAAGGCTCAGATTGTAAAAAAAAACAACGTTAATTTTCCTTTAAAATGTATATTTAAGGACAGCATTTTACTACTTGTGCTTTGTTACATTCCATCGAGACAGACTAATAATAAAGGATTACTCAAACAACTCCAGGTATGTTATATTTATGGCTTAAAGCTCGCAAGAGGCAATTTGGACCCCAAAGAACAAAAGTACCTACTAATCTCTCAGTAATGGATCTATACTCAAGTCATACTTTGCACAGTAGTAAATGACGATTGCGTGTAAGCTGGCTGGAAAAACAGGAACTAAAGCTGCTTAGTAAATTCTGCTAACAAATCTGCAGTCTCCATGTTGGTCATAAAAGCATGAATATGTATGCGGTATTCTCACACATGTGTTCCAGCGGCTTCCTGGGTAACGTAGTATTAGACTTGGTTTCGGTGTGTCACCTTTACATTATGTTTACAGCTGCAGAGGTGTTTAACTGAGAGGAGGGATGGGGCCAGAGCCACTTTATGGCCTTAAGAACAGGATAAAAACAGGATTAGTGCAGTCTGAGTATGACACGGGCTTGAGGCATTTCTGTGGCTATTTTAAGACATGGGACGGCATGACAAATGACAAACAAGTGTATTTGGGTTAATGTGCCAGACATTCTACAATGGTGATTCTCATATTCTGCAGGTGTAATTTATTTAGATCAGCCATATAACAGGACTATACCAGGTCTAATCTAAACCAGGTCTATAACAGGACTATTCCAGATCTAATCTAAACCAGGTCTATAACGGGACTATTCCAGATCTAATCTAAACCAGGTCTATAACGGGACTATTCCAGGTCTAATCTAGGGTTTAACCAGGTCTATAACAGGACTATTCCAGGTCTAATCTAGGGTTTAACCAGGTCTATAACAGGACTATTCCAGGTCTAATCTAGGGCTATACCAGTACTATAACAGGACTATTCCAGGTCTAATCTAGGACTATACCAGGTCTATAACAGGACTATTCCAGATCTAATCTAAACCAGGTCTATAACAGGACTATTCCAGATCTAATCTAAACCAGGTCTATAACAGGACTATACCAGGTGTAATCTAGGGCAAACCAGGTCTATAAAAAGACTATACCAGGTCTATTCTAAACCAGGTCTATAACGGGACTATTCCAGGTCTAATTTGGGTCTAACCCAGGTCTATAACAGGACTATTCCAGATCGAATCTAAACCAGGTCTATAACAGGACTATTCCAGGTCTAATCTAGGACTATACCAGGTCTATAACAGGACTATTCCAGATCTATTCTAAACCAGGTCTATAACAGGACTCTTCCAAGTCTAATACTGGGTTTAACCAGGTCTATAACAGGACTATTCCAGGTCTAATTTGGGTCAAACCCAGGACTATAACAGGACTATTCCAGGTCTAATCTAGGACTATACCAGGTCTATAACAGGACTATTATAGATCTAATCTAAACCAGGTCTATAACAGGACTATTCCAGGTCTAATCTAAACCAGGTCTATAACAGGACTATACCAGGTCTAATCTAGGGCAAAACCAGGTCTATAAAAAGACTATACCAGGTCTAATCTAAACCAGGTCTATAACAGGACTATACCAGGTCTAATCTAGGGCAAAACCAGGTCTATAAAAAGACTATACCAGGTCTATTCTAAACCAGGTCTATAACAGGACTATTCCAGGTCTAATCCAGGGCTATACCAGGTCTATAACAGGACTATACCAGGTCTAATCTAGGGCAAAACCAGGTCTATAAAAAGACTATACCAGGTCTATTCTAAACCAGGTCTATAACAGGACTATTCCAGGTCTAATCCAGGGCTATACCAGGTCTATAACAGGACTATACCAGGTCTAATCTAGGGCAAAACCAGGTCTATAAAAAGACTATACCAGGTCTATTCTAAACCAGGTCTATAACAGGACTATTCCAGGTCTAATCCAGGGTTTAACCAGGTCTATAACAGGACTATTCCAGGTCTAATTTGGGTCAAACCCAGGTCTATAACAGGACTATTCCAGATCTAATCTAAACCAGGTCTATAACAGGACTATTCCAGATCTAATCTAAACCAGGTCTATAACAGGACTATACCAGGTCTAATCCAGGGCTATACCAGGTCTATAACAGGACTATACCAGGTCTAATCTAGGGCAAAACCAGGTCTATAAAAAGACTATACCAGGTCTATTCTAAACCAGGTCTATAACAGGACTATTCCAGATCTAATCTAAACCAGGTCTATAACAGGACTATTCCAGGTCTAATCCAGGGCTATACCAGGTCTATAACAGGACTATACCAGGTCTAATCTAGGGCAAAACCAGGTCTATAAAAAGACTATACCAGGTCTATTCTAAACCAGGTCTATAACAGGACTATTCCAGGTCTAATCCAGGGTTTAACCAGGTCTATAACAGGACTATTCCAGGTCTAATTTGGGTCAAACCCAGGTCTATAACAGGACTATTCCAGATCTAATCTAAACCAGGTCTATAACAGGACTATTCCAGATCTAATCTAAACCAGGTCTATAACAGGACTATACCAGGTCTAAATTTATAATTCTTTTGTCAGACAGGAGAGTCCCTTAGAAATGTCATGTGATGTGTCTTGCAGTAGGGGAAGCTTACTGTCTGATGTCTTCTCCAGGACTGCATGTGTACGCTCCCTTGTCACAATTTATGGACCTCAGTTGCAGATCTCAATGGCCTTTCTGATCCGGCGTTGACATTTGTTGTGTTCAGCACGGATGACCCCTGGCTTTGTTCCAGTCCATGTGCGGTGTGTTATCATCACACATGGGATGCAGTCCTGGAGCAGGCTACTGTCTATTGTCTGACAGGCCCGGATCTAGACTGCACAGATTGGGGGGGGCATTTCAAAATTTTGGTGGGGCATAGTGTGGAGTTTCATGTGGAACATTTTTCTTCTAATGCACGCATGCGCGCGTGTGCACATGCACACACACCGAGAACCGGCGCACACGGGCCGGACAGCGGGCTGCTTCCACTGCACTACCCGCCCCGTGGAGCCTGCTCCGCGGCTGCACGTGAGGACCGACCTCGGGGTCGCGATGGAGCTGTAGGGCTGAAGCGGCACACAAAGACCGGAGCGGAGGAGCACCGTGCAGCGCGTGTGTTCATGCAGACAGTGGGACGCGAAGCGGACCACTAGTGGCAAAATGAGCTCGGGTAAGCGGCTTGGCGAATCAGAAGTCGTGGCATTTTGGAGGAGCAAACAAGAAAACGTGATAGGCAGGTTGAAATTACATCAAATACATCTGACCAATTCTAGATCCGGCCTCACTGTCTGATAAAACCAAGTAAAGCAGCCTACAAGACACATCACTACACCATCATCACTGACACTTCTGAGGAAGACACAGGAAGGAGCTTAAACATGTTAAGTAATGTGTGGAAGTTGGCCCCATGTGGAAAAGGAGACTTTGACGAAACAAAATGTATTAGCCCTTTTGTTTAACAAGGGCCTAAGTCCCCTTAAAGCAGTGCTTTTCAATTATTTTCTGTGACGCCCCCCCTAGGAAGAAAAAAAAATGTCACGCCCCCCTCCCTGCGCGCGACTATAAATAGTATTATTTGTCTAGAAATTCTTATTAGTACACCTCTGCCTAACATTGTATCCTTTATTAACATTAAAAACAAAAAAAAGAAAGAAAGAAACTTCCAACAAAGACTGCACTGTCTTTTTGCACTGAGAATTCAAATATTAATGTGTTTTTAATGCAGCTTTGCACGCATTTGTTTACGTTTTACAGAAACAAAACTTAAAATCACATGGCCCATTTGCATAAACTCAAAGCGCTGAAAAAAAAAAAAAATTCCTTGTGCCACTGATGCGTCAGCTTCTGTCGGACTAAAGGACAGGACTCAGTGGAATATACGTGTTTTTTCTGTGACAGAGGATGTTCTGCTGATGGTGAGTCTGTTCTGTATATCGCGTATTTAAGGTTGCCGACCCCTGCCCCAGAGCAACAATGAGAGCGCCACTGCCAACTACTGTTGTTGATGTGCAATTACACTTCGTTCTAGTACAGTACGGCAAAAAACATGTTTCCCACGGTCACACGCTCCCCCCTGGCATCACACCGCGCCCCCCCCAGGGGGAGCTCGCCCCACTATTTAAGAAGCACTGCCTTAAACAGTGTGTTGAAAATAAATGATAAACTATATAAACTAATCAGATATCGTGTACCTTTATTTGAATAAATATTTTGGATTTTATGGGGGACGATTAGGCTCAGCGATTGGAGCATTTGCCAAATCAGATTGGTTAATGGTTCAAGCCTTGCACGAAAGCAGATGTGTCTTTTGGCAAGACACTTGAATGTGGTGTGGGAGTGATTGTGATTGTACCCCAGGGCAGCTTTGACTTTCAACAACTTAAACAGTAAATAAGAATTGCAGTGTGCCTTTGATATAAAGTGTGTTATGTAAACTATATAAACTAAATACACAAAAACAAACTTAAACCAGTCCACTCTGCACATGGTCTGGCCAACAACCTCCCCAGAGGTTTTAAATATGGCTGTCCTAGGGCCCGCCCCTCTTTTCTCTCCAGACCATATGGAGTAACAGGTAAGAGGTGGAATGTACAGAGCATTTTCACGAACCCGGAAAAACAGGACGATTACCTATATGTGCGGTCATCTTGGATGCGTAACACGATCAAAATTACATATGTTTAGATAGCAACCATGCAGAAAAAAAAATCTAAATTTCGCAAGAAACCTTCCACATCGGAATCCAAACGTTCTGACACAGTTGACCAGCTGTATAGGGATAAGTTGGATGCCAAAAAAAAAGTATCGTTATAAGAAAAAACTCGAATTAATTGGGCAAGAAGATCCGTATGAGATGGATTCAAGTTTGTTCAATGACAGTGGCGATTTATCGATTCTGCTGCTGTAAGCTCTCCCGACATTGTGAACTACCTGGTCTTCTCCCCAAGCCCTTATACAGCACAAGACCTTAAGAGCTCTAAAGGTCTGGAGGCAACAACCAGATTGTTTGTGGATGGTATGAGAGCGCAAAGTGCGGAAAACTGGAGACAAGCATATTGTGATGGCAAAGGTCTGCATACTTATATCTAGTAGACCCACATGTGTAACGTGTTTAAGTACTAGTATATTGATTTTTATTATTCACATTTAGCAAAGATACGGCTACCGGCTAACATAGGGCTAAGATATGACTAAGATACACGAAATCAGCTGAGCATATGCGAATGTTGTCATGATTTCTCCCATCCAAGTTCTGTGTGAGATTGGCGATCTACAATCTCCTTTCCTTTGATAATTGCTGTCTGTTCACCCTGGTTTAGTCCTGGTTTAGTCCCGGTTTAGACCTGGTTTAGTCCTGCTTTAGTTCTGGTTTACTCCTGGTTTAGTCCTGGTTTAGTTCTGGTTTAGTTCTGGTTTAGACCTGCTTTAGTCCTGGTTTAGACCTGGTTTAGACCTGGTTTAGACCTGGTTTAGTCCTGGTTTAGACCTGGTTTAGACCTGGTTTAGTCCTGGTTTAGTCCTGGTTTAGTTCTGGTTTAGACCTGCTTTAGTTCTGGTTTAGTCCTGGTTTAGTCCTGGTTTAGTTCTGGTTTAGACCTGGTTTAGTCCTGCTTTAGTTCTGGTTTAGTCCTGGTTTAGTCCTGGTTTAGACCTGGTTTAGACCTGGTTTAGTCCTGGTTTAGACCTGGTTTAGTCCTGGTTTAGTTCTGGTTTAGACCTTGTTTAGTTCTGGTTTAGACCTTGTTTAGTTCTGGTTTAGACCTGGTTTAGTCCTGCTTTAGACCTGGTTTAGTCCTGGTTTAGTCCTGGTTTAGTCCTGGTTTAGTTCTGGTTTAGTCCTGGTTTAGACCTGGTTTAGTCCTGGTTGGTCACTACTTTAGGTAAACGATAGAACTGCAGGTGTTTTTCTCTGTCTGGTCTATTCTGACAGCCTAGGACCCGACAATAGTTGACCATTTTGCTTTTTTTCTTAATTTTGCTGCATAAGTGCACTGCTCGCGGTGTATCAAATGTCTCCAAGATGGCGGGCTTCCAGATTATGACGTCATGTGAAATGCTCTAGAATTGAAATTATTTATCAAATAAAGTATATTTAAAGGTCCCATGGCATGAAATTTTCACTTTCTGAGGTTTTTGAATGTTAATGTGAGCTCCCCTACCCTGTTTAGCCCCCCCCCCCCCATGGTTAAGTTGCGAAATGTTTAACTCATTGACTGCCGGTGACGAGTTTTCTCGTCATGTTGAATCCGAACGTTGAGTGCCGTGACGAATAAACTCGTCAAGGACGTTTTTCAGCGGGGGTTGCTAGGATACGACCTGGAGCAGCTTTGAAGGTGTAATTCACACGTCCCAACCTGTAGGTGGCGATCTTGTATCATTATCTGCCGATCGGAGAGGCGGGAGAGGAGAGGAGTGTAGTGTATGTGTACTGTGGAGTGCGAGTGGAGGCAAGTGGAGCAAGATGGTGAGGCGAGTGAACCCGGAAAAGCAGATAACTGTTGATCAGCACCTACGGAGCGGACCCAAGATCCCGGATCAGAGGATCACAGAGACACGCAGCGAGGTCGGGGCAGAGATCTGCTCTGGCTGAGGCAGGGGGCGTGTCCTGATCGCGCTGCGCGGAGCAGGATCTCTGATCAGAACTACGACAGCGCCAAAGAAGTTTACTGACTTGGATTCTGCTCTCCAAAGAGGCACGAGATGAGAAGAATTAAGTTTATATGTGTGTGTGCGTGCGTGCGTGTGTGCGTGCGTGCGTGTGTGCGTGCGTGTATGTGTGTGTGTAGCTGTGTGTGTGTAAAGGTTTATGCATGGGCTTGTGTGTATGTACATATACGTATATGTGTGTGTGTGTGTGTATGTAGGTGCGTGTGTGTGTGTGTGTGTATATGAGTGTGTACTCTGAGCCTCAATATTGTTGTGAAGTGACAAAGTTCTATTTTATATGAAAAGATATTATATCCTGTAAACATCTCTTGGCACTATTGAGTTGAAGGATTCACAGAGCCTTATATTCTTATATTAGTAAATAAAAAATGTACTTTGTCATCAAAAATGTTATTTTAGATGTTTGAGGTGTCACTAAATCAATAAATATTGACGTCAAAATCACCGATCTGCTCGAAATCCTTCTTTGTACAAAACGATCGTTTTCTCCAATTTTGGTCAGAAAACTGTGTTTTTGCTGAAACTTCCCTATGTTCTACTATCAATTACTTGAGAACCGAAAAGGTTAGAAACATAATTTTTTTTCTAGGTGAAAGAAGAGAGTCAACACTTTTGATGTGTGCCATGCCTATATAGTCAAAGAACTCAGTATTCTGTGAGTCTTGGAAAATCTGTGAAAATGGTCTAAAAGTTCTGGCAGTCTAGGGTTGACAGGCCGGCAGTGAATGAGTTAAAGGGATATGCCACCCCCAGGTCAAATTTGGGCATCTCCCCACAGTCCAGAGGCTAAAATAAGTGATGGAAAGCATTTTCCTGCTCACCCAGCCATTGTCCGAGTCTGTCGCCACTGACCGCCGCGGTATCTGCAGCTCCTCCGCCTTAGACTGGAGTCTAACGTCGCCAGAGAAAGATTTCGGCCAAAAGGAATTAATTTGCGTTTCCCAATTAATTTGTTTGCGTTTCCCAATTACTTTATGTGTAGTGCGCATTCATATCGAGTGCAAATAAATGTGCAAATCAACACGGAGAGCTTGCCTTGGTCATTTTGGGTGGGAACTATTTTTCAGTGCGGAAGAATACAGCCGTATCACGCACCACGTTGTGCAACAGGGGAACTCCCTTCCCGGTGCGTAACTGGGATTCCCCTGGCAGCGTGCTGCGTGATACGACTGTATTCTTCCGCACTGGAAAATAGTTCCCACCCAAAATGACCAAGTCAAGCTCTCCGTGTTGATTTGCACATTTATTTGCACTCGATATGAATGCGCACTACACACAAAGTAATTGGGAAACGCATCGAGCAAATTAATTCCTTTTGGCCGAAATCTTTCTCTGGCGACGTTAGACTCCAGTCTAAGGCGGAGGAGCTGCAAATACCGCGGCGGTCAGTGGCGACAGACTCGGACAATGGCTGGGTGAGCAGGAAAATGCTTTCCACCACTTATTTTAGTCTCTGGACTGTGGGGAGATGCCCAAGTTTGACCTGGGGGTGGCATATCCCTTTAAACAGAGCATTTGCGATCCTTTTCTGCGGTACAAAAAATCGGAGCTCAAACGGGCGATTTTGAACAAGGCACCCTATTGACGTCAGATCGAAAAAAGAAATGCAAATGCAGTTCCACCCCCGTGTGTCTGTGTCTCTGTAAATCACGCCCAGAGAGTTTGGACTGTGAATGCGCTAGGCAATGTGAAATGCGTTTTTTTATTTGCCTGGATGCACGTCCGAGTGTTTCTAGGCTCGGAAGTCCTTTATCTGAGCCTCTGGACCTTTGAACAGCAGTGGTTTGATTTTATTTTCTGTGGAAATGTGTTTATTTTTCAATGGAACGCTTCTAATCTCTTCTCCACGCAAAAACGCGGAAATGGATCAGAGCGCACAGCTGAGAGCTGAGAGCGGAGAGTTTGGCCACGCCCCCACCCTCTACTATAGGCCATCTCTTTTCTCCTCATTTGCATTCAAGCAACAACGCCCATAATGGACGGTTCAGAGAGAGAAAAATTACTCTTTCTCATCTTATCTCTGTTTCTTATGCACTGAGTGTTGATTTTGAAGAAGGATTCATTTACAGTATTAGGGAACCATTAAGGAGCCATATAAAAGCATCAAGAAGTACCATGTCATGGGATCTTTAATATAACAGTGTGTGTGATAATTAAACTGAACTAACAAAACAGAACCCAGGATTACATGTCAAACTAGGATATGGTCAAATAAAAAACGAACAAATGTGTAATGTGTAAATTAATGTGAGTTTAAAATTGGACAAAGGCCCACTTTGTCACGAGTAGGTAAACGAATTCTAATGTCTGATAAAAGAATCACTAATTCTTTTTTTTTTTTTTTTAGAACTTTATTTCCAAAATTGCAAAAATCACAGGCAGTTTACATTGTAACAAACAAGTGTTGAGATTGGGCTCTAAACCCCAATTATATGTAAATAAATACAGTAGACAGGTGAGGCATACAAGTAAAAAAAAAAAAAACTCTGTCAAATAGAGATAGCATGTGCAACGGTACTGGCTTAAAGGAAAAGTAACGTTTTTTTACAATTTGAGCCTTATTTCGGCAAAACGAGATGTTTTACTCACCCATAGCACTTTGGTGTCATATGGAGCATTTCCGGAGATGTTTTAGATTAGCGTTAGCCTAGCGCGACTTCTAGCCATAGCTCGGGGCATATAATATATTCACCGAGCATGTAATATGCCCCGTGCGGGCTCCAAATAACACAAACTTTAGCACTTTTCAAATCATAGAAGCCCGATTTCTTAGTCTACGATTTCGTTTGAAGCAAAAGTGGCCTGTAATCCGAGATTTATCCATAGTTTACAGCTTTGCGTTTCATGTTTGGGTCCCGGGAGCTGAGAGCACAGTCCGCACATGCGCACTGGCCTCCTCATCTACTCGAAACTATGGCTAAATCTCGGATTACAGGCCACTTTTGACCACACGAAATCGTAGACTAAGACATCGGGCTTCTATGATTTGAAAAGTGCTAAAGTTTGTGTTATTTGAAGACCGCAAATAAGTGCCCCGAGAACTCACATGATGGAGATCGCAAATCTAAAACATCTCTGGAAGTGCTCCATATGACACCAAAGTGCTATGGGTGAGTAAAACAACTTGTTTTATTACCGAAATAAGGCTCAAATTGTAAAAAACGTTACTTTTCCTTTAAGCCAATTCAGGGTCACTATTTTCCTTGCCTCAATGAGAGAGTTTCTAGGGTACAAGTCAAACAAAAATAAAAAGCGGGTCCATTGGGATATCTGCTCTACCATCTCCAACCATACCACATTCTCTCCAGCACCTATCAGTGGTGGTATTCTTAATCATAAATGTCTGTAATGGGGTTCTGAAAAATCTGATTTTTGTTTTCCAATCGAACTCGCTCTAGTTTTGGCTTCCAATCCCTTTGTGACAATATAAACACAAATGTTCCCATTGCTCCTCCGTTATGGTCACATTGATCTCAAGTTCCCATTGATGTTTAATATGAAGCGTATTGTCTGATATGTTTTCAGATATGTTTCTATACATTAAAGATATATATTTTTTTATTCTGGTTTCTTTTTCAAATTGTTTAACAAAATACATTTCTCTTTTTGTAGGCTCTCATTACAACATCTCACTGTGGATGTTTTGTCAAATAATCTCTGATCTGCAAATACCTATACATACATGTCATTCTGGGGCAAAGAAAATTGTTCTTGTAGTTGTGAGAAAGATTTAAATGTTTCTCTGCTAAATAAATGGTGAATGGTGAATAACCAGACCATCTGACATGGATGGTGAAAATTCTACCATAGCCCTAGAAAGCCCTGGCACACCTCTAATTTGTTTTTGAATTACATTCCATACCCTAAGTGTTTGCAAAATCCAAGGATTATTACTTTTAACCTTTTTAAATCAATGCTGGCCCATAAATGGAAGAGAATGAATTAACAATCCCAGTACTGAATTCTGTTCTATAGAAACCCATAAGATCTGTGGATTATTGACCACCGAAGCTGACAATATTCAGTTGTGTTGCCCAATAATAAAGTTTTAAAGGGACAGTGTGTAAGATTTTTACCCGTTAATTACAGAAATTGAAGATACCCATTCAAAAATACAGTGTTTTCCAAGCCTTTTCACTTCCATCATGAAATCAAAGTATTCTTTTGGACTTAGATATAGTCACATAAAAGGGGGATCTTCCCCATGCAGAGGCAGCCATTTTGAATACGAGAGCCGCAGAAGGACATTTGGGCTCCGCCTTCGGCAAGACTCGTGGTTTTGGGTAAACAACACAAGCATGCTGCCGGTTCAGACGTCGTAATGGATCTAACACGTGTTTTGGACTAAATTGTTTTACTGGATTTTATTCGCTGGATCCTTACGGACAAATTGAGAGCAAGTTTATGGTGAAATACAGAGTTTGACCTGTGCAAAGCATTCTAAGGTAAGCTAACCTCGTTTTGTGCTTTTCTGTATAAAAGCCCCATGTGCTCGGGGAGTGATTGTTGTGCAGGGAAATGAATTGCATAGTCAAAAAGAGGAGACTGTAAGGTTTCATTTGATGTGTAGATTGTCATGGTACATGATCGGGAATGTGTGTTTTCATGAGAGAGAAAAAAAAAAAAAAAATGGGGCCGCGTTTTATTTATACAGTAGCATTACGGCGCGCCCTCGAGGTCTGCCGTAGCTAAAACAGAAAGTGCAATAGCACCATCCACCTATGCGCCACGAATCCTACACACTGGGGCTTTAAGTCAGGAAGTCCAAGCCCTCCTTTTATCTTTCTTTGTCTTTGTCTTGTCTTTGTCTTTTCTTTGTTTGTATTTTTAGTCGTATCCTTGGTTTTCTATTTTGCTAAATAAATTTGGATATCAATTTTTCGAGTGTTTTAAATGTAGATTGTGGCAGAGATTGAAATAAGAATAAAAAGTTTGGTCGAATATTCATTCTAATAGATTCTATTCTGCCCAGAAATGACAGGGGTAGAACATCCCATTTGTTGAAGTCCTTTTTAAGGTCATTAATTAATTTTTCATAATTAGAAGTGAATAATTGTGAGATCTTAGGTGTAAGATTGATTCCAAGGTACTGAAATTCCCTGGTTGATTTTGTACATGTAACCAGATAATTTAGTTCAGTAGGCCATTCACCAACAGCCACCACTGCCTCTGATTTACTTGTATTAACCTTATAACCAGAAACAAAACTCTTCAAGTCGCTGTAACAGAGGTGGGATGGAGGTGAGCGGGTTTTCTAGAAATAATAAAATATCATTGGCAAAAAGTGCATGTTTGTGTTGCATATTAGCATCGTCTCTTATACCCTGTGTAAGAGGATCCATCCTAATGAGCTCTGCCAATGGCTCAATGCTAAGAGCAAAGAAATATGGAGAGAGCCCATCGCCCTGTTGTGTCCCGCGCCCTAGAGGGAAGACGTTTGAGCAGTTTGAGCAGGCCATTGACTTGGACTCTGGATTTGGGATCTCTGTAAAACATTTTTACAGTACAGTGGTACCTCACCTTACGAATGACCCAACAAACGAAAATTTCAAGTTACGAAACACCTTCACGTCAAATTTTGGTCTCTAGATACGAATTAAATTTCAAGTTACGAAACGCGAAATCTCCAATCCAATCCAACTTTATTTATAAAGCACTTTAAAAACAACAAATCTCAAAAATTCAATTAATGCGCGCTCAGATGCACGCCCCGAAACGTAAATACACTTTATCAACACACACGGGGTTAGGTTCCAGAGGTGGCCCGCGGTGGGAGAGGTCCACGAGGTAGGACAACTTTGTATTTGGCAATTGTTCTACATGTTTTAGGGCTGTAAATGCCTCACCACACACATACGCTTTTCTCAGACTGGAGTTTCTCTCGCATTTCTCTCTCGTTTGAACACTCGAACTTTCATAGATTTTCAATGGAATGTGTTGATAGTGAAGCGTGGGGGGAGACGGCTCAATATAGCGCTGAACGTGCAAGGGGAGACCCAACAACACATGATCAGTATAGTAAAACTCACCTGTCTCACGACGGTCTAAACCCTGCTCATGTTCCCTTAGTGAGTGAACAATCCAACGCTTGGTGAATTCTGCTTCATAATGATAGGAAGAGCCGTCCATACGGCCTGTTAGCTCACAGTGTCTGCGCCCCGGCTCTGGAGGTCAGATAGAAGCAGAGCCCGCCCCGCTCTTATTCCCGCTGAAAGAGCGTCTTTCTTGGCCTCTTAGCCCTAGCGCGGAACGGAGCACAAGGAGCGCGGAGACACGAGCAACGCGCTCCTCCAACGGCACTGCCATGTTATAATAATAACAGGTCCAATCCAGGTTTAGTTCTGGCCAGACCTGGTTTATTCCATGTTGTTTTAGTCCTGGTCTAGTCTCTTAGCCCGTCAGGACGCAGAACACAACGTTACACTATAAAAAACACGTTACACTATTTAAAAAAAAAACCTTGGAACGAATCAGACTTTTTCCATTGAAATAGCTACTCAACTTACGAATTTTTCACGTTACGAAACCACTTCTGGAACGAATTAATTTCGTAAGGTGAGGTACCACTGTACTGTACCAGGTCTAATCTAGCGCTACACCAGATCTAAACGTGTACTACATCATTCCCACCGGACTTCTAGACAAGAAATTATCAAAAGGAGGACAAAAAAGTCAATAAAATGACGCAAACCCACACACTGAAGAGCTGTTCAAAACCACCTGAAGGACCTACCTACCCCAGATTGAGAAACACTGGCATACAGAATATGTGGAAGTACATTTGGATGTACTCAAATATCGTCTGGGTACTTCAAGCACTTCTAGACAGCATTAGTGTTGTTCTTAACTAATTAGTGTGAACAATCCATAAAAATGTAACTGGCAAACAAAAACTTCATGAAGATTATATGTCCAAACATGCAACCATTTAACCAGCTGCAGCTGCCAATCTTTGTTCATCAAACTTTCAAAAACCAACCACAAAGTCACTCTAGAGCCAAGAATGCATGCATCAAATGTGTTGCCCGCGAAAACAACAGCAGTATTCCTTTAGAGGGCTTTGGACCACCAGCCGTTATGTTTTGCTATTCATCGCAAATATAATGACAGCAGACCCCCTTCAGCCGTACAAAACAGTTTTCGACGATATTAAAGCCACATTTCCTGAGCAGTTGTGGGTTCATGCGGGAGATGGAGATGTGGCCTCAGGAACCAACGTGATTTTCATTTTCTTTCTAAATATAAAGTTGTAAATGAGCAGCAGAATCAGAGTTTCATTTAACTTTGGCACCATCTCATTTCAATCCTGGTTTCTGTAATTATAAAGTAGAACTCCCCTCAGAGATGTGGCATAGATAAACAAGGAAACAATGACTTCTTTGTGCTTGTAAATGGCTCTTAAATGAGTTTTCCCAAATTAACAGCACACAACAACACATGGACTTCTGTTTACTGTAAACTAAACTTTTTTTTGTTTTTTGTTTTTGTTTGTTTGTTTGTTTTTTTCGACCGGGAGACAGGGTTAACCGAGGCCTTAACAGGAGCTTCTAGAAGAGAGTTTCTACAATATCCTTCTAATAACTTTTAAAGGGTCAATATTACACTGGTGTTTTTCTATGTTATGTTATTGTATTGTAACTAGGGCTGTCAGTTTAACGCGTTAATTAGATTAATTAATTACACTGCTAATTAACACATTATAAAAATTAACGCAATTAATTATGAGCGCAATTCAATGCGTGCACATTTTAAATTTGGCGTACGGGCCTTTGAACGGCGAGTTTATTTATAAAAATGTGACGGAGCAGATCCGTTTCTAAGCCCCCTGTCCTGTCCCCGCGGAGAGCACGTGAAGACGCCGGGGAGAGCACGTGAAGACGCCGCGGAGAGCACGTGAAGACGCCGCGGAGAGCACGTGAAGACGCCGCGGAGAGCATGTGAAGACGCCGGGTAAAGCACGTGAAGACGCCGCGCCCGTTTCTGTATCTGCTGCGCTGCGTGCGCTGAACCCCTTTCAATCACCATAACCTCTCCAGCGTGTTCTGCCGTGACTAAGGGTGCACACTTAAGAAGAGTTAGTTTTGCCCATCCAAATTACGCTAAACCCGATCATTTACTCACCCCGCGGTGCCGCCGCCTCCTCCCTCCTCCTCCGTGCGATGGTCCGGACACATCCGCGCCGGGTTCCGCGGGTCAGGTGAGCCATGAGTAATTTACACGGACAATTATTTGTATTCTCTGTATATTTGAAGCTGTATATATTATTTATTGACATTGCATGAAAGCTACTGTACGTGCTCACGTGCACCAGAAATATTCACCATTTAATAGGCTAGTGGAATGGTGTAAATGAGCTTTCAAATGAATGTTACGTAATGTGGGAGGTGAATGGGGTGAACAGCAGTCTTGTCTTGGTTACACTGGAGGTAACTGCACTGAAAGAGTGAGTGAAAGACTGAAAGTCTGCATTCTTTTCACTGTACCACTATAAATCACACGTTTGACACCTTTTTTGCACTGTGGGAGAGCACAATAAACCACCTAAAAAAATTATTTTAAAAAATGTGATTAATTAGATTAATTAATTACAAATCCTGTAATTAATTAGATTAATTTTTTAATCGCCTGACAGCACTAATTGTAACATATTTTCCTCATCACAAACAGACCTGGAGTTGTGTTTTGTTTCATTCACGCATGTTTAACACACAAACCTATGCAGATTTAGGCTGAGTTCTTCTCTCAAACAGAAAATGAAAACTACTGCTTCATTAGCAACAGCATTTTGAGCTTTGGCGATGTAGACAGACTAATAATAAAGGTTTACTCAAACAAAACACAACTCCATGGCAAAAAGAGAAATTCAATTTGTCAAATGGACAAAAGTTTATTTGGTTGAATATGTTTCGCAGCTTATCCAAGCTGCTTCTTCAGTTCTGGTCAGATGCTTGTCTCATTTTGTTTCATTAAAGCTTGTTCCACCATCTCCTCTAAGAGCTGCATCTGGATCACAGCCGTTTTGAGGTACGTTTGCCTGTCCCAGGGAGATCTACTGGAGCGATGCTGTCACTGCATCTGGTTGTTTGACCTGCTGATCAATCCAATACATAAACATTGCACCACATAAATCTCTACTACAAAAGTATGACATTCCTCTTGATTTTTATATATGATCTTAGCCAGGGAAAAGAACTGGTTTGAGAGGGGAGTTAAAGAGGCTATTTTTGTCAAAAAAGAGAATCCTTCTTTAAACAGGAATGGGGGAGTCAGACATAATTTGTCTCCCATATATAATTTCATTCTCAAACCGAAATCAAAACAAACAAAGGAAACAATAGGGCTAGCCAGGTCAGCCATTAGGGTTTGAATGGGTATGCTAAACTAGACGCCAGAGAGAAACTGGAAATACAAAAGACATAAACTCAAAACAAAGAAGTGGGATAGTTTCAGAATAATTTCAGTATAGTTAGCTCCTTCCTGCAGCTAGATATAAGCTAACCAGAACTGACGAAGCACCTCGGATGAGGTGCAAAACGTTTTCGACCAAATAAACTGTCCAGTTGACAAATTGAACTTCTCCTTTTATCATGGACTCTACAGTGGTACCTAACCTTACGAAAGACCCAACAAACTAACATTTCAAGTTACGAAACGCCTTCATGGTAAATTTTGGTCTCTAGATACGAAAGAAAATTCAAGTTACAAAACGCGAAATCTCAAAAATTAAAATTAAAATTTAAACATTATTTAAAACATTATACGCTTTTCTCAGACTGGATTTAAACTTTTCTCACATTTGTCTCTTGTTTAAACACTCAAACTTTCATAGATTTTCAACAAAATCTATGGGGGGGGGGGGGGGGGGAAGTGTGCGCGCGGACACGTGTGTGATAGCGCAGCATGACCCGGCGTGGGACTGCGAGCACGAGACCCGTGCTCAAACTGTGCCTCCTCTAGACCAGGTCTAAACCAGGTTTAAACCACTGCGGCTCTTGCATGCGTTCGTTCATGCGCTCGGACTGCGTGCGGTCCCGAGGTGAGCACATCCTCTCCCCTCCTCGCTGCTCGCCTCAGCCGTGACTCGTGAGGTACACCGGTGCTGCTGCTAATAGCAGAGCTAGCACGAAACCAGGAAATAGACCCGCATGCGGTGCTTTAATCCTGGTTTAGACCTGGTCTAGTCCTGGTTTAGTCCAGGTTTAGTCCTGGTCTAGTCCAGGTTTAGACCTTGTTTAGACCTGGTCTAGACCTGGTTTAGTCCACATTTAGTCCTGGTCTAGTCTCTTAGCCAATCAGGACGCAGAACACAATGTTACACTATAAAAAAAAAAGTTACACTATAAAAAAAAAAACTTGGAACGGGGCCTTGGAACGAATCAGGCTTTTTACATTCAAATAGCTACTCAACTTATGAAAAATTTTGGTTACGAAACCACTTCTGGAACGAATTAATTTCGTAAGGTGAGGTACCACTGTATGATCAAAGGAGAAGTTCAATTTGTCAACTGGACAAAGTTTGTTTGGTTGAAAACGTTTCGCCGCTCATCCGAGAGGCTTCGTCAGCTCTGGTTATTGTACTGGTTAGACCCTGCTTATATCTAGCTGCCGGGATATACCACTGTATGTATATATATATATATATATATATATATATATATATATATATATATATATATATATATATATATAGTTACAAATGGTTTAAACATAACCAGTAACAAATATGATATGATATTAATGATGTGCATAAAAAGACCACAGAATGCCATCTTTAATGAACAAAACACAAAATACATAATGTACAAAAACAACAACATATTAACATTAATTAAACAGAGACCAGAATACAAAAGGATGTTGTTTGGAGAAGGGAAGAGCTGTGTGACAGAATAAAGGAGAGGCTTACGTCACTATCAAAACATGGCCCCTGATTGGTTGATGTAACTTTGACGAAGTTGCCGCTTCATTCGTGTGCTCCTTCCATTTCGCTCATTCACGTGTCAATGCCAGATTCACACAATCGCGCCACTCAATTTGCATCGCTCAAAACGCGTAAATCGCGCTGCCCAATTCTTTTCATTCACGCCACAGAAGTGTTACTCACGCGTCAATGCGCCTTTACATACGGTTAACATGTAAATCACTCGCCTTTGCCGCGTCAGACGCTTTCAGTGATAACAGGGCTTAAATATGCAGGGTTTCTGTGTTAAACATGTGTATGAAACAAAACACAACTCCAAGTATGTTATGGATGAGGAAACATTATAACAAATCAGCTCAGCGCTCAAATTGCCAACTTCCCTTAGATCTAATCAGATATCGTCTACCTTTATTTGAATAAATATTTTGTATTTTATGGGGGACGATTAGGTTCAGCGATTGAAGCATTTGCCAAATCATATTGGTTAATGGTTCAAGACTTGCACGAAAGCAGATGTGTCTTTTGGCAAGACACTTGAATGTGGTGTGGGAGTGATTGTGATTGTACCCCAGGGCAGCTTTGGCTTTCAACAACTTAAACAGTAAATACAGAATTGCAGTGTGCCTTTGATATAAAGTGTGTTAACACTCGTTTAAAAAGAACCAATACATTTTATAAAGAGGGGGTATTTTAGTCTGTGGGGTATTAACAGCTAACATGTTAGATTTTATTGTTGTGAAAATGTTGTATTTGCTGAAAACATGTTAGCATGTTTTGTTTCTCCACTTATTATTTGCTGATGAAATTACTACACATCGCATCAGGTTTGTGAATTTGTAGCACATTGTTTTGTATCAGTCTTTTGTATTGGTATGGAAAATTGCTATGTGGGAGCATGGGTGATGTTGCTTTGGACAGGTTCATTCTGCTAGCCATAAGGTTCATATACGGCCTGGGAGCAGTAGTAGCTTGCGTTCTGTTCATGAGCTCCGGAGAAACGGACGTGTCCCGAACGTGTCCCGAACGTGTCCCGACCGTGTCCCGAACGTGTCCCGAACGTGTCCCGAACGTGTCCCGAACCTTCTTACATAGCATTTACAGTCAAAGTTACGGATTTTCTCCTTTTTCACTGTCCTTATCCCCTTGAAATGCAGCGTAAATATTCACAAACTGCTCACAGCTGATAGGCAGAAAAAGAAAACAAAACAGGACTACTCGTCATGTGAATGGGCAGTGGCGGTAGTATGGTAATTTATGCACGCCCCGTTTCTTTCCCAAAAACAAGCTAATTTCACAGACAAAATGTACGCTTTTAAAGCAGCCAATGCTGTTATCTGAAACATGGAGTGGCTTCTTCATGATCTCAACTAGCACATTCTGCAAAAAAACAAAAATCACAAATTTTGGAAAAAAAAAATGCTTTAAAGCCTCAGTGTGTAGGATTCGTGGCGCATAGGTGGATGGTGCTATGGTGCTGTTTTAGCTACGGCAGACCTCGAGGGTCACCCGGGCGCGCCGTAACGCGGACAGCTCTCATACCCGCGCACGAGCCGCGCGCCGCTAGTGTATAAATAAAACGCGGTCCCGTTTTTTTTTTCTTCTCATGAAAACACACATTCCTGATCATGTACCATGACACTCTACACATCAAATGAAACCTTACAGTCTCCTCTTTTTGACTATGCAATTCATTTCCCTGCACAACAATCACTCCCCGAGCACATGGGGCTTTTATACGGAAAAGCACAAAACGAGGTTAGCTTACCTTAGAATGCTTTGCACAGGACAAACTCTGTATTTCACCATAAACTTGCTCTCAATTTGTCTGTAAGGATCCAGCGAATAAAATCCAGTAAAACAATTTAGTCCAAAACACGTGTTAGATCCATTATGACGTCTGATCCGGCAGCATGCTTGTGTTGTTTACCCAAAACCACGAGCCTTGCCGAAGGCGAAGGCGGAGCCCAAATGTCCTTCTGCGGCTCTCGTATTCAAAATGGCTGCCTCTGCATGGGGAAGATCCCCCTTTTATGTGACTATATCTAAGTCCAAAAGAATACTTTGATTTCATGATGGAAGTGAAAAGGCTTGGAAAACAATGTATTTTTGAATGGGTATCTTCAATTTCAGTAATTAACGGGTAAAAATCTTACACACTGTCCTTTTAAACACGATTTTCTCTTTTTCATGACATGTGGTGGGTTTGCGGTGGCGAGTCACAAATGTACTTAAAGAGTATTTTGCAGAGAGTTTTAGAACAATTAAAGGGTGAAATGTAGTGATTTTTTATAATATGATGATAATTTTAAGTGATTCAATTGTTTTTTTTTTCTAACTGTTTTTGCGTGTGTTTTTTTTTGTCTGTATGGTTTGCTCAAAGTTGTGACATTAACTCAGATTAAATGTGCTAAAAATAAGCCTCACCATTTCAGTAACATTTCAACCATAAAGAAAAGTACTTTTTACTTTTCAGTCCAGATCTAAAATGAATTGGAGTAAAAAGTACACATACATGCTCTTAAATGTAGTGAAGTAAAAGTAAAAACTTAAGTAAATGATAACAGGAGAAGTTCAATTTGTCAACTGGACAAAGTTTGTTTGGTTGAAAACGTTTCGCCGCTCATCCGAGAGGCTTCGTCAGCTCTAATAAGAATACTGGTAAGACACTTGCTTATATCTTGCTGTAGGGAGGAGCTACCTAGCTAACTACTTTCCGGAACTATCTCATTGGTTTCGGTCTTTTGTTTCTCTGGCGTCTAGCTGACAGTCCCTATTCATCCCTACACGCCTGTTTTTCACACCTCTGGCCCTGACCTGGCTAACCCTATTGTTTCCCTGTTTGTTTGATCTACGCTTACTCTTCTGCCGTATATCTTCACCTAGAAGCCACGGGTCATTCATTTGAGGACAGTGAGGTTCAGATCTTAGCCAGGGAAAAGAATTGGTTTGAGAGGGGAGTTAAAGAGGCTATTTTTGTCAAAAAAGAGAATCCTTCTCTGAACAGAAATGGTGGAGTAAGACATAATTTGCATCCCATCTACAATTCCATTATTAAGCGTAGATCAAACAAACAGGGAAACAATAGGGTTAGCCAGGTCAGGGCCAGAGGTGTGAAAAACAGGCGTGTAGGGATGAATAGGGACTGTCAGCTAGACGCCAGAGAAACAAAAGACCGAAACCAATGAGATAGTTCCGGAAAGTAGTTAGCTAGGTAGCTCCTCCCTACAGCAAGATATAAGCAAGTGTCTTACCAGTATTCTTATTAGAGCTGACGAAGCCTCTCGGATGAGCGGCGAAACGTTTTCAACCAAACAAACTTTGTCCAGTTGACAAATTGAACTTCTCCTGTTATCATGGATTCTACCTGGACGACTGAGGGACTTTTCACGCAACTTAAGTAAAGTACAGACAACTCAAATTTGTACTTAAGTATTGCACTTTTACTTTTGTACCTCATTATCTTCCACCACAGCCTCGGAAAGATTGCTAGATTACTCAAACATGTACAAACAGCATCTAAAACCTCTTGAGGAACGTTTTTGATGAGGGCACAACACTATAACATGGTAGAATGCTCCAAAAAGTCAATTTTGTACTGTTATTTTGGGCCAACGGGCGTGAGTCCCCGAGAAGTATTTACAGTTGCAGCGTGCTCTCTACACGAGAGGTGTGGCAGGGCATCCAGAAAATCACTTCCTACAGAGGCCACCAAACAACAGCAGAGGACCGGAGTGCGCAGCTGGCAGAGGAGCTAAACTACTTTGCTCGCTTCGAAAAACAACAGCACTCTGTGGCCCCAGCCCTGCTCTCGCCCACTCACTTCACCACCACCCCTCCCCCCACCACCTCCTCTGACTTTTCCACCCCCTCCCACACCGACACCCCTGACTCTTCCACCTACACCCCTCCCCCGACCACCCCGATTCCCTCACCACTCCACTCACTGTAACAGAGGACGCTGTGAGGCGAGCACTCCTCTCAGTGAACCCCAGAAAGGCTGCTGGCCCAAATGGGGTTCCTGGAAGAGTGCTCAGACTGTGTGCCCACCAGCTTGACTACGTCTTCACCAGGATATTCAACCAATTCCTGGCCCAGGCAGTCATCCCATCCTGCCTGAAATCAGCCACCATAATTCCGGTACCAAAAGTCCCTCGTCACCAGCCTCAATGACTACTGTCCTGTGGCACTCACACCGGTAATCATGAAGTGTTTCGAAAGATTAGTTCTCCAGCATATCAAGGACTACCTTCCACCTGACCTTGACCCCTACCAGTTCACATACCGGGCAAACAGATCTACAGATGACGCCATTGCCATAGCCCTCCACTCTGTGCTGGGCCACCTGGAGCTTTGTGGATTACAGTTCAGCCTTCAATACAATCATCACTCTTGGTATCATGACTCTAGTCTTTAAGAAAGGTGCTCAGGAGAGCCTGGCCAATTACAGGCCTATAAGTCTCCTCAACACCGACTACAAAATTTTATCTCGCATTCTGACAGGTAGGGTAAAGCGCGTCATAGGTAAGATAGTCGCGGACACGCAGGCGTATGGCATCCCGGGGCGTGACATCTTGGACACAATACTTTCTTTAAAGTACTTGTTGGGGGAGATGCACGCCTCCGGTGGCGTTCACGTCTCTGTTGATTTCAATAAGGCGTTTGATAGAGTGGAGCACAGCTTTCTCTATCGCGTTCTAGGAAGGTTTGGCTTTAAAGGTAGGTTCATCAATTGGATCCGCTTATTATATTTGAGTGTAGTCAGCCGCGTGAAATGCAACTGCCTCCTCTCTGACCCCTTTGCGGGTCGGTCAGACAGGGGTGCCTGTTAAGCACGCTCCTCTACAGCATAGTAGCTGAACCCCTCGCTGCTGTGCTGAAGAAAGACAGGGCCATGCGCGGACTCACGAGTCCCTCAGGCAGGGAATACAAAAGTTTTCAATTCGCAGACGACACAAATTTGGTCCTTCGAGACGTGCAGAGCCTTGACGCGGCGCTCAACGTTTACTGCCTGGCTTCAGGCACCAAAGTTAATTTTAACAATTCCTCCGTGGCTTTCTGCCTCGCGGCCGCCCAGAATACCTGGGGCCTCAAGGACACGGGGGACCTTTACAGGGTCCTCGGCGTCCCACTGGGGAGAAATGAGGCGGCCTGTAGAGACAATCTATGGACAGGTTTATATAACAGTGTTAACGCTTGCATGAATCTGTGGCAATTAGGTCATTTAAAAATCAAAGGTAAGGTTTTAGTCGTCAATGCCCTGTGCTTGTCCAAGCTCGTGCATGCCCTCACAGTGTACGACTTGCCAAGCGCAGTGGCAAACAAAACAAAATTGCGGTAAGTAGGTTTATTTGGAGAAGAGAGCGTGGGCTGATTGCGCACAATGTTATGATAGGTGAGCACAACCAAGGGGGACTTAAACTCATTGATTTAGTTGTTAAAAAGCGAGCGTTACGTCTTAAAATACTCAAGAAGTTCCTTGACACCGGCTTCACGGCCGCATGGAAGGACTTCTTTGCAGCTCAGGTATGTCATTTAGGTGAGTATGGTTTATTTAACCTATGCATGCTCCCCCAGCAAGCCACTCTTGAGCGCTTTCCCCCTTTCGAGAGGGAGCCTGGGCTGCACTGAGGCCGTGCACTGTGGCAGCTGGGGCTGATGCCTCTGCGTTTCAACCCTGACATGCTCTCCGACCCTTCCGAGAGGAGGGAGAGCATGTTCAGTGGGGTTTTGGAGAGAGTGGGAATGAAACAGGTAAGGCAGCTTTTAGATGTTTCAGGCAGGTTTGACATAGAGGAAATCAGGGGTAGGTTTACAAGGGCTAGGGTTGGGTTTAGGAGAGTTGAAATTCTCAGAAAGGAAAGTATAATCCAGTCTTCTGACCTGGTGAAGTGGGGTGTCCTCTATGAGAAAGGCCCCCCTGACCCGGGCGAGGTAAATGAGGAAGAAGAAGGTAAGTGTTCTCTGGATTTTGTTATTGTAAGGGGGGAGAGGATTCCGAGGCTGACGGAGACGAGAACGCACGCCTTCTACCGACTGTTGGTGGCCGGGGTCGCTCGGCGCCCTTCAGCAGAACACAGGTGGTCATAGACATTTCCCACACATGACACTGCATCCATCTGGGCTCACATATATAATTGGTACACCCCACCCCAAGTCAGTGATTTTGACTTTAAATTGAGACACAGGATCATTTACACCTGCACCAGATTGCACGCAATACACCCTGACAGGTACGGCTATGACTGTCCGGTATGCGGTGAGGCACCTGAAGACCTCCTCCATCTGGCCGTCCGGTGTCCGGTCGTGCGGCGGTTCTGGACCCGGCTGCTGGACCTTCTCGCTCAGAGGCTGGCGTGGAGGCTCCCACAGCCGGTGGCCCATGGAATCAATGACCCCGAGCTCTGGTTCTGCCTCTTCGGACCTGTCCAGCACCGACCTCGAGGGCCGGACACTGCCATGGTCAACTGGGATGCCGTCCACCTCGTCCTGTCCATGGCCAGGTATTCCATCTTCGTGGCAGGGAGCCACTCCCTCCATGACGGCCGTGCAGCAGAGCACTGGCCCCTCTTCACAGCGCTCCTTAGCGCCCACATTCACCTTCTCCACTCCGCAAGAGTTTCGCAACACCTTCACCCCAGACAATACACTTTTCTCCATTTCTCAAACCGGTTCCCCTCAGTTGGACTTCTGACCCCTACCCTCCTCCGCTCTTCCCTCTGGACCCTGTCATCTGGACTCTCCCTGCACACTGCATCGCCCTTGTTTTCCCCCAGACCCCCTTTCTTTGCCTGGGATAATCCCTTTGGACCTCTTTACTCCCCCTGTTTTTTTCTCGGCTTCCTTGCATTTCCCCCAGGTACCTGCTTGCCCCGACCCACCCCCTTCAAGTCCTTTAGCCCTTGTACCCAGTAGTGTTTGTTCCCGTGCCCACATCCCCCAATGTGTCTTCTGAGTACTTTGTGAATGAAAAATGCAACTTTAATAATAAAAGATAGAAAAAGCAAGGAATAACAGACTCAAAAACAGCTTCTTTCCAAGGGCCAGATTCCTATCCCCCACTCTCCTTCCATTCACCCATTGTGCAATTACTTAACAAGGTGACAATATTTATTACAGTGTAATAATATAGTTTTTGTAGCATATCCACCTGTTGTTGTGTACCTAATTACAATGCAATATCCAGTGGTGCAATACTTAAAGGAAAATTTACGTTTTTTACAATCTGAGCCTTCTTTCGGCAATAAAACAAGTAGTTTTACTCACCCATAGCAGTTTGGTGTCAGTTGGAGCAGTATCACAGAATTTATGTTGAGCCGTTCTGTTCTACTAATGATCCCGTATCCGTTAGCGTGAGTGCTCGGGGCACTGATTTGCGGTGTCCAAATAACACAAACTTTAGCACTTTTCAAATCACAGAAGATCGCTGTGTCAGCGTAGACTTTTAGTGGATTCCAAAACGGCCTGAAACCCGATATCCAGCTATAGTTTCATTTGATGACGTCATCAGAGAGGACAGTGCGCATGCGTGAACTCAGCTGTTTTGTAAACACCACTAGTCCGAAAGAAGCTAACACCGCTCTGAACTTTACTTTTCTGTTGCGATATCGGGTTCCAGGCCGTTTTGGAATCTACTAAAAGTCTACGCTGACACAGCGATCTTCTGTGATTTGAAAAGTGCTAAAGTTTGTGTTATTTGGACACCGCAAATCAATGCCCCGAGCACTCACGCTAACGGATACGGGATCATTAGTAGAACAGAACAGCCCAACATAAGTTCTACGATACTGCTCCAATTGACACCAAACTGCTATGGGTGAGTAAAACTACTTGTTTTATTGCCGAAAGAAGGCTCAGATTGTAAAAAAAACATTACTTTTCCTTTAACACTGTGCTATAGCTTGTTGACAATATTTATTACAGTACAATATGCTAAACTGAGTTCTGTAAAACATCTCTCTCTGCAATGTAGAGACTCTCAAGTGTGTGTATGGTTGTATGTGTCACCCCTACTGCAATATCTGAGCAAGACTTGAAATAACGTGGATAACTAATGTGTAGTATAGGACATTTTTGCACTAATTCTTGCACTACTTTTTATCCTGGGTCGTAAATATCCAGCTGTGTTGTATATATCTTAAATGTCTACTTACATTTTTCTGCGCTGAAGTGAGATGCTTTCAATCTCATTGAGTATGTATGATGTAAATTGTACATATGAATATTCATTCATTCATCTTCTTCCGCTTTTTCCATTCTCTGGGTCACGGGGGCAGCAGTCCAAGCAGTGTTCCACTGCCCAGAACACAAGACACCAGCCCTCATGAATCCTCCCGCGGGTGGTGGGTCCACAGGAGGACGGCTCACGTCACAACGGACCTTGATTTATCTTCTGCCATGGGGGCTACCAGTGTCCACAGACACTGGGGGCGAGGTGGGGTTAAGTGTCTTGCCCAAGGACACAATGGCAGCGCTCATCTGTGGGAGCTGGGATCACACGTGGTCCATCCGTCCGGGATTCGAACCGCCAACCCCTGGAGCTACTGCCGCCCCTACATATGAATAGTGACAATAAAATGCATTCTATTCTATTCTATTCTATTCTATTCTATTCTAATAATTGGCTCTTAAGGGATTTGAATGCTTCATAACCCTGATCCTCTGTCTGATTGTTGCGAGGAACACTTTCGTTCAGAGAAAGTGGCAAACACCAGTCTGCATTGTATTCTTAGTTCCCTTTACAACTAAGACATTTGTAAAGCAACTTGTAAAAATCCCTTAATGTGAAAAATTGTTTAGAGTCAAACAAAAGAATGTCAATGAAGAAAGTGTGAGATTTTTTTTTTCCTGTGCATTTTCCCCACCACCTCATGTTTTCACTTGCTTCAGAGGTTGAGCTGAAAAACCACTAACAACAGTATTTATAATTGTGTGGTTTGACTAAAGAAACAGGTGTGTGAAGCTCAAAGAATTTAGATCCAGGGAAACCCCCAATAGTGCACAGTTCAATGTTCTATCTATAAAATAAAAAGTATATATGTTAAGCTAAGTAATGCTTCTCCTAAGTGCATTTAAAAGTTAAAGGAACGCAAGTATTAAGAAGTACGTTTAAGAGTCTTGTAATAAAAGATGTCATATTTCATAATAACTATGATTAAATCCAGCAAGACCAGACTAGACAGAGCTAATGTTCAAAATCATTGGAGGTGGAGCAGTATACAGAATGTGTTTTAAAGCCACGGTGTGTAACTTTGGCCAAAATGTGTACTTTGCAACTGATGTCATCAACTAATGCTGACTGTAGGCACTGTTCCATCTGAAGCGCTGTTACTCAAGTTAGACTTTAATCTGGATTTGTTTTATTTAACAAAATCTGACAATATATATATACAGACTAAACCAGGACTAAACCAGGACTAGATGTCCTGGTTTAGTCCTGGTTTAGTCCTGGTCTAGCCCTGGTCTAGTCCTGGTCTAGTCCTGGTTTAGTCCTGGTCTAGTACTGGTCTAGTCCTGGTTTAGTCCTGGTTTAGTCCTGGTTTAGTCCTGGTTTAGTCTTGGTTTAGTCCTGGTCTAGTCCTGGTCTAGTCCTGGTCTAGTCCTGGTCTAGTCCTGGTTTAGTCCTGGTCTAGTACTGGTCTAGTCCTGGTTTAGTCCTGGTTTAGTCTTGGTTTAGTCTTGGTCTAGTCCTGGTCTAGTCCTGGTCTAGTCCTGGTCTAGTCCTGCTTTAGTTCTGTTTTAGTTCTTGTTTAGTCTCAGTTTAGCGCACAGGCTAATGTTGACACAAGCCGCTGCTTTCACCTAATATCTCCATTTGATGCACAAATAATATGATAATAATATGACTCACCCCGTGTCGCTCTGTTGTCGGAAAATGTGCATGTCTCCACATGTATTCGCGTATATGCTCTTATGTCCCCGGACTTTCTGCTGCAAAGTATCCAACTGCACTTTGTACAGGAGCTCCGGATAAACAGACGTGTCCCGAACCTGTCCCGAATGTGTCATGTGTCCAAGTGGAAGTTAAAAGTCAATTTTCACAAACGTTCTTCTCGTCATGCGAAAATAGTATATAAACTCCGTATCAGTGAAGCGGCGAAGCATGTAGCAATCCCACCACTCTTGTGTGTAATTCATGCTGGCTGGAATCGATAAGAGAATCGTTAGATAAACTGCTAATCGATTCTGTTGAATTGAATCACACGGAATCGGTTCTCAACAGGAACCAGTTCTCGATTCCCATCCCTAGTCGTGTGTGATGGTCGTAGAGGCGACCGGTGTAGATTATTACCCAAGTCAAACTGAGCATTCTGTGCTGTTAGCTGTCAGTACACTGGCACATGACCCCTCTCCAGCGTGACGTGTTTATAGATGCTAGAATATTGCTGACAAGAATAAAAATGTGCGGAAAAACAGATTAAAGGTGCCATGGCATGAAATGTTCACTTTCTGAGGTTTTTGAACGTTAATGTGAGCTCCCCTACCCTGTTTAGCCCCCCCCATGGTTAAAAGTTGCGAAATGTCTAAACTGAGCATTTGCGATCCTTTTCTGCGTTACAAAAAATCGGAGCTCAAACGGGCGATTTTGAACAAGGCACCTTATTGACATCAGATCGAAAAAAGAAATGCAAATGCAGTTCCACCCCCGTCTGTCTGTACTCAGCGTCTCTGTAAATCACGCCCAGAGAGTTTGGACTGCGAATGCACTAGGCAATGCGAAATGCGTTTTTTTATTTGCCTGGAGGCACGTCCGAGTGTTTCTAGGCTCGGAAGTCCTTTATCTGAGCCTCTGGACCTTTGAACAGCAGTGGTTTAATTTTATTTTCTGTGGAAATGTGTTTATTTTTCAATGGAACGCTTCAAATCTCTCCCCCGTGCAAAAACAAGGAAATGGATCAGCTGTGAGCTCTGAGCGGAGCGTTTGGCCACGCCCCCACCCTCTACTATTGGCCAGCTCTTTTCTCCTCATTTGCATTCAAGCAACAACTCCCAGAATAAAGAGTTTGAGAGAGATATTTATGACTCTTTCTCATCTTATCTCTGTTTCTCATGCACTGAGTGTTGATTTTGAAGAAGGATTCATTTACAGTATTAGGGAACCATTAAGGAGCCATATAAAAGCATCAAGAAGTACCATGTCATGGGATCTTTAAATGAACAAAAGTCTGAAGTCAGCTGTTTTCTCTTTAATAGTCTAATACAGGACTCCAGTTGAGGTCCAGATGGTGGCCAGATTTGTCATGGTCTTGTGGTTTGTGCCTTGTAGCCGATAAGCTCCAATTAACTCATCTTAAGTAGTGCCATAATCACTTCCACCATTTTCCTTATTAACTCGGTAAAACGATCTTTAGACGCAGGTGTGCAGGATACAGCTTATTTTGAAATGGAGAAATATACTCACTAATGCTTTCAATTACTTTGATGGCCCACTGGAAAATAGTAGTTTAGTAGTTAGTAGTTTTTTTACTCAGCTTAGCCCATGATTTCTCAAGACATAACAGCAGCAAACCAAGCATATATTGGAGTGATTTTTATTTTTTAACCTTGTAATTAGATTGTATGTATAGCTAACCCTGTAGTAGCTGCGTTTCAATAGGAAGGGAGCATGGGTGGCTTCCAGTTCCATTGGCTCCGTTTCCACTTTACTTTGTACTGAAAAAACGTCAACCGTCTCTCTGTAACTGCTGCTGATTCTTCATTTTGATTTTTAAATTGTTCATATTAACCCACTCTACATGATACTGGTGTTTTTATTTTGCTCTGTTTTCTGTATGTAACCCTGTTGAAATTCATAACTCAGAATTTTAAATAAACAGTCTAAAGGTATTACAGTTCATGACAATAAATAGAAAAGTTAAAAAGGTTAAAACTCATTGGCCAGCAATGAGGTCATTTTGGCTATGTTGAAGAATGGATGTGGGGTAACATGTATTTTTTTATATTTATTTCATGTTGTGAAATTATAACATTCCCCATGGTTATGTGTTAAAATGTGTCATTATGCTTGAAACGAAGGCTGTATTTGTTTTCACTTTATTTCTGTTTCTATACGTTATCTGTGATGAGCCAATGACAGGCGAGGTGAAAGGGGAGGAGGGAAAATGCATTGAGGGAGTAAGCCGCGCGTTTTTTTCCCCCAGGCTGGAGTAACTATTCGGATTCACGGAAGGTGAATTTGACGAACTATCGTCTTATAAGTGAAGTTCTCGGTCAGAAGACTTTGTGTAACTTGTGGGATGATAGTTATCTGCTGTTAAATGGACAATTTAGCGCGAGCAGCGGAGGCCAACTCCATCTTGACACGGGTCGTGTTCCAGTGGCTGCGCGAGGAACTGGGCTAATCAGTTAGCGGCCTGCTAACGAGTTTTGCAAGACTACTCCGAGCACAGGGACAGCGACAGGAGCCATGTCTTCGACGGATTCCGGGCTGTTGCAGTACCAGAGGGACAACTAAGCGTGAGTGACTGAACTCCACTGCATTCGTCTGCATCCTCTCAGCGTTTGTCACTGCTCAGTGATTCAGGTACCTGTTTATTTTTGCCAATTGGTGAAGAAGCCATTTTGTCGTTTCAAAGGCTACACCGCACCCTAACTTCTATCAGGCCTGCAACGAGCGAACTTACTGAGGTTGGGGAAATTGCTAAATTGACGTCTCTGAATCAGTATTATTGTTTTGTTTTGTTCTATCTGCCGGCTATATGGTAATTTATTTCGTTGGGCCCAGTAGAATATTTTGAATGTGTATTTCTGTTTTCTGAAAATTGAGGAACCATTAATAATTGTACAAACTACTGCTTGTTTATATTTTTTGTTTATATAACTCTTGTGTCATTCCTAACCGCCCTAAAAGTGCCTTTCTTGCACTCTATTTTCAGTAAATAGTTAATGTTACATTTAATTCTCTGTGATCATTGAGTGTCCGTGGTTGATGTTTATTACCCAGGAGTTATAGCTTATAGGCTTAATGGTAACACAGAAAACATTAGGGGGTCCATGCAGTAAAGGTAAGGTGTTTATTAAAAAGATTTCAGAGGGGAACACACGCATATTTTTAATAGCAGTATAAGGACTCAGGATAGCCTCTGGCACATAGTCTTAAATGTTACAGAGGCGCTACATAAATTGGAGGCACCGCTGGGATGATAGTGTGTGTTTTTGTAACTGATTTAAACTTTTTCAATTAAACATAGAATTTATATCATTAAAATTCTCCAATTAGGCATTATGGATAACCGAGCAGACTTAGTATCAGAACTAAAGGGGTGGTGCCGGGGCGAAGGGTTAGATGAGGCTCATGCAGTCATGATACTTATCCCAAAGGAAGTCAACATTGCTGAAATTGAAGAGACAATGCAAACAGTAAAATGTTTAGGGCGTGTGCGTGTTCGAGGCCGTATATTCAACGCACGGCACAACAGATTCCTTGTCTTGTGTGAATGCAAAGAAGCCGTAAGAAGAGAGGAGGTTCCTTTGGAAGTGCTTCTTGTGGATGGCGAAGGGGCGTGGCCTGTCATTACAACAGACGAATCCTCAGCAGTCACTGAACAAGATTTCAGTCAAAAACTGAAGGAACTGTTACAATCAGAGGGAAAGACTATGCAAGATGTGCGCACATTGCTACCAACAGAAGAGGCAGCCACTAGCCCAACAGTCGCCATACTACAAGCAGTGAGCGACTTAGTTAGCAACAGTAAGCCATCCAATGACAACAGTTACCGCCGTCTGCGCCCTCTGTCTGGATCTTTGCCCACCCCAACAGGAGAAGAGCCGTTCGACCATTGGATGGAGCAAGCCCGGCTCATGGTACAGGAGTGTGATTGCTCTCCCAAAGAGAAAAGGCGAAGGCTGATGGAAAGCCTGAGGGGCCCGGCTCTGGAAATTGTTAAGGCAGCACGAGCGGCTAATCCTGACATTAGTCCAGAAGATTGCTTAGAGGCGCTTGAGCATGCATTTGGGACAGCAGAAACAGGAGAGGATTTATACTTCGCTTTTCGTTTGCTGCAACAACAGGCTGGTGAGAAGCTCTCCGACTTCCTGAGGCGGTTAGAACAGTCGCTGAATAGGGTAGTGCAGAGAGGCGGCCTCCCTCCTGAGCGGGCTGACAGAGCACGTTTGGAGCAATTGTTGCGGGGTGCTGTTTGCTCTGATTTGACGTTGCTTAATCTACACCTGAGAGAGAAGAAAGCAAAGCCGCCCTCATTTCTCCAGTTGTTAAAGGAGATTCGTGAAGAAGAGGAATATGATGCCTCAAGGAAAAAACTTGGTACTGTTGTTCAAAGTGCCTATGTTAAGCAAGACAATGAATTGAAGCAGACAGAAATTCAGGCACTGAAATCTGAAATAAAAGAGCTCAAGTCCCTAGTTGCTGCTGTGGTGTCAAAACCAACTCAAGCCATGCCAGAAAGCACTGAGAGATCCCTCACTAGTGCTGTTTCAAGTGAAAGTTGCCATGACAGTGAGCTAACAGCTTTAAAGAAACAACTAAAGCGTTTGCAGCAAAAAGTCACTAACAAAGCGCCTGAGACACGGGTTGCTGCCGCAGCTGGAGATGTTTCAAGTGTTGCCACCACTCGTCAGGCATCGTCTAAGGGCTCAGATGAGAATTTCTGCTATAGGTGTGGGGAAAGTGGTCATTTTGCGGCAAAATGTCAAAATCCAGAGAACCAAGCCAAGGTTATTAAAAGGTTAATTCAAGCCCTAAAGGTGTCAAAGAGCAATTCATCCAATTCTGATGCCACTGTCAATGCGGTTAACTGTGATGCCAAAAGGAGTTCCGCCAGTGCATTGCCAACTTCCTGCATTCCTGAGGGACTGGTTGGCCCGCAAAGTGTGGTGCCCCTGAAGATAAATGGCAATCCCTGCACAGCCTTGCTAGACAGCGGCTCCCAGGTGACAATCATTTTCGAGCCCTGGTACAAGAAATACTTGCCTGAGGTCCCCATTCAGCCGGTGTCCGGTCTGTCTCTGTGGGGGTTGAGTGAAACTGGTGTCAGCTACCCCTACCAGGGTTATGTGGTGGTTGATCTAGAATATCCAGCTGAGGTCTTGGGAACCAGTCAGACAGTTACTGTGCTCGCCCTTATATGCCCTAGCCCCCGGACAGATGACCCAATAGCTGTCATTGTAGGCACTAATGCTAGCCATGTGCGACGCTTGGTGGAACAGTGCAAAGACAATGGAGTGGATGTTCAGCGAGCTCTAGGCCTCCGTGTCCATGTCCAAAACAATGAGCATGTTCGCAGGCCTGTTGCCTTCCCGACCCATGTGGATGATGAGGTAGGGTGTGTCCGATGGCTAGGTCCAGGCCCGTTGAAAGTAAAACCTGAGTGTGACACCCATGTAGTGTGTAAGGTGGAGCTAAAACAGCCTGTGAAGCAAGAAATACTGATGATTGATGCGTCACCAACAGCTATCCTACCTACAGGTGTATTTCTCCATCCCATGGTCGTACCCAGTGGAGCTTTGGATGTCAACAGCTGCAAAGTGTTGATAAAGAATGAGGGCACAAGAGATACAGACATACCTGAGGGAACTGTGATCGGCTATATGTATCAGGTTGATTCAGTCACCACAATTCCCCCTAAGGAGCCCTGGTCCAGTGAGTTTGATGAAAATCTAATCAACTTTGGAGAGTCCCCCATCCCGGAGCAGTGGAAAAGCAGACTCCGACAGAAACTCCGACAGAAGTCTCATGTCTTCTCCATGCATGAATGGGATGTGGGATTAGCAAAAGGGGTAGAGCACCGAATTCGGCTCTCTGATCTGAGACCTTTCCGTGAGCGATCTCGTAGACTCGCTCCGGCGGACATTGAAGATGTCAGAAAGCACCTGCAGGAACTCCTGCAGGCTGGGATTATAACAGAGTCAAGAAGCCCCTATGCATCACCGATAGTGGTGGTCAGGAAAAAGAATGGCACTATCAGAATGTGCATCGATTACAGATTGTTGAATAGTCGTACCATACCCGATCAGTATACGACCCCATGCATTGAAGATGCCCTGAACGCTTTAACAGGGAGCCAGTGGTTCTCTGTTCTCGACTTGCGTTCGGGCTACTATCAGATAGCCATGGCCGAAGAGGACAAAGAGAAAACGGCTTTCATTTGTCCGTTGGGGTTTTTCCAGTTTGAGCGAATGCCCCAGGGCATCACAGGGGCTCCAGCAACCTTTCAACGGTTGATGGAGAAGGCGGTTGGAGACATGAACCTCTTGCAGGTTCTAGTGTACCTCGACGACCTTATAGTCTTTGGAAAAACTCTTGAGGAACACGAAGAGCGACTGCTCAAGGTCCTAGATCGTCTTGGAGAGGTTGGGCTTAAGCTTTCAGTGGACAAGTGCCAGATCTGCTTGCAAAGAGTAAAGTACTTAGGACATATTGTCTCAGCAGAAGGGGTTGCCCCTGATCCAGACAAGATTGAGGCCGTTACCACCTGGCCAATGCCTACCAATCTGAAGACATTACAATCTTTTCTTGGCTTTTGTGGCTACTACCGCCGGTTTGTTCAGAACTATTCTGCCATTGTTAGACCACTGACTGAGCTCACAAAAGGCTATGCCCCCACCCAGAAGAGCAAAAAGGGCTGCTCAAAGGAGAACAAAGTCTACCTCAAAGAGTCAGAGCCCTTTGGGGAAAGGTGGGACAGCTCCTGCACGGAGGCGTTCCAGAAGATAATCCACTATTTGACCCATGCACCTGTTCTAGCTTTTGCCAACCCCCAAAAGCCATACATTTTGCATGTTGATGCGAGCCTAAGGGGCCTTGGTGCTGTACTTTATCAAGAACACCCCGAAGGTTTAAGGCCCGTTGCCTTTGCAAGCCGAAAACTCAGCTCATCAGAGAAAAATTATCCAATACATCAGTTAGAATTTCTGTCTCTCAAGTGGGCCGTGGTTCACAAGTTCCATGAGTACTTATATGGCGCAAGATTTACTGTACGCACTGATAATAACCCGCTCACCTACGTGCTATCTACAGCCAAGCTCAACGCGGTAGGGCACCGGTGGCTGGCTGCATTATCAACTTATGAGTTTGACATCCAGTATCGTCCAGGTCGGCAGAATATCGATGCTGACCTGCTGTCGCGAAACATGCCGGAAGTGATGGATGACGAAGGCTGGGTAACCATCCCTGAATCAGGAGTGAAGACCATTTGCCAACGCGTCTGTCGCCCAGAATCCGCTGGGCACACGCCAACTTATGTTGCGCAACTAGGCGCATCTGCTCGCTGTATTCCAGACATCTATGCCTTTCCATCCAGCATGGAGCTTAAGTCTCTGGAGTTGATGTCTAGGCAGGATCTCAGGAAAGCGCAAGAAGCGGATGAGGTCATCGGACCAGCCATCCAGGCCCTGAAGAGTGGGAATTGGCCAGAAGATGGGAACATCACTCCTGAATTGTCAAGACTGAAACGAGAGACTGGAAAGCTTTGCATGAAAGATGGGTTGCTTTACCGGTTCAGTAAAAAGCCATGTGGAGAAGAGGTGGGTCAGCTTGTCCTACCAAGGTTGTTCCGAGAGGTCGTAATACGAGCCATGCATGACGACTTGGGCCACCTGGGTCAAGACAGGACCGTTGACCTGCTGAGAGGAAGATTTTTTTGGCCCAAGATGTCAGTAGACGTGGAAGAGTACATAAGACACTGTGGGGAGTGCATCGCTCACAAGACCCCCTAAAGAGAGCTGCCCCATTACACCAGATTGTGAGTCAAGGTCCTATGGACCTCGTGTGCATGGACTTCTTGTCCTTGGAACCTGACTCTAAAGGTGTCAGCAACGGCTTGGTGATCACGGACCATTTTACGAGATACGCCCAAGCTTTTCCAACAAAAAGTCAGAAGGCTCATGTTGTAGCAAAGGTCCTAATGGAGAAATACTTTGTACATTATGGACTGCCATCTAGGATCCATTCGGATCAAGGAAGAGATTTCGAAAGTCGCCTTATCCGGGAGCTGCTGACCTTGATGGGGATACGCAAGTCGCGGACCACTCCGTATCATCCCCAAGGGGACCCACAGCCGGAAAGGTTTAATCGAACCTTGATTTCCATGCTGAGTACACTGGGTCGCGAAAAGAAGCGGACATGGAGCCAGCATGTAGCTCACTTGGTCCACGCGTATAACAGCACAAAGTCGGATGCCACAGGTTACTCGCCTTACCGTCTCATGTTTGGCCGAGAGGCACGGCTTCCTGCTGACTTGTGTTTTGGAACCTCCCCGGACGGGGTAGAAGATTTGTGTCATACTCAGTACGTAACAAAGCTGAAGGAAGACTTGAAACAAGCCTACCAGTTGGCTTCTGAGGCTGCTGATAAGCGACACCAGAGAAACAAGAGGCTGTATGACCAGCGAGTTACCTTTCAGTCCCTGCAGAAAGGTGATAGAGTTCTACTCCGGAATCTGGGTCTGAGAGGCAAACACAAGCTGGAGAGTAAGTGGAGTCATGAGCCGTACATCATAGTTGGAAAGATGCCCCACTTACCGGTGTTCAAAATCAAGCGGGAAGATGGAAGTCCGGGAATAAAGACGATGCATAGGGATCACCTCCTTCCTGTGGGACAGCTGGTGAGGATGCCATCTACTAAGCAGATGGAAGAACCCCCTGCCAGACGTGCAACCAGAGCAGCCACTCGACAGAGTCAAAGAGATCCCAGTCCTGGCAGTGAAGGTTTACAGGAGTTCTCTGACTCGTCCTCTGAGTGGGGGTATTGTGCCTCTCCTCATGACACTCCTTCCTGGCAAGAATTAGCACCCAGAGTGACAAATCCTGACAGGCCAACCGCTAACTTGGATGATGATCACTTACTGTCGACTGGAGATGAAGAGGACCCCCATTCTGCCCATGATGATGGCCCCGAACTGGAACCCAATACTTATCCTGAGGCTGACATGTCTGGTGGAGAGGAATCGGATGCTGAACGTCATAGTGAGAATGACCAAGACTCCATAAAAGATGGCCCTAGCTCCGAACCTGACCATGAGGATGAGCTTGAGGAAGGTATTCCAAATAACACTGAGACAAGACCAAAGAGAACTATAAAACCAACCATTAGGCTCACTTATGATAGGTTGGGTAGGTCGAAAGATCAGCCTCTGACCATTCTCCATAGAGGCATAGTCATAAAAATAGGAAAGTATTAGAAACGAAAAGTCACTGCACCCTAGTTTGATAGGTCTGATGAGGACATACAGACATTCAAAAGGGGGAGGGTGTAACCCTGTTGAAATTCATAACTCAGAATTTTAAATAAACAGTCTAAAGGTATTACAGTTCATGACAATAAATAGAAAAGTTAAAAAGGTTAAAACTCATTGGCCAGCAATGAGGTCATTTTGGCTATGTTGAAGAATGGATGTGGGGTAACATGTATTTTTTTATATTTATTTCATGTTGTGAAATTATAACATTCCCCATGGTTATGTGTTAAAATGTGTCATTATGCTTGAAACGAAGGCTGTATTTGTTTTCACTTTATTTCTGTTTCTATACGTTATCTGTGATGAGCCAATGACAGGCGAGGTGAAAGGGGAGGAGGGAAAATGCATTGAGGGAGTAAGCCGCGCGTTTTTTTTCCCCCAGGCTGGAGTAACTATTCGGATTCACGGAAGGTGAATTTGACGAACTATTGTCTTATAAGTGAAGTTCTCGGTCAGAAGACTTTGTGTAACTTGTGGGATGATAGTTATCTGCTGTTAAATGGACAATTTAGCGCGAGCAGCGGAGGCCAACTCCATCGTGACACGGGTCGTGTTCCAGTGGCTGCGCGAGGAACTGGGCTAATCAGTTAGCGGCCTGCTAACGAGTTTTGCAAGACTACTCCGAGCACCGGGACAGCGACAGGAGCCATGTCATCGACGGATTCCGGGCTGTTGCAGTACCAGAGGGACAACTAAGCGTGAGTGACTGAACTCCACTGCATTCGTCTGCATCCTCTCAGCGTTTGTCACTGCTCAGTGATTCAGGTACCTGTTTATTTTTGCCAATTGGTGAAGAAGCCATTTTGTCGTTTCAAAGGCTACACCGCACCCTAACTTCTATCAGGCCTGCAACGAGCGAACTTACGAAGGTTGGGGAAATTGCTAAATTGACGTCTCTGAATCAGTATTATTGTTTTGTTTTGTTCTATCTGCCGGCTATATGGTAATTTATTTCGTTGGGCCCAGTAGAATATTTTGAATGTGTATTTCTGTTTTCTGAAATTGAGGAACCATTAATAATTGTACAAACTACTGCTTGTTTATATTTTTTGTTTATATAACTCTTGTGTCATTCCTAACCGCCCTAAAAGTGCCTTTCTTGCACTCTATTTTCAGTAAATAGTTAATGTTACATTTAATTCTCTGTGATCATTGAGTGTCCGTGGTTGATGTTTATTACCCAGGAGTTATAGCTTATAGGCTTAATGGTAACACAGAAAACATTAGGGGGTCCATGCAGTAAAGGTAAGGTGTTTATTAAAAAGATTTCAGAGGGGAACACACGCATATTTTTAATAGCAGTATAAGGACTCAGGATAGCCTCTGGCACATAGTCTTAAATGTTACAGAGGCGCTACATGTAATTACTATTCCTAATATGGAACACGGCGCAAAATTCTCCCCTATAACTGCCAGCCTCGATGAGCTTCATTTGACTGGAACCAAACACTATGTCACACTCACTTACTCACTTACACTCCTTTATACAGTCGATGCTTGTGATATAGCTAACTCCCCAAGAAACATCTTCTACTGTGCGTGAAATGCTGGAATTTTCCCATTGTGAGACAAATCTTTTATCTTTTCTTATTCAAATAGACACGTTATTACTTTGCATCTGTATTTGTGATGCATGGCCTTTATGCAGGGGTGTAGTGGGCGTGGTACGCGGTGGTACGCAATCCACCCTCTTCTCCTGATATGAGATATTTAAAAAAATAACAAATATAAAATAGTCTACAACTTAAAGACACAGTGTGTAAGATTTTTACCCGTTAATTACTGAAATTGAAGATACCCATTCAAAAATACATTGTTTTCCAAGCCTTTTCACTTCCATCATGAAATCAAAGTATTCTTTTGGACTTAGATATAGTCACATAAAAGGGGGATCTTCCCCATGCAGAGGCAGCCATTTTGAATACGAGAGCCGCAGAAGGACATTTGGGCTCCGCCTTCGCCTTCGGCAAGGCTCGTGGTTTTGGGTAAACAACACAAGCATGCTGCCGGATCAGACGTCGTAATGGATCTAACACGTGTTTTGGACTAAATTGTTTTACTGGATTTTATTCGCTGGATCCTTACGGACAAATTGAGAGCAAGTTTATGGTGAAATACAGAGTTTGACCTGTGCAAAGCATTCTAAGGTAAGCTAACCTCGTTTTGTGCTTTTCCGTATAAAAGCCCCATGTGCTCGGGGAGTGATTGTTGTGCAGGGAAATGAATTGCATAGTCAAAAAGAGGAGACTGTAAGGTTTCATTTGATGTGTAGAGTGTCATGGTACATGATCGGGAATGTGTGTTTTCATGAGAAAAAAAAAAAAAAAAAAAACGGGACCGCGCCCGGGTGACCCTCGAGGTCTGCCGTAGCTAAAACAGAAAGTGCAATAGCACCATCCACCTATGCGCCACGAATCCTACACACTGGGACTTTAAATATCAAGCTGGAGCTATTGGCAATGGTGAAAACAACCTGCATAGGCTTATATCTCCAGTACTGTCCTATAGTGACCTGCGACATGAGGGGACGCGCACACAAACACCCACACCTGGATCGATGCTAAGAACGGGAAACTAGGCTGCTTGTACTGAAAGTGAGTTTTTGTAGTGGGGGCAGGATTCATCACATCAATGATGTCACGTATCGTGTACCCCCACTTAAAAAATCCCCACTACGCCACTGCCTTTAAGCCTCTCAAAGTGTGAAACAGTAGGCAATATTTAGTTGTAGATACATTTTTCATTTCTACCAAGATGATTACGCAATGCTACCGGATCCTGCGTATATCACAGATTAAGAAAATAATGGTAAATGGTTGCATTTTTATACAGCACTTTTCCACCTTTATATCAAAGAACACTGAGCAGAAACAACTATGACATGGGTAACAACTCTGCTTTAAAAGAAAAGTAAAGTTTTTTTTACAATCTGAGCCTTCTTTCGGCAATAAAACAAGTAGTTTTACTCACCCATAGCACTTTGGTGTCAATTGGAGCAGTATCGTAGAACTTATGTTGAGCCGTTCTACTAATGATCCCGTATCCGTTAGCGTGAGTGCTCGGGGCATTACTTTGTGGTCTCCAAATAACACAAACTTTAGCACTTTTCAAATCACAGAAGATCGCTGTGTCAGGGTAGACTTTTAGTAGATTCCAAAACGGCCTGAAACCCGATATCGCAACAGAAAAGTAAAGTTCAGAGCAGTGTTAGCTTCTTTCGGACTAGCGGTGTTTACAAAACAGCTGAGTTCACGCATGCGCACTGTCCTCTCTGATGACATCATCAAATGAAACTATAGCTGGATATCGGGTTTCAGGCCGTTTTGGAATCCACTAAAAGTCTACCCTGACACAGCGATCTTCTGTGATTTGAAAAGTGCTAAAGTTTGTGTTATTTGGAGAGCGCAAAGTAATGCCCCGAGCACTCACGCTAACGGATACGGGATCATTAGTAGAACAGAACGGCTCAACATAAGTTCTGTGATACTGCTCCAATTGACACCAAACTGCTATGGGTGAGTAAAACTACTTGTTTTATTGCCGAAAGAAGGCTCAGATTGTAAAAAAACATGTTAATTTTCCTTTAAGGACACAATGTAGACAGAATGCACTGGTCAGAACAGAAATCGATGTTCGAAAATTCTAATCACTGAACCACTCTGTTCTTCTTTTGAATAGTAGTAGCTTATGTCTAAATAGTCAGAAATATACAGTCTTTTTTATCTTACTGACAGCTGACACGGATGTGCATTGCCTTGAGTCAGACAATACAATACATATCATGATATGACGTCACAATTCGATATATCGTGACATATCTCGACACTAAAACAACAGATGATATATTGCGATTTTTCAGTAATTACTTCTAATAATATAGGCAATTGCACCTTCATGAAACCAAAATTGTATGAAATTGAGTAGTGAGAGCAGCTGAGAGAATCGTGGGTGTCTTTCTCCCCTCCCTGCAGGACATCTACCGCACTCGCCTCACCCGCAAAACCCTCTGCATTGTGCCCACCCACCCATCCAACTGCCTCTTCAGTCTGCTGCCATCAGGAAGGAGACTGAGGAGCCTCACGGCCAAGACCAGCAGACTGAAAGACAGCTTCATCCACCAAGATGTCAGGATGCTGAACTCTCGCCCTACCCTGCCCTCCCTCCCCCACTGACACTGCTGCTTAAAGGAAAAGTAACGTTTTTTACAATCTGAGCCTTATTTCGGTAATAAAACAAGTTGTTTTACTCACCCATAGCACTTTGGTGTCATATGGAGCACTTCCAGAGATGTTTTAGATTTGCGATCTCCATAATGTGAGTTCTCGGGGCACTTGTTTGCGGTCTCCAAATAACACAAACTTTAGCACTTTTCAAATCATAGAAGCCCGATGTCTTAGCCTACGATTTCGTGTGGTCAAAAGTGGCCTGTAATCCGAGATTTAGCCATAGTTTCGAGTAGATGAGGAGGCCAGTGCGCATGTGCGGACTGTGCTCTCAGCTCCCGGGACCCAAACATGAAACGCAAAGCTGTAAACTATGGATAAATCTCGGATTACAGGCCACTTTTGACTCAAACGAAATCGTAGACTAAGACATCGGGCTTCTATGATTTGAAAAGTGCTAAAGTTTGTGTTATTTGGAGCCCGCACGGGGCATATTACATGCTCGGGGAATATATTATATGCCCCGAGCTATGGCTAGACGTCGCGCTAGGCTAACCGCAAATCTAAAACATCTCTGGAAGTGTTCCATATGACACCAAAGTGCTATGGGTGAGTAAAACAACTTGTTTTATTACCGAAATAAGGCTCAAATTGTAAACATTTTTTTACTTTTCCTTTAAATGACACTTAAAGGACACTGACACTGCTGCTTAAATGACACCATTTGAGCTTTATTACACTAAACATTGTGTGTTTTACTTATTTGTATTATATACAAGTTTACTGTACTTTTGCTACGGGTATATGTGATGTTTTAGTCATGGTGTTTATTGTCTTGTTTATCAGATGTTTTATGTTCACTGTGGGCCTAGGGGGAGCTGCAATTTCAAATCCTGTGTGTGCAACCTGTACATATGGCTTTTGACAATAAAGCTGACTTTAAACTTTGAACTTTGATTACACTATGTACACTATGTAAATTTTTGGTTATGGGTCTGTCACCTGCTTGTTTCTATGGAGATGTCATTGCTCTGTCCGCTATCAGATTGTATAACTCCACTTTGTAGTCTAAACGTGCAATTTTTGTCTATATTTTCTTATTTACTTATTTTGTTATTATTACTTATCTTTTTTGTTGTAACTTTCTTTTGCACTAAACTTCCTTCCTTGCAGTGTTGACATAGTTTAGGAACCCTTAACAGTGTTCCGTTTAGTGCAGTGATTTCTTAAGGCTGAGTGAGTCCAGCGCAGGTCCAGATTACCTCCAGATGACCACACACAGAGGAGGAGGCCAGTCCAGAGGGTGCCACGGGCCATAAACGAGACATTTCAGAACATTAAAACAGGACTTTCTCTGAGAGGAGGTGACCGGAGGCCTGGAAAACAATTAAGAATAACAGTGCAGTACATAAATCTGCCTCTTTACTCATCATCATTTATTTATTTTGTTTGTTAAAGATAACTGTAACATGTGTGCGTCTGTTACAACCTACAACTTTTTCATTATGTTAACTTTATACTGTACCTTATTGATAATTTCCAGTTGTGTCATGTCAGGGCTCTCAAGTCTCACGCTTTGAGAGTGTGACACACGCAATTCGACGCAATTCTCACACGCCACACATGTAGCCACTGTTCACAGCGCTTCTGTGCCCAGAAAATCGGTAAGTTAATGCAGGCACCGCGCGTTTTCAGCGAAAAAAAGTCACTTGCACACTCAGCTGTGAGGCCAATCGCTCACAGCTGTGAGCGAGCCCCGTGAATGTTTACGCGGCATTTCCAAGAGAAGAAGAATCCTTAACTTGCTACGTTAATGCTACGTAAGAAGGAACTCTCGTCTCGGGACACGGATAAGTTCGGGATATGTCCTTTTCTCCGGAGCTCCGGATTATTAAAGACCATGACACGTGCATACATGGATACGAGTGACCGCGTTTTTATGGGTGAGTCATATCAGATTATTTCTGCATCTATTTCGGCACTAAACCAGAACTAAACCAGGACTAAACCAGGACTAAACCAGGACTAAACCAGAACTAAACCAGGACTAAACCAGAACTAAACCAGAACTAAACCAGGACTAAACCAAGACTAAACCAGGTCTAAACCAGGACTAAACCAGAACTAAACCAGGACTAGACCAGAACTAAACCAGGACCTACCTAGGACTAAACCAGAACTAAACCAGGACTAAACCAGGACTAAACCAGGACTAAACCAGAACTAAACCAGAACTAAACCAGGACTAAACCAAGACTAAACCAGATCTAAGCCAGGACTAAACCAGAACTAAACCAGGACTAAACCAGGACTAAACCGGGTCTAAACCAGGATTCAACTGGGACTAAACCAGGACTAAACCAGAACTAAACCAGGTCTAAACCAAGACTAAACCAGGTCTAAACCGGGTCTAAACCAGGATTCAACTGGGACTAAACCAGGATTAAACCAAGACTAAACCAGGTCTAAACCAGGACTAAACCGGGACTAACCCGGCACTAAACCAGGACTAAACCAGGTCTAAACCAGGACTAAACCAGGTCTAAACCAGGACTAAGCCAAGACTAAACCAGATCTAAACCAGGACTAAACCAGGACTGAGCCAGGACTAAACCAGGTCTAAACCAGGACTAAGCCAAGACTAAACCAGATCTAAACTGGGTCTTAACCAGGACTAAACCGGGACTAAGACAAGACTAAACCAGATCTAAACCAAGACTAAGCCAGGACTAAAACATGTCTAAAACAGGTCTAAAACAGGTCTAAACCAGGACTAAACCAGGACTAAACCAAGACTAAACCAAGACTGTGTGTGATAACATATTATCCTGTGCATTATTTAATGATAATATGGACTTTTAGTTATAAAAGCATTTCCATATTAATAAAGTACCTTCTAATTCTGCCCTGCCCTTCCACCATCCCCCCTGGTTTCATTTTATAACACTCGACTACTGCTCGCACCCCCCCGCGCTCCTCAGAAATCTCACTCCTAGCAATCTTCAAAACTTGAGAGCCCTGGTCATGTTGATGTTCTACATGTATCTCTGTCAGGGCTGGACTGGGACAAAAAAACGGCCCTGGCATTTTTGGCTTAAGCCAGACTAATTTATGTATGTTTTCCCCGAAGCAAAGTATTTTACTATTGTTATATCTTGGCCTAAGGGAAACAAGGGCGCAACATTTAAAGGAAAAATTCCAGCTTCCAAAATCCATCAGCAAACTCGCAGCACATTCAGTGGTTTATTTAAAATACATCTTTCACACAACATCAGGAGCATGTTGGCTGGCAACTCAGGCGAAATTCCTGTGGAAACGAAGCATAAAAAAAACCCTTTCCCATCGAATCTACATGATTCACATATTGGTCACCTGTTTTGACTTCAAAATGGTGAATTTTGCCAAAGGTGAGCAATTTTCATGCCTGTCCATCACCTAAAAGTCCCGGTATTATCCTAACATTACTACCTGCTGGCCTGCTGTCCCTGTGCTACACTTCCCTGGTCACTCTGTCCCTCAGGTTCCCTCAGGTTCCCTCAGGTTCCCTCAGGTTCCCTCAGGTTCCCTCAGGTTCCCTCGGGTTCCCTGTCCACAGTCTCTGCTGCTCTTGTCCCTGTCCACCTTCAACCTGGGCTGCAGAGGACGTGGAGGCTCCAGCAGCCCCTCCAGAGAATGTGTCTGTTATTTTAGAACATTTTGCAGCATCTATAGAGACATTTTTCAATCTTTTAGCCCGCAACTTCTCCGAACCCCCTTTCTGCTGCTTCTCCATGTGTCCACGTTCAACACTATGAAACTGGCAGGGATCAGTGCAGAGAAAGGGGTGGGACCGTTCTCGTAAGCTACTATATCCTGATTGGTTTAGTCCACTGTCTATATTGAAGATGGACCAATGGACCACCTCTTCTAAATTGTGGGTCTCTAAGTAAAAAAAATAAAACTGCAGCGGCCCCTAGGACTTCCGGCCCAACGGGAAAATGCTGGGTATGCCCGATTACCAGTCCAGGCCTGATCTCTACAGTGAAATGTTCTGCAGTTACCATGGAGAAACAATGCACACAGTGGGAAGCACTGTTAAATAAGTTTAAGAAGTGTGAAAACTCAAGAAAAAAAAACACAAAATGGATTTAAAGGGACAGTGTGTAAGATTTTTACCCGTTAATTACTGAAATTGAAGATCCCCATTTAAAAATACATTGTTTTCCAAGCCTTTTCACTTCCATCATGAAATCAAAGTATTCTTTTGGACTTAGATATAGTCACATAAAAGGGGGATCTTCCCCATGCAGAAGCAGCCATTTTGATTACGAGAGCCGCAGAAGGACATTTGGGCTCCGCCTTCGCCTTCGGCAAGGCTCGTGGTTTTGGGTAAACAACACAAGCATGCTGCCGGATCAGACGTCGTAATGGATCTAACACGTGTTTTGGACAAAATTGTTTTACTGGATTTTATTCGCTGGATCCTTACGGACAAATTGAGAGCAAGTTTATGGTGAAATACAGAGTTTGACCTGTGCAAAGCATTCTAAGGTAAGCTAACCTCGTTTTGTGCTTTTCCGTATAAAAGCCCCATGTGCTCGGGGAGTGATTGTTGTGCAGGGAAATGAATTGCATAGTCAAAAAGAGGAGACTGTAAGGTTTCATTTGATGTGTAGAGTGTCATGGTACATGATCGGGAATGTGTGTTTTCATGAGAAAAAAAAAAAATGGGACCGCGTTTTATTTATACAGTAGCGGCGCGCGGCTCGTGCGCGGGTACGAGAGCTGTCCGCGTTACGGCGCGCCCGGGTGACCCTCGAGGTCTGCCGTAGCTAAAACAGAAAGTGCAATAGCACCATCCACCTGTGCGCAACGAATCCTACACACCGGGGCTTTAATTAAGTTTAAGAAGTGTGAAAACTCAAGAAAAAAAAACACAAAATGGATTTAAATAACACATTTTTGTTTATGCTCCTCTTTAGGTGAGTGACTAAAAAAAAGTTCTCCATCGCTGCCCAAACCCTCTGGAACTTTCTACCTCATCAAATCCATGACTGTACTGAACTCTCCACCTTCAAGAAACTGCTCAAAACCCATCTATTTAAAACCACTTTTAATGTCTAATCTGCTGTATCAATACTGTTTATCCATTATTTTAATCATACAAATCTGTTTTTTTTTTTACTTCAACCATCAAATTGCAAAGGAAAAACGGTGTAGACTGTGGCACGCAAACTACTCAACAGTGTTTTTTAATGGGCTAATTTAACTATGGCAAATACCACAAGGTTTAGTGCTGCTTTAAGTAATTCCTTTCTGGGTGTAACAAATACCTAATGTTAACACACTCCACTCAAACCAGACCCATTTATAAAACACTATTTGATTAAGCTGCACCAGTAAACCAAGAATGTGGAGTTAAATCTTCAGGTATGTCCACACGGCCTTTATTCCTATGTAGCATTTTTACAACATCAGCGAATCAAACACAAGTTCAGAACACCCAGGTTTTTCCAAGAAGCATTTGTTGATCCATTTGGTTATAATAAGCTGCAGTATTGTCCTGTTATGCTTTATCTGCTTGGCTTTAAAGGAAAAGTAACGTTTTTTTACAATCTGAGCCTTATTTCGGTAATAAAACAAGTTGTTTTACTCACCCATAGCACTTTGGTGTCATATGGAGCACTTCCAGAGATGTTTTAGATTTGCGGTTAGCCTAGCGCGACTTCTAGCCATAGCTCGGGGCATATAATATATTCCCCAAGCATGTAATATGCCCCGTGTGGGCTCCAAATAACACAAACTTTAGCACTTTTCAAATCATAGAAGCCCGATGTCTTAGTCTACGATTTCGTTTGAAGCAAAAGTGGCCTGTAATCCGAGATTTATCCATAGTTTACAGCTTTGCGTTTCATGTTTGGGTCCCGGGAGCTGAGAGCACAGTCCACACATGCGCACTGGCGTCCTCATCTACTCGAAACTATGGCTAAATCTCGGATTACAGGCCACTTTTGACCACACGAAATCGTAGATTAAGACATCGGGCTTCTATGATTTGAAAAGTGCTAAAGTTTGTGTTATTTGGAGACCGTAAAGTAATGCCCCGAGCACTCAAGTTAACGGATACGCTACAACATAACTTCTACGAAACTGCTCAAAATGACACCAAACTGCTATGGGCAACTGTTTTATTGCCGAAAGAAGGCTCAGATTGTAAAAAAAAAACGTTACTTTTCCTTTAACTATGGTACGATGTTGTCTTCTCATCAGTCGTCTTTTTAATATGTCCTATCTGTATGTGACACAAAATGGAGTCCAGTGAGCTTTAAGTCATGTTAGAATGTTTTTACCACATTAAAAATGTCGTGTGTTTTGTTTCATTCGCACGTTTGAGTAATCCTTTATTATTAGTCTGTCTACATCTCCAAAGCTCATAAAGCTCCGCTCCACCTTGTGATGTAACGTCATGGTAGTTCAAGTTAACAGCTCCTTTTACCTTTTATTCAGTAGATGTATGGAGACTGAAAACACAATGGAGGACTTCTTGTTTTACCACATGACATCACAAGGTGGAAGAACTCAGGCTAAATGCTCGTGGCTCCTCAGTCAAGGAGGAAGTTTAGAGGAGACAGAGGATTTTCTGTTTTGGGGCCTAAATTATCGAATGAGTTGCCTATTCACATAAGACATAAGACTCTCTTTTTGCTTTTAAAATACACTTGTTGTCTTTTACTGTTCAATAATTGTTGCATGTATATTTTTTCAATGTATTATACACATGTTTTTATCTCTGTGTACAGCACTTTGGTCAGCTTTGTTGTTTTTAATAGTTTAATAGTTAGTAGTTTTTAATAGTGCTATAAATACACTGGATTTGGATTTGAAATATGTAGGGTTTGTGTGTTAAACATTCATCTTCTTCCATTCTCTGGGTCGCGGGGGCAGCAGTCCAAGCAGTGTTCTGCTGCCCAGAACACAATGCACCAGCCCCCATGAATCCTCCCGCAGGTGGTGGGTCCACAGGAGGACGGCTCACGTCACAACGGGGCTACCAGTGTCCGCAGACACTGGGGGCAAGGTGGGGGGCAAGCGTCTTGCCCAAGGACACAACAGCATCACTCATCTGTGGGAGGTGGGATCACACGCGGTCCACCCGTCAAGAGTGGGATTCAAACTGTCAACCCCTGGATCACTAGGCAAGCGCTCTACCAACTGAGCTGCTGCCGCTCCACATGTTAAACATGTGTGAATGAAAACAAAAAACAATAAATATAGTGTAATATATATTATATTAAATGCCATATATCTTAAAGTTAGGGTGACCAGATTTTCAAAATAAAAATAAAAAACTGTGACATCAGATTTTGTTGTTGGTAATAACACAACTGTGAAACGAGTGCGTAATTAAGGAAAATTGTTGAGAAATTGGTCAAAAATAGGGACACCTGGGACAGTTCTTGTATAAAACTGGGGCCAAACATTGGTTTTGGATAAATCTGCTGGGACCGGGGACATTGGGCTCAAAACTGGGACTGTCCCGGTAAATAGGGACATCTTGTCACAATAATTAAAGTCCATAATTTTTCACCAGGCTAGATTAGTGTGCACTAGCAGATTAGCTTGTTTGATGCTACAGCCACATTCAAGCTATTTTACTTAAGTTTTTTTGTTTGTTTGTTTGTTTGTTTTTTTGACAAATATCAACTAAGGCTATATTTCCAAGATAACTCTAAGCTATATAACATATTTAATAGTTCATCTCAAATTGCCAGAATACAGGCCCTTACTTGCACCACTTTTGAGCACATGTAACGTTTTGTTTATCTGGGACAGTCCCAGTTTTGAGCACTATGTCCCAGCAGATTTAGCCAAAAGCAGTGATTTGTTTGCCTGGAAGAATCCATGACTCATCGCTGTACCAGCGAGTGAGTCTGGTAACGCTTGATCCACAGAATGCGCTGCGGTTGCGCGTAGACAGACAGCTAAGTGAACCAATCAGAGATTGCGCCATCTTGATTCAAAACTGAGGCGGAACTTCCGCTGCCTAAGAGTGACTTTGCGGGCAAAGGCGGGTGCACTGACGTCACCATCTTTGAACGAATCAGAATCGCGGAGTCCGTTTGTAACCGGAGGAGCGAGAGTGGATGGAGAGTGTCCAAATGGTATCGCGGTGTATAGGAAATACAGAGAGATATCATTTGGCTGGCCAGGTAAGTGATTTGTCCCAGTTTTAAACAAGAAATGTCCCTATTTTTGACCAATTTAACACTTACCAACAGTAAAGAAAGGCACACATTATCATTAGTTTAGGTAAAATACAGAAAAGCTGCTTAAAAATGACCAAAACACAATGAAAATGTGACTATACTGGCTCACATTAGTTGTAAATACTGTACATCATGAATGGGCTGAGTGCAGAACAATTTTTCTCGTGCTCATTTCACAGTTTTATGATTTCCAGCCACCACAAATGGGGGCTGTCCCAGTTTTTAATGCTGAAAATCTGGTCACTCTAGTTTTGTTGTACCTTAAACCTTTCTCGTTGCTTCCAGTCTGTCCCTGCAGTGTGTACATGATGGGGTCGTTGTTTTTGGCCTCCGAGGAGCAGTGAAACTTTGAGTTAATCTGAGTTAGAGCTCCTGTAGCAGCTGCTGGACACCCACGCACTACAGACACACATGTGCACCAAACTAACATAACCAACTGCAACAAACTCGGAGCACTATTTACACAGGCACTATATTCCGTTCATTGCAGTAAACATACAGAATCCATGTGTTTATTTGAAACCATGAGTAAAAAAACATGAAATCCCAGTAAACAAATCGCTTAAAGCTTAAATTTGAGCTTAGTAAACAGTGAACAGATTTTTATCTACTACTCCCCCTCTCTCCCAGCTTCATAGCTCCTCCACAAACACTCAGGAAATTACCTTCATCTGGCTTTTGTTTCATTTATGTCACAACAGCTTGCTTACCAGGTTTCACTTTTTTTTTAGAAGAATTTATAATGCAATTTGATCCCGGTCCAACTTATTGCAAAAGTCAACTGTAAAAAGTCCCCTACTGCATCTCAGAAATAGCTCATAATGAAAGTGAAAGTACAATGTGAAATCAAATGGATCTGCTCTTTCTAAATTGGTACTTTCGTATTACTTTCTTCTTCACTGAATACTTTAAAATATACTGCTATAATATATTTCTTTACTTAAATTTGAGTTAAAAATTTGCATATAGGTTACAGTATTTCTTTCTTATTGTCTTTGAAGTATTGGGAGCTGTGTGAGGTACAAAAATATCACATTTTCTATTCTAAAACAACACAATCAAAATGTTTTGCTTGAGGTGATTCTTCTTTATTTCTTCCACAAATTATTATTATTCATTGCATTTATACACCCAAAGCGTTTTACAGTTCATTGTTCATTCACTCCACACTTGGTGGTGGTAAGCTACTTTCTGTAGCCACAGCTGCCCTGGGGCAGACTGACAGAAGCGAGGCTGCCAATCTGCGCCATCGGCCCCTCTGACCACCTCACGCACACTCCACTTTCATACTACGCAAATGTGGGTAAAGTGTCTTGCCTAAGGACACAACAACAGTTTTTGTGACTGGCGCCCCCCTGTGGCACCTGGAATTCCCAGTCCTCTCCCATCCATGTACTACCCAGGCCCGGCCTGCTTAGTTTCTGAGATCTGACGTGATCAGGCTTTGACAAGCCGGTATGGCCACAAATATCTATTATAGCTGATGCCCTCCCAGCCACTACACAGTATTTTTCTGGGCATGGAACTGGCTCATTATGTCACTTTTTATGTTTTGATTTTGAATCATTTCTATTTGTACTGTGTTACAATCAGTACTCGAGTTGAGGGGGGATGGTCTAAAATGGTCATCCCTTCTTCCATCCCTTGTGGCATTTTATCAATCAGTCATGAAAATCCCTCACTTTTTGGCGAAATTCGCCGTTTTGAAGTCAAAATAGGTGACCAACGTGAATTGTGTAGATCCGAGGGGGGGGGGGGGGGGGCAAAATCCCTGCATGTTCTGCTGCCAGTGCCAAGAGCCAATCATAGGCCGAACTGCACTCCAGCTTCCAATTATGTTGCAGCAATTACCCACCGATTGCGCTCCCGCCATTCATGACGATTAGCGCTGTTGTGTATGCGCCTGTTCGCCAATCAGCTGTGAGCGAGCCTCATGAATATGTACGTCGCATTTCAAGAGAATAAGGACAGTGAAACTGGAGAAAATCCTTAACTTGCTACGTTAATGCTATGTAAGAAGGAGCTCTCACCTTGGGACATGGGATACGTTCGGAATACGTCCATTTCTCCGGAGCTCCAGATAATTTAGCTGCCGAAAGTCTATGGATATATGCGATACGCATATACATGTGGATACATGAATTATCGAACAACACGGTAAACTGTTACAACGGATCTGACCACGTTCTTATGGGGTGAGTCATATTATCAAATTATTTCTGCATCAAAGGGACATTTTAGCTGACAGCAGGGGCCTTGTGTCAGCGTGTGTGTACAGGACTAAACCAGGACTAAACCAGAATTAAACCAGGACTAAACCAAGACTACACCAGTTCTAAACAAGGTCTAAACCAGGTCTAAACCGGGACTAAACCGGAACTAAACCGGAACTAAACCGGGACTTGTAGTTTATAATAACAAGCAGCTTTCTCACCTGCTAGGCAGCTCTTGAGCTGAGGGAAGGTGTTGGAGAATTACTCAAAAGACGAACACTCTGATAGTATAATACTATTTATTACAAAGCAGAGTATAAGCCAATTACAGACATAAGGTCCGGAAGATTAACTAGCCAATCTGGAAATCCCCCGAACAAAAGGTTTCACCCACATTTATAACTTTCTGCAGGACCTCCCCTGAAACCTGACCACTTCCATACATTTGTTAACCATCTCCAGATATTAACACTGAAAGGAATTGTATGTTCCAGGGTTCGAATGGTAGTGAAGCAGATACTACAGACTAAACCGGGACTAAACCAGGTCTAAACCAAGACTAAACCAGGTCTAAACCAGGTCTAAACCAGGACTTAACCAGGTCTAAACCAGGTCTGAACCAGGTCTAAGGTGTGTGTGTGCGTGTGTGTATGTGTGTGATAACATATTATCCTGTGTATTATTGAATTATTGAATGATTATATGGACTTTTTGTTATAAAAGCATTTCCATTGTAACAAAGTACTTTCTAATTCTGCCCTGCCCTGAAACACCACAGACATGTCAGTGATGGGGGAGGGCTTAGCTTAATGTCATGCAAATGAGTTCCTTTCTGTTCCATAAGCAGATCTTTAACAGGGAATTTCTCCTTATGTTGCCTTCAGAATGTGCTGGGTTGTGTCTTTCTGATAAATAGTATTGTCTTGTGGAGGCCATGCAACTGAGAATGCAAACTATGAATCAGATGGAATTTAGGATTTTCCATGTCTAGCAAGTCACCCTAAAATGGACTACTGGTTACAATGAAATAAATGACCTCTTTTCTCTTTTATTTTAAGCTTAAATGTGTGGGGTTTTTTTGCTGGTGAAGGGCCTGTCAAATGATTTTCTTCATGGAGATGTTATTGCTTTGTCTGGAATGTTTCACATTATGGTATTAAACTTTTCTATTTTCACAGAGACCAAACCAGACCAAGTTACAGATTAGATCTGTGAAGAGGCGACTCCACTCACAATCAGAATGCCTGTTTTTCTAGGTATTTTTGAGCTATAAAACCACCTGGAATTGAATAAATGCAAGGTAGAACTGTTTAATGTCATATTGTTGAACATTCCAGGCAGAGCAAGGACCAGTGTTGTATAAAGTACTGGAAAATCAAACTCGAGTAAAAGTATAGGTTCCCCTCCCAAAAATGACTCTGGTAAAAGTCGAAGTCACTGAAATGTTACTTGAGTAAAAGTCTTAAAGTATCTGGAACTTCTTGTACTTAAGTATGACAAGTAATGTAAAAATAAATGTACACAAGTAAAGTAATTAAAAGTACAAGTAAAAGTATCAAGCAAAGGCAGTCTGAATTTAATATTTTTTCATGTCCGCAATTTTTGCAAGTCTGGTGAAGGCAGGTGCTCCTGACGTCATCAACTGGCACCTGACTGGAGTGGCTGCCATCCATCCATCCATTCATTCATTCATTCGGACTGGCAAAAATTGTATTCCCCACATAACCTGGATGTTTTCAAACAAGAACATTCACTACACATTAGTGCCTCCATACCGTAATTAATAAATTACAAATAACGTACTTTGTGCCTGCATTTAATTGCCCATAGGAAGGCGTTTCATGGATATCACCAAACCCAGTATCTTCAGCAGTGCTTCAAATGACACAAAACTACCATAGGTGAGTAGAACCAACAGGTGTAGGCTGATTGTCATGCGCAAGTAGCGAATAAGCCCAGGCACGACCTGACTTCCTTCAGTCAGTAGAGGTTTTTTTGTAACGACTAACTAAACAGCACATTGAAAATGTATCGGAGTAAAAGTATGCAATTAAATTCGGAAATGTAGTGAAGTAAAAGTAAAAGTAATCATTTTTTTAAAAACTCAAGTAAAGTACAAAGTCTCCTAAAATGTGCTTAAGTACAGTAGTGAAATATTATTACTTCGTTACTATACAACACTGGCAAGGACATACCCCAAACCAAAAAATACACAGTGCACCTTTAAACTTTTGCAAACTTTGTATTTTTTTTTATTAAAGAATAGATAGTGTGCTCTTTGTCTGCTGTATGATGACACTCTTGGATCATGATTTTTCATGATATTTTGGACATTTTAAATCGCAATATTCATCTAAAAACAAACTTCTAGCCTGGAAAATTATGGAGCACAGATCATGCTAGCGGCAGTATTATTATTATTTATTTATTTATTTATTTATTTTTATGCCAAAATGACTATGTGGCACTGCCAAATCTTACATGTATCACAGCTTAAGAAGATAAAATGATATAGAGCAGTGGGTATGTACCGGGAGCAGTGAAAACAGGGGTGGACAGGAGCAATGACATCTTCATTTCAGGAAAAAAGATGATTACTCAAACATGCATGAATCACTTTAAATACGACTTTAAGTAGTAGTCACTGTCATTTGTGTAGAGGTTGAAGAATGTGCAGGAGCCCTTTACTGTCTCTTAGACTAGTGTTAGAGGGGCTCAGTGAAGACAAAGGTATCTGAGGTCACCAGGTCCAGACCAGTGCATGTCTTCTGGTCTCTTAGAGCTGTATTTCATGGGTAATTTTGAGTTTATCCCAAAGTGAAACAAACAGTGGATGCCATGGATTTTTAGTGTGACCCCTGACCCACACCAGAGACATTCAGCTTGTTTACAAGATGACTTGTTACTTGATTACTTGTTACAAGATCATTTTTAAAAATCTGTATTTACAACCGTTTGCATGTTTACTGACTTACTGTTTTGTCACTCCAATTTCTACTAATATTCAGCACTGCACAATTGCAAAATAGGTCCTTTCAACACTTCAAATCTGTCATTTATTGAATTCAAAACCTGATTTTGAACGTGACTGAAGAATATGTTTTTTAATGAACTGATTGAAAACCCCATTTGAATTACAAATTGTGACGCAGTAGCCGAGGGGCTCTACTCATATTTTATAGTGTGAAGGTTCCGGGTTGAATTCCCTCCCAGGCCTTTCTGTGGAGTTTGCACGTTCTCTCTGTGTCTGAGTGGGTTTATGACCCTGTCAACCCAAAAGATGCGCATTAAGGCAGGGCTCTCAAGTCTCACGCATTGAGAGTGTGACACACGCAATTCGACGTGTTCACACGCTCACACGCCACACATGGCATTTCTCACGCTGATTTTTTTTTTTTTTTTTTTTGTGTGTGCCCAGAAAATCGGTCTGTGTGGCTTAGTTTATGCAGGCACCAGCGAAAAAAACTCTCCCCCTCCTCCCCGTCCCGCTCCCCGGAAAAAAATCAGCCAATCAGAAAATAGATGGTTCTGTTGTTGGGCAGACTGTAGAGTGTAGTTTCAGCTGCTAAGCGCACACTGCGGTGATGATAAAACAAACTGAGAACCATCAGGTAATAACTTCATTTATATAACTCTCATTAGTTGCTTTGTAGTTTAAGTTTGCTCTTTAGACAAACATTTACAGCAGGGCTCTCAAGTCTCACGCATTGAGAGAGACAATTCGACGTTCACACGCTCACGCGGCATTTCTCACGCAATTCAAGCCCCCCCGCTCAAAACTTGAGAGCCCTGCATTAAGGACACAACTTTTTTTGCTTTGACAGCTGACCACATTTATTTCTTTCATGGGGGAGTAGAGGAACTGAACTTCATTCACAAATGGTTGTTTTTACATGGTTCTTTTCACCTATGTGCCTGACTGGACAAATGTAGCGTCCTTGGCAAATGTTTCTATTATTTCTAATATTACTGTCAAACATTATAGTATGAAACAGTTTTCTGACACTAATATATCCTCTTTGCTTCTCAGTAGCAGATATTTCCCAGTGAGATTCTGTGAGCCTGTTGTCTTTGGCCCCTGCTGAGTGGTAATTGAAGCCCTTTCTTCTCTCAAACCTAATTTCATTACAGGTGCACTCCGGTTTGGGGAAGTGGGAGTTTTTATAGCTACTTGAGGCGTTTCTTGTGTTGTCACTGACATCATGTCTGCTTTTAAATTCTGACCAGAAGGAGAGGGGAGGTAAGGCACATTCCATTTTATTTTGAAGATGTTACGATTACATCCAGAAGTCCAGTCTCTCCGGTCTCATGCTCATATCTGATTGGCTCAGGTCTATTTTTCCTCTGTAGCTGCCTCTGTCCCATTAAATCAGGATATAACTTACTGATATTTTAGTCACTAATCAAAGAATTTCTTTATTCGACTACAGCCCTATATACAGTAAGTTATTACACTCTGATATATAATAGCCCGGGTTATATTGTTTAAATACTATTCTGAAAACAGCCAAACATACTACACGAACATTCTTACTCACTTCCCTTAACCCATCCTCCATCAAGGGCCTCCATATGTACCATAGACTGTATAAAGAAGAGGACTAAGGGAGTGTGATATCACTATCATAGAGTTCATCTCCAGTCAAATGAAGCTCACCGAGGCTTGCAGTTATAGGAACGAATTTGGAGTTGAGTTCCATATTAGGAATAGGAATTGATTACATGTGGATATACAAAATAGTGAAATAAAAAATACACCAGGATCATGTAGAGTGGGTTAAAAAGGACATTTTAAAGGGATATCCCACCCCCAGGTCAAACTTGGGCATCTCCCCACAGTCCAGAGACTAAAATAAGTGGTGGAAAGCATTTTCTTGGTCACCCAGCCATTGTCCGAGTCTGTCAGCACTGACCGCCGCGCGCAGCTGCAGCTACTCCTACACTGGAGGCTAACGGCGCCAGAGAAAGATTTGCTTGATGCTTTTCCCAATTACTTTCTGTGTAGTGCGCATTCATATTGAGTGCAAATAAATGTGCAAATCAACACGGAGAGCTTGACTTGGTCATTTTGGGTGGGAACTATTTTTCAGTGCGGAAAAACACAGCCGAAGCACACACCACGCTGACAGGGGAATCCCTGTTACGCACCACGTTGGGAGTTCCCCTGTTATGCAGCGTGGTGTGTGCTTCGTCTCTGTTTTTCCGCACTGAAAAATAGTTCCCACCCAAAATGACCAAGTCAAGCTCTCCGTGTTGATTTGCACATTTATTTGCACTCGATATGAATGCGCACTACACAGAAAGTAATTGGGAAAAGCATCGAGCAAATTAATTCCTTTTGGCTGAAATCTTTCTCTGGGGCCGTTAGACTCCAGTCTAAGGCGGAGGAGCAGCAGATACCGCGGCGGTCAGTGCTGACAGACCTGGACAATGGCTGCGTCACCAGAAAAACGCTTTCCACCACTTATTTTAGTCTCTGGACTGTGGGGAGATGCCCAAGTTTGACCTGGGGGTGGCATATCCCTTTAAGACCAAAATGAGGAACCTGACAGCAGCAGTTACAAAGAGAGAGACCATGGTTTTTCAATACAAAGTGAATTAGAGCCGAGAGAGAGTCGATGGAGCCATGTCGATGGTTAGCTATGTACAGTCTATGATATGTACATGCTAGGGATGTCAACAATGAATCGACTTACAATTAATTGTCGATCAAGACGTTGGCCGAACAAAATGCATTAATTGTAACTAATCGCTAGAGGGCGCTACTCTGGAATGTGAACACGAGATGTGAACCCACTCGCGAGAAAGACCATAGCGTTACATCATGTAACCATTTCCTCTCTGGATGTTGCCGTACAACTCACAGTAGAGCTGGACCTAGAACCATACATTTTTGAAATGATAAAAGCATGTAACTTACATGCTTTTATCATTTCTTGATTGTTCTGGTTTGAGGCCCTGTAATGTTTTATGCTGTGTCCAGGGGCCCTGTGAAATGTATATTTTGTACTGTAACCCTTCACAGATTAAGGGAGAGAAATACTGTTGATGCCTTAGTTCAAAATAAATGTTGAGAATGTCCTAAAAATAGCCTGGATTCACTGGTTTCATCATAATATCCATCCATCCATCTATCTTCTTCCGCTTTTCCATTTCTGGGTCGCAGGGGCAGCAGTCCAAGCAGATCTGCTGCCTAGAACACACCAGCCCCCATGAATCCTCCCGCGGGGACTAAATAACATTGTTATTTAATTTCTTCTGTTCCTTTTAATTTCAAGATTTCCATGCTGCAAGTGCAACAACTGAGCCAGTCCTCAATTTATTTTCAATAAAGAATGTATTTTGTTATTCAGCATCAATACATTTGTCTGCTTTTTACTCAGGAATAATTAATTGAGGAATATACAATATAATAATACTATGATATATTTATGACTCAGTGTTATGTTACTATAGCTTATATTCTTAAAGACCCTTTTGAAACACTAAAATTCAGGTGAAAAACTCCGCTTATCAGTTAATCGTAAGTTGATCGATAAGGTCAATCAACTATAGATGAATGAATTAATCGATAATTTGCATCCCTAGTACACACACACACACACACACATTCTACATTCTACTGAGGCAAATCCACAAACTGAAGAACTGTCCAACCCAAAGGAGCTTGTAGTACATGCATAGTTTGAGAAACACTGTTCTATGGTACATTATCTTGTTTGTGTTTGTTATTTATTTTATTTAGGTTAAAAATGTAAGTGAGAAACAGATTGAGATTGAAAATATGCTCCCCTCTGATCTCTGCAGCCCTCGACATTCCCTCACTAAGAATCATCGATCTTTCGGCACATTGGAGCAAGTCTTCATCAACTACTCAAATAAAAAGTGAACATTTAAAGGGACAGTGTGTAAGATTTTTACCCGTTAATTACTGAAATTGAAGATACCCATTCAAAAATACATTGTTTTCCAAGCCTTTTCACTTCCATCATGAAATCAAAGTATTCTTTTGGACTTAGATATAGTCACATAAAAGGGGGATCTTCCCCATGCAGAGGCAGCCATTTTGAATACGAGAGCCGCAGAAGGACATTTGGGCTCCGCCTTCGCCTTCGGCAAGGCTCGTGGTTTTGGGTAAACAACACAAGCATGTTGCCGGATCAGACGTCGTAATGGATCTAACACGTGTTTTGGACTAAATTGTTTTACTGGATTTTATTCGCTGGATCCTTACGGACAAATTGAGAGCAAGTTTATGGTGAAATACAGAGTTTGACCTGTGCAAAGGTAAGGTAAGCTAACCTTGTTTTGTGCTTTTCCGTATAAAAGCCCCATGTGCTCGGGGAGTCATTGTTGTGCAGGGAAATGAATTGCATAGTCAAAAAGAGGAGACTGTAAGGTTTCATTTGATGTGTAGAGTGTCATGGTACATGATCAGGAATGTGTGTTTTCATGAGAAAAAAAAAGAACAAAAAAACGGGACCACGTTTTATTTATACAGTAGCGGCGCCCGGGTGACCCTCGAGGTCTGCCGTAGCTAAAACAGAAAGTGCAATAGCACCACCCACCTATGCGCCACGAATCCTACACACTGGGGCTTTAAACATTTTGTGTATTGAGCTTTATCCTTGAGATGTTCAACTAAATGCTTGAAAGCACTTTTTTTCATTAGATGTAATATAGTTCATATTTACTTATAACTCTGTTGTGGTCATTGTGTGTCATGATTGTTTGAGGAAACACAAGACATATAGTACAAAAGTAGTTAATTTAAGAGTTTACTCACATTATACTAATAAGAATCATTTCATGTGTACTGTGCATTTTAATACTATAATACTGTACTAAAGGTGTAACCACACTAGTATAAATGTGTAATAAGAACTCATGTTAGTCTCTCTCACATAACAAACACAATAATAGGCAGGGAAATCTATTGGCACATCAGCCCCAACAAGATTTTTTTTCACCAGCCGCCACTGATACACAGTGTTGGAAATTTACATGAAGTATGGGTCAAACTCGTCTAAGATATTATACAAAATCAACTTCTACTACTAACTTCATTAGTACATTGTCCTGTTGACTTTCTTGTCGTTGAAAAGATCTTGCTACATGCTCATGCAGCCTCTAATCATTTGTATATGGATTGGCAATCACAGATGGTTCCTCAAGAGAGTTTGCTGTGACATTATAAAACAGTTACAAACAGAAGCAGATGCAGTGGAAAAACTCCACGAATCTTGCATGTACCAAACGGACCATGAAGAAAGTGTTTCCAAATGGGTCAAGGAGGACAGCAGCAGCTTTGCAGTATAAGCAGAAGTCCAGGCCATGTCGCTGTGATTCTCATTGGAGTCTTTTATTGCGATGGGAAATAGTTAAAAAACAACAGAAGCAAGGCCAAATCTCAAAGGGGCTGTGAATTTAAGAGGTCCTGTGCTTCCTGATCCCAGGTGATCTCAGACCTGTTTGGACCATAAACCATCTGAGCTTGGAGAGGCTGGTGCTTGGGCAATTGTTAAACAAATCACACCAAAGGACAGGACCCTGTCGGTGAACCATGACTGAGGAGTATTTGAGGCGTAAAATGGAAACAAGTTCTTCAACTCCTCATCTGTGTTTTTTACACTGTTGTGTAATGTTTATCTTAAACCCAACAGTGGTAGATCAAAATCAGTGGACCAAGGAAGTTGAAGTTGTCTGTAATTTGGACATTTTAAGAATTTGAAGTAAAACAAAACAGATACAGTGGTACCTCACCTTACGAAATTAATTCATTCCAGAAGTGGTTTCGTAACGTGAAAAATTCGTAAGTTGAGTAGCTATTTCAATGGAAAAAGCCTGATTCGTTCCAAGGCCCCGATCCAAGTGTTTTTTTATAGTGTAACTTTTTTTATAGTGTAACATTGTGTCCTGTGTGTTTCTCACATTTGTCTCTCGTTTAAACACTCAAACTTTCATAGATTTTCAACAAAATGTATTAACAGTGAAGTGTGTGTGGGGGGGGAGAAAACTGCGCTCTGACACGTGTGATAGTGCAGCATGACCCGGCGCGGAGCTGACAGCAGGTCTAGACCAAGGTCTAAACCTGGACTGGACCAGGACTAAACCTGGAATAAACCAGGACTAAACATGGACTAAACCAGGACTAAACCAGGACTAGACCAGGACTAGACCAGGTGGATTAAAGCAGCGAGGAGGGGACTGCACGCAGTCTGAGCGCATGAACACATGAACGAGACCCATGCAAGAGCCGCGGGCTCCTCCTGGTTTAGTCCAGGTTTAGTCCTGGTTTAGTCCAGACCACCGCGGCTCCTCCTGGTTTAGTCCAGGTTTAGTCCAGACCACCGCGGCTCCTCTAGACCTCCTATAGACCTGGTTAGGTCTAGAGGAGGTCTAGACCACCGCGGCTCTTGCATGGGTCTCGTTCATGCGTTCATGCGCTCAGACTGCGTGCAGTCCCCTCCTCGCTGCTTTAATCCACCTGGTCTAGTCCTGGTTTAGTCCTGGTTTAGTCCTGGTCTAGTCCTGGTTCAGTCCTGGTTTAGTCCTGGTTTAGTCCTGGTTTAGTCCTGGTTTAGTCCTGGTCCAGTCCAGGTTTAGACCTTGGTCTAGACCTGCTGTCAGCTCCGTGCCGGGTCATGCTGCGCTATCACACACGTGTCAGAGCGCAGTCTTCTCCCCCCTCCCCCTTCCCCCCACACTTCACTATTAATAATTTTGTTGAAAATCTATGAAAGTTTGAGTGTTTAAACGAGAGACAAATGTGAGAAAAGTTTAAATCCAGTCTGAGAAAAGCGTATAATGTGTGTGGCTGAGCGTGCATTATTTGAATTTTTGAGATTTCGTGTTTCGTAACTTGAATTTTCTTTGGTATCTAGAGACCAAAATTTACCGTGAAGGCGTTTCGTAACTTCGTTTGTTGGGTCATTCGTAAGGTGAGGTACCACTGTATATATCTAATGGTAGAAACTATACTCTCTCATGGATCTATTCATTTGAAGAATATTATCATTTCATTATGTTTATTACACTTTTATGGAGCCTCAAATTTCCCTTTAAAAAGTCGCACTTAGGACCCTAAGGACATAAATGTCCACTTACAAAAACAGCTGTAAAAACAGCATCAAATATTTTTTCATATTTTTTTAAAAGTAAATCCAAAGATCCTTTCATAAAAAATATAATAAGATTCACAAATGATTTCACTCACCCTGTTCAAAACTATTTTCCACCCTCTTTATATTAAGTGTCAAAACCCTTTTATCTACTTGACAGATGACTGAATAAACTAGACAAAATGCGCTGTGTAATTGTACTTAATTGTAACGGATATTTAATCACTGTTGTATCAGATGCCCCGGAGGTAGAACACTGGATTATTCATACAGACCTCACCTACTGTATCTGATTTTTTCCATTACAGTCTTGTTTGTGCATCTGCGATTGGAACAAAACAGTCTTTGTCAATATTAGTGGAGCTGTAATTCTATGTGTGTTGAACAGTGAGGTAATGCTTCGCTGAATGGGGTGAATAGGTAAAGAAGGTGTGTGCAAATAGACACACTTCTGTTATCTGTTACTAAAGTACAAGTCATCACAAGTACAAGAGAGAAAGAGGAGAGGCTGAGAGGGCTGGGAGGGAAGCAGGATCATGTCTGGATTGATTTTATGATTGCACTCATCAAAGAAACCTGACATCATTTTTATTTTAATTATGATTTTTATCTAATAATGGCTGTGAATACATTACTCTTAGGCTTATGTAATGTTCAAAGAGTGCACGTGCGTTTTCTAGTTTTGAGGTGGGTTGAGTCGGAAAAATATTAATAAAGTATTTTAAGTTTTGGAGATAGGCTAATAATAAAGTGTGACTTAAAGGAAAAGTAATGTTTTTTTTTTACAATCTGAGCCTTCTTTCGGCAATAAAACAAGTAGTTTTACTCACCCATAGCACTTTGGTGTCATTTTGAGCAGTTTCGTAGAAGTTATGTTGTAGCGTATCCGTTAGCATGAGTACTCGGGGCATTACTTTGCGGTCTCCAAATAACACAAACTTTTGCATTTTTAAAATCATAGAAGCCCGATATCTTAGTCTACGATTTCGTGTGGTCAAAAGTGGCCTGTAATCCGAGATTTAGCCATAGTTTCGAGTAGATGAGGAGGCCAGTGCGCATGTGCGGACTGTGCTCTCAGCTCCCGGGACCCAAACATGAAACGCAAAGCTGTAAACTATGGATAAATCTCGGATTACAGGCCACTTTTGCTTCAAACGAAATCGTAGACTAAGATATCAGGCTTCTAAGATTTGAAAAGTGCTAAAGTTTGTGTTATTTGGAGCCCGCACGGGGCATATTACATGCTTGGGGAATATATTATATGCCCCGAGCTATGGCTAAGAAGTCGCGCTAGGCTAACGCTAATCTAAAACATCTCTGGAAGTGCTCCATATGACACCAAAGTGCTATGGGTGAGTAAAACAACTTGTTTTATTACCGAAATAAGGCTCAAATTGTAAAAAAAAAAAAAAGTTACTTTTCCTTTAAATGTGTGTGAATGAAACAAAACACAACTCTAGTTATGTTTTTAATTAGGTAACAGCATTCTAACATGGCGTAAAGCTCACAAGAATCTATTTTATGTAGTATAAGACCTTTAACAGCTCCTTTTACCTTTTGTTCAGTAGAGACTGGTAATTCTAGAGCTGAAATGATCCAAACGATTCTAGTGCAAGTGTGTAGAGCTTAAAAAACACAGTGGAGCACTTCCTGTATTACCACATGACATGAGTGTTTTCTGTTTGAGAGAAGAATATGTGTGTTAAACGTGTGAATGAAACAAAACACAGCTCCAGGTATGTTTGTGATGAGGAAACAATAGTATAACATAGATCAGAAAATAGTGTAATATGTAAGTTAGAAAACTTTTACTTTAAAATAATATATATAAGTATGAATACAGTGGTTGAAAAAAAAAAATACTCAAGAGTACCAGAATAGCTTCCCCATACTCACTGTCTGGATGTAAAATCAATTTGAAATGAAGGTAATTGGAAAGAATTAGAACAGACTGTATGTATAAATGGACATAGTTAACATGCTCGCTGCCGTTTTCCAAATAGGAAGTGAACATGGGAATAGGAAGTGAACATGGGAATAGGAAGTGAACATGGGAATAGGAAGTGAACATGGGAATAGGAAGTGAACATGGGAATAGGAAGTGAACATGGGAATAGGAAGTGAACATGGGCGCATTTCTGGTTCGATCATCTCTGCTCCAATTCACTTTCTATTGAAAAAAACGTCACCCCTTTCTCTGTAACTGCTGCTGTCAGAGTCCTCATTTTGTTCTTAATAACCTGTTCATAATAACCCGTTCCACGTGATCCTGGTTTTTATTTCACTATTTTCTCCCTAAGTCAAGATATGAACATTAATAGCACACAAATTAGGCGCCTTCTTTCCCTGAGGTCACTCCCACTAGTGTGAACAACAGGTTTGATTGACAGCGACATTGCTAAGAGCTCTGGATTGGCATTTTGCTTTCTATGATACGGTCTGAATTCCAAATACATAACTCTACTCCGAATTCGCCCCTACAACTGCGAGCCTTGATGAGCTTCATTTGACTGGAGCCAAACGCTGTGGGGGACGTCACACTCGCTCAGGGCCGGCCCAAGCCTTTATGGGGCCCTAAGCAGAATTTGATTTGGGGGCCCCCTAGTCACTATTTTTGAATATTTTTTTCCCAAGGTTGGGGCCCCCCAACTGGTCTTGGGGGTCCCCTGGTTGCATGGGGGCCCTAAGCGGCCACTTAGTTCGCTTATGCCTTGGGCCGGCCCTGCACTTGCTTTAAAGGTCCCATGGCATGACATTTTCACTTTCTGAGGTTTCTGAACGTTAATGTGAGCTTCCCTACCCTGTTTAGAACCCCCCCCCACCCCACCCCCCACCCCCCCCCCTGGTTAAAAATTGTGAAATGTCTAAACTGAGCATTTGCGATCCTTTTCTGTGTTACAAAAAATCTGAGCTCAAACGGGCGATTATTGACGTCAGATCGAAAAAAGAAATGCAAATGCAGTTCCACCCCCGTCTGTCTGAACTCAGCGTCTCTGTAAATCACGCCCAGAGAGTTTGGACTGCGAATGCGCTAGGCAATGCGAAATACGTTTTTTTATTTGCCTGGAGGCACGTCCGAGTGTTTCTAGGCTCGGAAGTCCTTTATCTGAACCTCTGGACCTTTGAACAGCAGTGGTTTAATTTTATTTTCTGTGGAAATGTGTTTATTTTTCAATGGAACGCTTCAAATCTCTCCCCCCGTGCAAAAACAAGGAAATGGATCAGCTGAGGGCTCAGAGCCGAGAGCGGAGAGTTTGGCCACGCCCCCACCCTCTACTATAGGCCAGCTCTTTTCTCCTCATTTGCATTCAAGCAACAACGCCCAGAATGGAGTGTTCAGAGAGAGAAAAATTACTCTTTCTCATCTTATCTCTGTTTCTCATGCACTGAGTGTTGATTTTGAAGAAGGATTCATTTACAGTATTAGGGAACCATTAAGGAGCCATATAAAAGCATCAAGAAGTACCATGTCATGGGATCTTTAAGTCCACTTTTTTATACAGTCTGTGCTTGGATGGGAGTCCGCTGAGAATATGGTGGGCCATCAGTGACTCAATTTCCAAACCAGTTACCAAAAATGTTATCTGTTATAATAATTTTGCCACCATCCTGTGGTGGCATCAGCCATCCTGTACGGTGTGGCCTGCTGGAGCAGCAGCATCACAGAGAGGGAGAGGAAGAAGGTCATCAGGAAGTCCTGCTCTGTCCTGGGCTGTCCTCTGGACTCTGGACTCAGTGCAGGAGGTGGGGGACAGGAGAGTCCTGGCTAAGGTCACCTCTATGATGGACCATGAGTGTCGCCCCCTGCAGGACGCTCTGTCGGCTCTGGAGAGCAGCATCAGTGACAGATTCACCCTCGCTGTGTGAAGGAGAGGTTTCACAGGTCTTTCCTTCCTGCTTCTGTCAGACTGTTCAACGAACGCTGTTAATATGTCATTCAACTTTATCTGCACTACAATATTCAAGTATACTCTACAGTCTATTTTTAAGTCTATTTTTAAATTATTCTATTCAATTATTCTGTTTTATTGCATGCTACTTTTTCCTGCTGTTCTTGATCTGTGCGTTGCAACACTGGAATTTCCCCACTGTGGGACTAATAAAGGCATATCTTATCTTATCTTATCTTATCTTAATTTTGTTGGTTTACTTACTTGGCCTGTGTTTTGGTGGTTCTCAAATGTTTGTTTTTTACTTTTAACCGATGCACTCAAGAAGGCCCTGCACAAATTGACGAACTAACATCAGCTATAATATTCATTACCTGCAGATACAGCAATTCCTGGTGATAATCAAAACAAAACAAAACAAAAATCATTAAAAACATCAACTCGAGGTAGTCGGGTTTGTCACTGCACACAGGTATAGAAACAGGCCTGTCTCTCAGCAGCCCGTATTAGTGCAGATAAAAGTGTAAGTCTGTTATTACAGCCATGGCCCTTTAAACCTGATGGATGGACTCTGAAGTGTTGGAGTAAAAACAGTGTGAACTGCTCCATCTCCAGGGGCTCATTCACAGAAGTGCTGACAGGCTCTGCAACCTGATCTCCAGCCTCACACCAGAGCCCGTCATAAAAAGCAATAGTCACCATGGACTTGACGCATGTACTACTCTACTGTATATGTCGCTACTTCTTAAAGGGCCCATGTTACTGTATTTTCTGATCTATGTTCTAATGTTGTTTCCTCATCACAAACAAACCTGGAGTTGTGTTTTGTTTCATTCACACATTGTGTTTTGTTTCAACAGACAAACCCTGCTTATTTAGGTTCTTCTCTTCAACAATATACAGTGGTACCTCACCTTACGAAATTAATTCGTTCCAGAAGTGGTTTCGTAACGTGAAAAATTCGTAAGTTGAGTAGCTATTTCAATGGAAAAAGCCTGATTCGTTCCAAGGCCCCGATCCAAGTTTTTTTTAATAGTGTAACTTTTTTTATAGTGTAACATTGTGTTCTGTGTGTTTCTCACATTTGTCTCTCGTTTAAACACTCAAACTTTCATAGATTTTCAACAAAATGTATTAACAGTGAAGTGTGGGGAGGAAGGAGGAGGGGGGAGAAGACTGCAGCATGACCCGGCGCGGAGCTGATAGCAGGTCTAGACCAAGGTCTAAACCTGGACTGGACCAGGACTAAACCTGGACTAAACCAGGACTAAACCTGGACTAAACCAGGACTAAACCAGGACTAGACCAGGTGGATTAAAGCAGCGAGGACGGGACTGCACGCAGTCTGAGCGCATGAGCGCATGAACGCATGAACGAGACCCATGCAAGAGCCACGGGCTCCTCCTGGTTTACTCCAGGTTTAGTCCTGGTTTAGTCCAGACCACCGCGGCTCCTCCTGGTTTAGTCCAGGTTTAGTCCTGGTTTAGTCCAGACCACCGCGGCTCCTCTAGACCTCCTCTAGACCTGGTCAGGTCTAGAGGAGGTCTAGACCACCGCGGCTCTTGCATGGGTCTCGTTCATGCGTTCATGCGCTCAGACTGCGTGCAGTCCCGTCTTCGCTGCTTTAATCCACCTGGTCTAGTCCTGGTTTAGTCCTGGTTTAGTCCTGGTTTAGTCCTGGTTTAGTCCTGGTTTAGTCCGGTCCAGTCCAGGTTTAGACCTTGGTCTAGACCTGCTGTCAGCCCCGCGCCGGGTCATGCTGCACTATCACACGTGTCAGAGCGCAGTCTTCTCCCCCCTCCCCCTTCCCCCCACACTTCACTATTAATAATTTTGTTGAAAATCTATGAAAGTTTGAGTGTTTAAACGAGAGACAAATGTGAGAAAAGTTTAAATCCAGTATGAGAAAAGCGTATAATGTGTGGCTGAGTGCGCATTATTTGAATTTTTGAGATTTCGCGTTTCGTAACTTGAATTTTCCTTTGTTGGGTCATTCGTAAGGTGAGGTACCACTGTATTCCAATTTGTCATGCCATCTGGTAATACAAGTGCTCCACTGTGTTTTTAAACTCCCTACACCTTCATTAGAATCATTTGGATGATTTCAGCCCTGTAATTGCTAATATTTACTGAACTAACGGTAAAAGGTAGCTGTTAAGTAGAAAACTACCGCTTCATGACATCATTAGGTGTTAGTTAGTATAAGATAAGATAAGATAAGACTTTATTGATCTCACACAGGAGAAATTTACTTGTCACAGTAGCTCCAGGTAGGGACAGTTTGAACAAGAAGACAAGTGCATGCAGGCAAAAAAAGGCATAAAGATAGGTGATAATAATAATTAAAAAAAAATAAGTAATAAATCGAATAATAATAATAGTAGTGATAATAATAAAAAAGAGTGACCGGGAGAGTATTGAAAAAATTGGAAAAACGATATTGCACGATAGGAGTATTGAAAAAACAACAATATTGCACATTGGGAAAACGATACTGCACGGTAGGACTATACAGTAGAGTTATACAGTCTGATGGCGGTGGGGATGAACGATCGGACTAATAATTAGGATTACTCAAACATTTGTGAATGAAGCAAAATAGAAGAGTTAATATTGCGTCAGATAGGATCTTTGAAGGAATAATAACGTTTTTACAATCTGAACCTTATTTCGGTAATAAAACGTCATTTACTCACTCATTGTACTTTGGCGTCATTTGAAGCATTTCCGGAGATTTTGTAGTTTACCGATATCCATTTAACGTGAGTGCTCAAGGCATACCGTTGCGGTCACCAAATAACACAAATTTAGCACTTTTTAAATGACAAAAGCTCAATGTGTTAGTCTACACTTTCATTTGAGTCAAAAGTGGCCTGTAATCCAATATCCAGCCATGGTTTCGATTGGATGACGAGGACAGTGTGCATGCGCGCATTCATTCAGACACTCAGAACTTTTCTGTTGCGAGTGAGACATGGCTGAAGATTCGGACTTCGAGACTGAAGAGGACTTACTTGAGTATGATGGCCGTCCCTATCGTTTTGAGCCTGAGTGTACGGATGAGGAGGTATTAGAAAGAAGGAAGTGGAGACAGTTTGAGGAGCAGCGCACCAGAGAACAGCAAGTGACCATCGCATTACTTCTCAGAATCGTGCGCTGAATCTGCTGGCTTTCCTTCTTTTCCTTTGCTGGTAAAAAATCGTCCGGACTGGAGTGGGTACTGCAAACACGATGGTCCAAACGTCTTACAGCTTTGCCTTTCATGTTTGGGTCCATTCTCAAGGCAACGAGCCACAGCTTCAATAACTCCGGATTGTGACGAGGAAGCCTGTGAAAACTCAACTTCGTCCAAGCTGTCATTTTATTTTCACAGCCAGGATAAATGCATGTTCGCACCATTTCGGGTTTTCTCAAGCAGAGATGTTTTCTTCTTCTTATTCCTTTGCTTCTTTATGACTGTAACCGAGAGCTGAGAGCGTCGTGTTATCTGCAAATCAGCTGTGAATACACGCATGCGCGCTGTCCTCGTTGATGACGTCATCCAATCGAAACCATGGCTGGATATCGGATTACAGGCCATGCACTTTTGACTCAAACGAAAGTGTAGACTAACATTGAGCTTTTGTCATTTGAAAAGTGCTAAAGTTTGTGTTATTTGGTGACCACAACGGTATGCCCCGAGCACTCACGTTAAACGAATATCGCTAAACTACAAAATCTCCGGAAATGCTCCAAATGACACCAAAGTACAATGGGTGAGTAAATTACTTTGTTTTATTACCGAAATAAGGTTCAGATTGTAAAAACGTTACTATTCCTTTAAAGCTGCTTTACCTAATTTTACTGTCTTAAACATTTGAGACATCCATCCATCCGTTTTCTTCCGCTTATCCGGGGCCGGGTCACTGGGGCAACAGTCTAAGCAGGGACGCCCAGACTTCCCTCACACTTCCTCCAGCTCCTCCAGGCGGACTCCAAGGTGTTCCCAGGCCAGCCAGGAGACATAGTCCCTCCAGCGGGTCCTGGGTCTTCCCCGGGGCCTCCTTCCGGTTGGACATGACCGGAACACCTCCTGAGGGAGGAGTCCAGGAGGGATCCCGTCAGTCTGCCCCAGGGCAGCTGTGGCTACAGAAGGTAGCTTACCACCACCAAGTGTGGAGTGAATGAACGGTGAACTATGGAGCGCTTTGGGATGACAAGGCATGTCATGAAAGGCGCTATATAAATGCAATGGAAAAAAAAAATAAAAAATCCAGAACAGATGCCCAAGCCACCTCAGCTGCTCCTCTCAACGTGGAGAAGCAGCGGCTCTACTCCGAGCCCCTCCCGTGTGATTGAGCTCCTCACCCTATCTCTAAGGGAGCGTCCAGCCACTCTATGGAGGAAACTCATTTCGGCCGCTTGTATCCGCAATCTCGTCCTTTTGGTCATTACCCAGAGCTCATGACCATAGGTGAGAGTAGGAACGTAGATTGACCGGTAAATTGAGAGCTTCGCCTTTTGGCTCAACTCCCTCTTCACCACAACGGTCCGGTACAACGACCGCATCACTGCCTCAAGTGAAGGAGTTCAAGTATCTCGGGATCTTGTTCACGAGTGAGGGGAGGATGGCGCGTGAGATTGACATTTGAGACAGAACTAGTTAATTCTTCACTTAACTTATGCATTCTGAGCAATCTAATTATTCACCATGATGAGTTTATAAGCGTTGTTTTGCCATCGCAGTAATGCTAACAACCACTAGCATGCTAAATGATTATCCTGATTATCGGACAATAAAACGGTTTCTTAGATGCAGATGGTACGCAGGAGATATATTTTGACCTCAAGAGCTGCTTATACAATATATCTGTACTGGGGCAAGGCAAATTCGGCTGAAAAATACATGGGGAAAATTGGTAAGTATTAAAGGTGCATTGTGTAACTTTTCTTGTGGAGGGCCCGTCAAATGCTTAAATCTCCATGAAGATGTTATTGCTTTGTCAGAAATGTTTCACAGTATGGTATTAAACCTTTCTATCTTCATGGAGACCAAACCAGAGCAAGTTACAGCTCAGATCTGTGGAGAGGCAATCCCGCACACAGTCAGAATGTCTGTTTTTCTAGGTATTTTTGAGTGATAAAACCACCTGTAATTGAATAAATGTAAAGTAGAGCTGTTTAAAGGAAAAGTAACGTGTTTTTTTTTACAATTTGAGCCTTATTTCGGTAATAAAACAAGTTGTTTTACTCACCCATAGCACTTTGGTGTCATATGGAGCACTTCCAGAGATGTTTTAGATTTGCGGTTAGCCTAGCGCGACTTCTAGTCATAGCTCGGGGCATATAATATATTCCCCGAGCATGTAATATGCCCCGTGTGGGCTCCAAATAACACAAACTTTAGCACTTTTCAAATCATAGAAGCCCGATGTCTTAGTCTACGATTTCGTTTGAAGCAAAAGTGGCCTGTAATCCGAGATTTATCCATAGTTTACAGCTTTGCGTTTCATGTTTGGGTCCCGGGAGCTGAGAGCACAGTCCGCACATGCGCACTGGCGTCCTCATCTACTCGAAACTATGGCTAAATCTCAGATTACAGGCCACTTTTGCTTCAAACGAAATCGTAGACTAAGATATCGCGCTTATATGATTTGAAAAGTGCTAAAGTTTGTGTTATTTGGAGACCGCAAAGTAATGCCCCGAGCACTCAAGTTAACGGATACGCTACAACATAACTTCTACGAAACTGCTCAAAATGACACCAAACTGCTATGGGTGAGTAAAACTACTTGTTTTATTGCCGAAAGAAGGCTCAGATTGTAAAAAAAAAACGTTACTTTTCCTTTTAATGTCATACTGCGGAACATTTCAGGTAGAGCTATGACTGTGTAGTGATGAGTCAAAAGGGAACTGTGTGGATCTGGTAAAAGCTTTTAACGCTTTCCATAATCAAATAAATACAGAAACACGAATGGATAGATTTAGTTACACTGGCAAAAGAAACATGATTCACTCTGCCATCCTTTGTCATCCCTCTAAAATATATTAAACCTTGAGTAAGAAATCACTGACTGACTAATCTAAACTAAACTAAAGGTGTACAGCCATAACATGTGGCATGGGATGAACGCACACTTCTCCACACTTCTCCACTTCTTTATAAACATGTGAGTCTGGCCCCTGAATCTCCCCGAGCTCAGACAGTGTGATTGAAAGGTGGATTTAACTGTTCAATGTAAAACTAAACTTGAAAATCTGGTAAATAAGGCCATGAAGGTGATTGGCAGGAAAGAGTTTTCCTCTCTGCAGGACATTTTTCAAATCTCTGTTTTCACTCAGGCCAAACGCCAACTTCTGTTGCATTCTAAAACAAACCTACACAGCAAATGCACACTTAAGTCACTTTATCTCTAATGTGTTTCAGCCAAATTTGCTGAATTTAAAGGAAAAGTAATGTTTTTTACAATCTGAGCCTTATTTCGGTAATAAAACAAGTTGTTTTACTCACCCATAGCACTTTGGTGTCATATGGAGCACTTCCGGAGATGTTTTAGATTAGCGTTAGGCTAACGCCGTTAGCCTAGCGCGACTTACAGCCATAGCTCGGGGCATTCCCCGAGCATGTAATATGCCCCATGCGGGCTCCAAATAACACAAACTTTAGCACTTTTCAAATCATAGAAGCCCGATGTCTTTAGTCTACGATTTCGTTTGAAGCAAAAGTGGCCTGTAATCCGAGATTTATCCATAGTTTACAGCTTTGCGTTTCATGTTTGGGTCCCGGGAGCTGAGAGCACAGTCCGCACATGCGCACTGGCCTCCTCATCTACTCGAAACTATGGATAAATCACGGATTACAGGCCACTTTTGACCAAACGAAATCGTAGACTAAAGACATCGAGCTTCTATGATTTGAAAAGTGCTAAAGTTTGTGTTATTTGGAGCCCAGACGGGGCATATTACATGCTCGGGGAATGCCCCGAGCTATGGCTATAAGTCGCGCTACGCTAACGGCGATAGCCTAACGCTAATCTAAAACATCTCCGGAAGTGCTCCATATGACACCAAAGTGATATAGGTGAGTAAAACAACTTGTTTTATTACTGAAATAAGGCTCAAATTGTAAAAAAAACGTTACTTTTCCTTTAATGTGTGAACTTAATGGTTGTTATGAATTCTATTTGTGTAATAGGGTTAGTGCAGTAACTTGGACATTTTTGTTACCCTCTATTATATATTATATTTGATGAGTGAGCTACTGTACCCAAACAATTTCCCTTGTGGATCAATAAAGCTTGTCTAAGTCTAAGTATAAGTTATCTGACTATAGTGTGGTGTGTGACTGTGTTTTTAAGGTGCGGGTAGTGAACCCAAGACAAATTTAGCCTTTTGGAGAATAACACTTATCTGGATCTTGATGTTGAATTTGCCAATCAAATCAAGGGTATGCATAGCTCATCCATATCAAAACAAATATGGCTGCTTATGAGGAAAAAAGAACGGAAAACAACATCACAGAGCTCTGAAAAACATGGTGGATTTCTGCAGAATCAGTGAGCAAAGCCCTGAAATCTGATGATCATTTGTTTCAATGAAATAAACAAATCTGATCACAAGGTACTGTCTGAATAGAGAGATAATTATTAATTATTCTGCACATTAGAATAACATGTGAGATGAACAGGAAATGACCTTATACAGGCCATCTCTGTCACACTGTTTATCACTGGGGCAGAGTAAATGGACTGCAGGCCAGAGTCAGTGTCAGAACCTGCTCTCCTCAGACAGCTTTGATTAAAACCAGTGTAACTTAAGACCGGCCCAGTGTGTGTGTGTGTGTGTGTGTGTGTGTGTGTGTGTGTGTGTGTGTGTGTGTGTGTGTGTGTGTGTGTGTGTGTGTGTTCGTCCCTATTCAAAAGCACAGGCCAACACCAGCTAAAAGTGTCCTATCTTGTTTCCTGGCTCGTCTCCTACACCCTCATCTTGTGACCTATGGGCTTTCCCCTGCATTTATTACGAGCAAAACAACTGCGATGGAAGCGTGAAAGATTTATCGCCTAGAAATCGGGGTTTGAATGGCTGGAAATAAAAGCTCAAAAAGCTCAAAAGGAAAAGTAACCTTTTTTTTTACAATTTGAGCCTTATTTCGGTAATAAAACAAGTTGTTTTACTCACCCATAGCACTTTGGTGTCATATGGAGCACTTCCAGAGATGTTTTAGATTTGTGGTTAGCCTAGCGCAACTTCTAGCCATAGCTCGGGGCATATAATATATTCCCCAAGCATGTAATATGCCCCGTGCGGGCTCCAAATAACACAAACTTTAGCACTTTTCAAATCATAGAAGCCCGATGTCTTAGGTCGTTTTCACACCTGCCTTGTTTGGTTAGCTTAAAACGAACCAGAGTTCGTTTGCTCCTTTGATTCGGACCTTTTGTTCTGGTGTGAATAAAAACCAAAAGTCTCGATCTGGAGCAAACAAGCGGACCGAGACCACCTAAAAAGCTCGGTCTTGGTCCGGTTCCATACGAATCCTGGTGCGGTTCGTTTGAGGTGAGAATGCAGACCGGACTCGATCCGACACAAGTTGGCTTTTTGTACTTGACGAGCTCCCGTCGTATGACGAAACGAAACGAAACGAAACAAAACGAAACTTATGAGGCTTACTTACGTTTTGCGTGAAGAGCAAGAGTCAGAACTTGTTGCGCACATGAGCGCTGTCCTCTGTAGCCGTCTTGCCCTGTGTCTTCTTCGTTTGGAAATTGATTGTAAAATAGTGTAAACCTCACGATGCTGCTCAAACATTTGTGCAAACTGTAAAAACTGAGCAAACCATATCGCTAAGGCTAGATTGAAAACAGCACGTAACACCGTCATTCTCCTCCTTCCGGGTTTGGACACCGACAGGGCTCATTCTGTCCAATGGCTGAGCGACCTCAGCACACGTGCTTTTGTTTATAGATGTTAGTTCGCTTGGGGAAAAACTGCAGTGTGAAAGCGAACCACACCAAAATTAAAAAAAAAATAAAAAATTTGGTCCGGACCAAAGCAAGTGAACTATCGGACTTTCCTGGTGTGAAAACGACCTTAGTCTACGATTTCGTTTGAAGCAAAAGTGGCCTGTAATCCGAGATTTATCCATAGTTTACAGCTTTGCGTTTCATGTTTGGGTCCTGAGAGCACAGTCCGCACATGCGCAGTGCTGCATTCACATGTTCTAGGAGTCTTTCAGATGGTACTTCACTTAGCCCAGGGCTCTCAAGTTTTGAGCGGGGTCGTGCGTGAGACTGCGTAATTTCCGAGGAGCGGGGGGTGCGAGTGAACAATTTTTCCCGTCGTGCTTTGAGTGCCTTTAAACAAATAAAACATTCTATTATTTTTACATACGTGAAAAGTCCATGAGGAACTTTAATAAATGTGTCAATTTAAACAGGAAATATCCGTTATTGGCTACAGCTGTAGGCCAAATATCGGATACCTACTGATTACAAACATTCATCTACATAGAATACCAAGACTAAGCCAGGACTAAACCAGGACTAAACCAGGACTAAACCAAACCAAGACTAAACCAGGACTAGACCAAGACTAAACCAGGACTAGATCAGGACCAAACCAGGACTGGTCTGGAGAGTGACTCACCTGTTCGGAGCTGCAGGTGGCTCCGTGTGTCCGCAGCACAGCCGGTACAGTACACCGGGCTCCGAGCGCCTTTCCCGGCTCACCGCAGGCTGAGGGTCCGCTGACAGACCGGGGGAGAGGAGGAGACAGCGGGGGAGACAGAGGAGGAGACACAGGGACACCCGCTAACTGAGATTTTTTTCCGGGGAGTGGGGCGAGGAGGAGGGGGGGTTGTTTTTTTCGCTGAAAACGCGCGGTGCCTGCATAAACTGAGCCACACAGACCGATTTTCTGGGCACCAAAACAAACAAACAAAAAAAATCAGCGTGAGAAATGCCATGTGTGGCGTGTGAGTGTGTGAACACGTCGAATTGCGTGTGTCACACTCTCAATGCGTGAGACTTGAGAGTCCTGCTTAGCCTCTGTAACTGGCGTCAGGGTTGCCTTGTGTTCATTCGGGCCATGATCTTATCTTTCAGACACTGCCTCGTTCAGCGTGATGTTTACTGGGGCTTCGTACCAAGTCTCTCGTTGGGGAGTTGGTGTTAGCTCCCCTCTGACCTGGCGTCCTGGCTCCCCCTTGCCGTAGCATTTGTGTTGTAGCTCATCATCTCTAGTTGTGATAGCAGTTGCCGTTAGTGGATGTTGGAACACTGAGCTACTTGTTGTTTGGCCGTTAGCTTGGACTGTGGGTACCAAAGTGACAATTTCTCCCACATCCTGTTCATGTAACCCCTCTGCCTAGGGTTACTGGAGTAGTAGCATTTCTACTATATATACAGACACACACATATATATGAAAAATAAAATATACTTAAATATGCGCTGTTTGTGATCTAAGTCTTGATTTTGAAATTATATCTCAGATTTAATCACAACATCTCAAAATATGGATATTTTAAACCATTCTACTTTCTTTAATTTCATTTTTTATATAATTATGCCTTATTTGACACCTGTCTCCTGTTACTTATTTAGAATGTATTATTACCATTTATAGTTTTTCTTTGTGTTATTATATTATATTGTGAACTTCTGAGTCCAAGTAATTTCCCTTGTGGATCAATAAAGCTTGTCTACATTTTTATGCCTTATCCTGAACGTGGTACAAAACAACTACAGCAGCACTGAAGCATCTTGAAAAGGTGAAAATGACAAGCCTGAGTACACAATGTTTGGCACTAAGCACATTGTGAAGCGCTGACATCATTTTGACGAAGCAGCGCCATAAAGCATTTGTGAAAGATGGCCGCCACATTCCAGCCTGGTTCTGTAGACCTGCTGCTCTCTCAGTATGTTCTAGGGTGTGACATACCATGCTCAGCTGACTGAGCACTAAATCAGGCCTTCAGTCAGGTACTTTTGTTATTCTTCAAGTGTGAAGATATCACCATGGGTTTGTAACAGAGGTGGAACAAGTCATGTGTTCAACTAAATGAGTTTAGCAGCAGGTGTGTGCAGCAACTTTGGGTTTCACCGCAGACATGTTAAATGGACTTTTCAGAGCTTTTAACCATGTTACAGTTGTTTCCCCTCACCATTTAGTCACCGAAAGTTGTATTTAGAGTCATTTGTGCATGTTTGAACAAGCTTTTTAATCTCTTATTTTCAAGATCCCACTTTGGCAAGCAACTCACATTTTCACTGCCACCAGTACACATCCACTGCTTTGTTTTATTAAGTTGTTTCAGATTAATATTGTGATTTAAAATGTGCAGATTATAACATACTGATGCAATAGATGTCATAGATTACAGCCGCTCCTCTACATACGAACATTCGACTTACGAACATTCAGAGTTACGAACAGGGGACAAAAATGGCCTCTTTAACTCCCCTCTCAAACCAATTCTTTTCCCTGGCTAAGATCTAAACCTCACTGTCCTCAAAAGAATGGCCCGTGGCTTCTAGGTGAAGATGTACGGCAGATGGAATGGAGTAGACCACATTGCTTTGCACATTGCAAGCAATGTGGTCTACTCCATTCAGTGTAGTGAAGACTGCAGTGAGCGCTACACTGGAGAAACCAAACAGACACTTCACAAGAGGATGTACCAACACAGACGGGCGTGCCAGAGTGGACCGTCATCTGCCGTACATCTTCACCTAGAAGCCACAGGCCATTCGTTTGAGGACAGTGAGGTTCAGATCTTAGCCAGGGAAAAGAACTGGTTTGAGAGGGGAGTTAAAGAGGCTATTTTTGTAAAAAAAAAAAAGAGAATCCGTCGTTAAAGAGAAATGGGGGAGTTAGACACAACTTGTCTCCCATTTATAATTCGATTCTCAAACCAAGTCAAAAAACAGACAAAGAAACATTAGGGCAGACGAGCCAGGGCAGAGGGGTGGAGAGGGTCGTTAGGCTTGAATAGGGAGGCTAAACTAGTCGCCAGAGAAATTTGAAAAACATAGAGACAGATTAGTGGAGCTATTTCAGTGTAGTGAGCTCCTCCCTGCAGCGAGATATAAACAGTGTCTAACCAGCACTCTAACCAGAACTGACGAAGCCTCTCGGATGAGCGGCGAAACGTTTTCAACCAAACAAACTTTGTCCAGTTGACAAATTGAATTTCTCCTTTTATCCTGTCAGACTCTGTTAGACCCTGTCAGACCCTGCATGAGGCCTACATGAACCTTCAGTGCTTGGCTCCCACATTGCTCCCACATTGCTGTTATTGCTATTATTATTATTATTATTATTATTATTATTATTATTATTATTATTATTATTATTATTATTATTATATTTATTTATTTTAATTATTACTTTATTCCATTCTTGCCTGCATGGTCTTCTGTTCTGACCGTGAGAGCGAGCAGACGTCTCTCTTTTTCCTCTCTTATCTATTGCTCCTGCTGTCTGCGTGCCTCTCTTGTTTTTGTCATTTTCTCGCTTTTTGGAGCAGATTTTCCAAATTCCAAAAAGATGGATGTGATCAGCTGGACCCTCAGCGCTATTGATACTCTTTTTTCACGGAGGAGTGCTGCTCCGGGAGAAGCGGTGTGTCCAGGTGGTACTTTTGCTGCTGGATATGCGAGGGACTCGTATCGTGCGTGGCAAGTCGTATGTTTGGCACCAATGTACCTGGAGGATGTGGAGGATATTTACGTATTTGGATTTCTGATAGCTGGACATCTGTTAATTGGCCTGGGATTGTCCATGATCTATCGCATAATTTGTAAACTGGCAGCTTGTAAAGAGTCCCCTAAGCTGTCTGCCGAAATTTCGAGCCATTGTGAAGCCGTGGGGGATCTCGTGAAAGGATTACATCAGAAAGTGGGACAGGTTGAGGTCCTTTTGGAAGGATTTCAACCGAAGGAAACATCTCGACGTTTGGATATCATCACGGGGATGGTGACAGAACTGTGTAAAGCCAACGCAGCGCAGTCTGTGCGCCAAGAGGAACTAATGAGATCTCTCATGAATCTTCATGGCGATATGAAGATGGGGGTCTGGCACCCGAGCTCAGTCTAAATTATTTACCTGGGTCTCTAAAAATGTATTTTCATCAATGCTTAATCAACCCCCCTGGATTATTCTCTCCTGTGAAAATCGGTCCCAAAACAGTTATCTGTGTTTTGACTTAGCCTCCCTGCAGAAACAAGGCCAAGGCCACAGAATGTGGTTTGTTATCTGGACTCTACATAAACATAGCACACACTCTTACACTGTCACTGGAAACAGAAACAATAGTAGAAATTCCTGTCTTTAGAAAGGTCTGATCTCTGCTCTCGGTTCAATCAACTTCATTGATTTCCAATCTGACCCCTTCCTTATGTAACCAACAAAAAAGATCACCTTATGTTATATCTCCAATTGTTTTTTCTGTCATTACATGTTGTTAAACTGTCACTGATTGTACTTGTATTGCATCTTTTCTGTTCTGCATCTCCCAGTCGGCGGCGCGCGCAAGTGCCGCGGCCCCTCCCCTAGCCCACTCTATCACTGTCCTGCCTGGTTAGTGGGGAAACGAAACTTCGAATTCATTCTATGTACATGTACATGATTGTTTTTCGACAATAAAGCAAACTATGACTATGACTATGACTATGCACTTTTCTTTCTTGTTTTCAGACTGTCCTGGAGCTACTGTGGCAAGTACATTTCTCCTATGTGAGATCAATAAAGTCTTATCTCATCTCATCTTAAATCACATTTTCAGAGTTGACTTGAGTTAACACACAGTGTGTAATACACAGAGCTAAGTGAGTTTAAAACAAATCATGATCAATATAGCCCAAACATTTATGTCAGTTTAATTAACAAAATTAATTTAAAAAGTGTTTCATCATAACTGAGAAATGTATAAAACTGTACCGTGTATGACTTTTGTGTGTTGAGATATGCTGACCTCTATTGGATTGAAATCACAACTACAGCCTGTGTTACTGTGTTTTGTTTACAGTGTAACAGCGACACCTGCTGGACAATTATGCGCAGTGGCTTTTACGATACACTTCGAAACGCAGATTTGCATTGAAAATGTTCTTTAACCTTGAGGACACGAGACAGAGGTGTGTCATTTTGAACTATCCACATGTTCAATGAATCCCTTTATTTCAGAAAAAATAAAATAAAAATAAATAATCTCCAGAAGTGACACAGACCAGGCCTCTGTGGAGTCTAAACGTGCTGAGAATTAAACTTCCTCTGAAAACACTATTCGCCTGTGTATGTTGCATCTCCTGTTTATGAATGGAAATGCAAGCAATTTAAAGGAAAAGTAATGTTTTTTAACAATCTGAGCCTTCTTTCGGCAATAAAACAAGTAGTTTTACTCACCCATAGCAGTTTGGTGTCATTTTGAGCAGTTTCGTAGAAGTTATGTTGTAGCGTATCTGTTAATTTGAGTTCTCGGGGCATTACTTTGCAGATGTTTTAGATTTGCGGTTAGCCTAGCGCAACTTCTAGCCATAGCTCGGGGCATATAATATATTCCCCAAGCATGTAATATGCCCCATGCGGGCTACAAATAACACAAACTTTAGCACTTTTCAAATCATAGAAGCCCGATATCTTAGTCTACGATTTCGTGTGGTCAAAAGTGGCCTGTAATCCGAGATTTAGCCATAGTTTCGAGTAGATGAGGACGCCAGTGCGCATGTGCGGACTGTGCTCTCAGCTCCCGGGACCCAAACATGAAACGCAAAGCTGTAAATATGCCTAAATCTCGGATTACAGGCCACTTTTGCTTCAAACGAAATTGTAGACTAAGACATCGGGCTTCTATGATTTGAAAAGTGCTAAAGTTTGTGCTATTTGGAGCCCGCACGGGGCATATTACATGCTTGGGGAATATATTATATGCCCCGAGCTATGGCTAGAAGTCGCGCTAGGCTAACCGCAAATCTAAAACATCTCTGGAAGTGCTCCATATGACACCAAAGTGCTATGGGTGAGTAAAACAACTTGTTTTATTACCGAAATAAGGCTCAGATTGTAAAAAAAAAACGTTACTTTTCCTTTAAGACCGTCTATTTACAAAGCACACCCGCAGCCAGCACGTAAACATTCAACAATGACGCCTGGTGGTCAAATAAACCAAGGCAGGTGCGGTAGATGTCCTGCAGGGAGGGGAGAGAGACACCCACGAATCTCTCAGCTGCTCTCACTACTCGGTGTAGCTTTTTCAGACAGGACACGGTGCAGGTGCCATACCACACAGTGATGCAGCTGGTAAGGATGTGGCCTATGGTGCCTCTGTAGAAGGTGCTCATGATGGAGCTGGGGCTCTCTTCAGCTTGTGGAGGAAGTAGAGTCGCTGTTGGGCTTTTACTGGCCAGTGATGCAGTGTTCTTTGACCAGGAGAGGTCCTCAGAGATATGTGTGTGCTCTCCTGAAGTCTGTGACAGTCTCCTTTGTCGTCTCCACATTCACGATTGTGTTGAATGCTGAACTGAAGTCAATGAACAGCATTCTAACATATTAGTCTCTGGTGTCCAGGTGTGTAAGGGCTGAGTGCTGAGACTGCATCATCGGTCGAAGCAATAAGCAGTGTTATGTTGGTGGAGGAGAAGAAATACAGGCGGCATCAATCTTCTGTCACTTTTAAAGGTCCCATGGCATGAAATTTTCACTTTCTGAGGTTTTTGAACGTTAATGTGAGCTCCCCTACCCTGTTTAGCCCCCCCCCCCATGGTTAAAAGTTGCGAAATGTCTAAACTGAGCATTTGCGATCCTTTTCTGCGTTAGAAAAAATCAGAGCTCAAACGGGCGATTTTGAACAAGGCACCTGATTGACGTCAGATCGAAAAAAGAAATGCAAATGCAGTTCCACCCCCGTCTGTCTGTACTCAGCGTCTCTGTAAATCACGCCCAGAGAGTTTGGACTGCGAATGCGCTAGGCAATGCGAAATGCGTTTTTTTATTTGCCTGGAGGCACGTCCAAGTGTTTCTAGGCTCGGAAGTCCTTTATCTGAGCCTCTGGACCTTTGAACAGCAGTGGTTTAATTTTATTTTCTGTGGAAATGTGTTTATTTTTCAATGGAACGCTTCTAATCTCAGCCCCCGTGCAAAAACACGGAAATGGATCAGCTGAGCGCTGACAGCGGAGAGCGGAGAGTTTGGCCACGCCCCTACCCTCTACTACAGGCCATCTCTTTTCTCCTGAGTGTTGATTTTGAAGAAGGATTCATTTACAGTATTAGGGAACCATTAAGGAGCCATATAAAAGCATCAAGAAGTACCATGTCATGGGATCTTTAATGCAGAGAACACTCTCTGCATTAAAGGCATGGCACAGTGATGGAAAGAATACTTTGAAACTGTATTTAGTTACAGAATACTGAATACCTGCAGTAAAATATATTTCATAATGTATTCTGATACATGATTCTGAATACTGTACTTAGAATAACTTCACAGAGTTGCACAAAAGTTATAGTGATACAAAGATGCTACATAGGATTGGAAACAGCTTTATGTTTGTTTTATATGTTCTATTGCTGATTAGAGAAGGAAAAATTACATATTACATCATTATATTTTTTCTCTCTAATATTCTGCAGTTTGAAGCCTAAATTGAAAATCACGTACCGCCAAGTATTCCTCTGATTTTAGAAAAGTAACTCTATTCTGAATGCCACCAAATGAAAAACTAACTCTACCGGAATACACTTACTCAAAATATGTATTCATTAGTATTAGTATTCTCAGTTACTTCCCAACATTGTATGTTACATTATTTATCACTCACTCCAGTCCAGTGTCTTATATCACACACCATAACATGACCAGAACTATTCTTACACTGTAAAATATGTTGACTTAAACTGGGAACTGAGTTAAACATATTTAGATTTTTGTCCTCACAAAAGGTTATCTTCAGTGGTGACAAACAAGCACACATCTAAGCAAGTAAAAAGTATCAAGTAAAACTTATTCATGGAATAATCAAATAGAAATGCTATTTACAGCAAATGCACACTTTAGAATGTGGTTTTAAACAGCAGATACCTGACATTTTCATTTGAAACATATACTAAGTCTAATCAACCTTACCAGAACAGAGAAATGTACTATTTCCATGTATTTATTTGTGCCAAATTTTCTCTATTAATTGGAATGGTAAATGCTCTATGTATGTAAGTGTCCCACACTATCAAATTTCAAAGAAAATTTTGGTGAAGACACAAGAGGGACAAAAAGTTATGCCATTCATTTCATTTTTATATCCTCTCTATTGTTTTGGGGATTCCAGAATGGTATAATACCGTATTGGCCCGAATATAAGACGATGTTTTTTGCATTGAAATAAGACTGAAAAAGCGTGAGTCTTTACATTCGAGGTCTAGACATTATATCCATTCACAACGCTAGATGGCGCCAGATATCTTTAAAGCGAATGCTGAACTGAACTCCCCAGGCCAAAGCGATCTGCGAAAGAAATACACAGAGTGGCTCCTGTCTGGTGATCACGCACTCACACCGACAGGAAAGATTCAGAAGCCTCCGGTACGTTTGCTCTGTGAGTGGATCCTCCACGCATGGGATGCAGTTTCCCCAGAGAGCATCATCCACGGGTTTAAAAAATGTTGCATATCAAATGCCCTGGACGGCAGTGAGGATGACGTGCTATGGGAGGAGCCAGCGGAGCCCGAGGATGGGAGTGAGGACAGTGACACTCAGAGGATGTTTGTGAGGAGTAATGTTCTGACATGACAGATCTCAGCTACTCTCAAGTTTAAACCAGTTTGCATTATTTTATTGCAATGTTTATCCTTATTCAGATTTGTTTCAAGACTACAGTTACAGTTAGACTTCACTTTGATGGTTAATGCAGTTATTATCACAGTAGATTGGTTTATTTACATTTCAAAAAACAGAAGCCATTCATTTACAAATGTGATTGCACTTTAGTTTACATATTTAAATGTTCAGATATTAAGATGTGATAGACAGTTTTTGCATGATTTGAATGAGGCAAAATAACATGTTTTTTTTCTCTCAAATATATTGTTGTAATCATTTGTTTCAGATGTACTGTAATTATTTTCTGTATAAAATTAAATTTGGTTTTCAAAAAGTCTTTTTTCAAACTTGAGTCTTGAAAAAGAGGGGGTCGTCTTATAATCAGGGTCGTCTTATATTCGGGTCAATACGGTAAGTCAATATAGGTGACTGGAAAGTTCTAATAAAACTGTCAAAGTCAAATAAAAAAATAAAAAAATGTCCCAGATTATCTAATATATCACACACTCAGATATTGTAACGTTGCTCTCTACAGGTGAGCTTTGTAGTACTGTAATATGGATAGTAAATCAGTACTGAGTTATTACATTTACATATTTCTAAACACAACAAGTATGCCTTTATTTTATTTTCCCAACCCTGATTTAAGAATGAGCAGGCTGCATGGTATGGTAAGGATACATCATGAGCCTTTCAGTGCGTTTCCTTGTTCCTATGGCCAGAACGCAGGCACATTTAAACACCAGGATGAAAATCAGACATCCATAAAACCACACATGGCTTATAAAAATGCCTTTTATTTCAAATCCACGTCCAGATGTTTTGCGTATCTCCCACATGTTCTGCTCCTCACATGTTCCACACATCGAGCAGAAGTGTCCACACTCTGGTCTGTAAACGTGACGAGCTGCATGGATTTATTACCTTAACCACTGCGAAAAGGCGCACAGTAAAATCACCACCTCCTCTGGAAAGACTTTAGATTAGGCTGTAAAAAAAAAAGGGGTTAAACGTCTAAACTGGTATTATTTCGATCATTTTAAACCTTCATTCAATGAGGAAAGTGCTAATCTAAAAATAAATGTCACAATCTCAAACAGTAGGGCTACTATCCTCAGGGAATAACTATAAAATCAATTAGTATTTATGAAATACATATAAGACAACAGACACACACAGAAGGTGGGTGGGATGGGGGACGCAACATTTACCTGACTTATAATGCAAAAGTGTCCTCTTAAGATTATTATTATTATTATTATTATTATTATTATTATTATTATTATTATTATTACTATTTTTATTATTATTATTATTATTATTATTATTATTATCTAAACGGAATTGGGGTGCAACATTTATCTGACTTATAATGCAAAAATGTCCTATTAAGATTTTTTTTTTTTTTTTTACAGTTTATTATATAAAGGGATGGGGGATGCAACATTTACCCTACCTGACTTTTAATGCAAAATGTCCTGTAAAGATTTTTCTTTTTCTTTTTTTTTTAAATTAGGCCTATTATTATCTAAAGGGATGGGGGACGCAACATTTACCTGACTTATAATGCAAAAGTGTCCTTTTAAGATTATTATTATGATTATTATTATTAGGGGGCCAAGCACCGAAGGTGCTTAGGCACCCTATAGGAATTGCTTTGCGTTGCCTAGGCAAGTTGCCTAGGCAACCCTTTGATCTTTCCTTTGATGTTCTGGTCTCAGGATTATTATTATTCTCTATTTTTTCTTCAATGGGAGTCTATGGCAGCCCATAGAACCATCTGGTAAAAAGTTGTGAAATTTGGCATGCACATTCCAGCCAGTCTCCTCATTACCCACAGCAATTTATAGGTCCCCAGCCCCAACCGTCTAGTGGCACCAGCAGGTCAAAGTTGCAGAAATTTGTCAATTGCCTAGCAATGCACCTAGCAACCTTTGATCTGTCTTTGATGTGTGTGTTCTGACAGGGTTAGACCCTGACCCTGTCAGACCCTGTCAGACTCTGTTAGATCCTGTCAAACGGTGCTTGGCCCCCACATTGCTGCTTGCAGCTATATTTATTATTAGTAGTAGTAGTAGTAGTAGTAGTAGTTTTTTTTTTTTTTTTTACTATTTTTATTATTTGTATTATTATTATTTTATTATCTAAAGGGATGGGGGATGCAACATTTATTTTTATAATGCAAAAATGTCCTCTTAAGATTCTTCTTTTTTTTTTTTGTACCTTTTTATTTTATCTTCTAAATTAAAGTCTTATAGCCTAGTGAAAACGTGGCTATAAAAATTACTACCCTTTGCAAGGAGGCGTGTTTTTTTTTTTTTTTTTCTCACCAAATACGTAATGACAGAGTGAAGAATGTGCGTGCGCCTCTCCTGCTGACATTACGGGACGTGCTCTGCGGGGTTCTGTACGTGGCAGCGATAAAACATCCTCCCTGTGCGCTATTCATAACCCCGGAGAGCCGAGCTGCCCTGCGCCTGGTTTCGCACTGTGCCCTTAATCTTCCAACACCAGGGACATAAAGGTAAGACGAGATTTAATACTTAAACAGAGTCGCTAAAAACCCGTCTCCCCTCTCATCCATACCGCCTGCTACATGTTAGCGTGCGCCACCAACACGTTACGCTGTCAAAACAACGTCCCAACAGGTTTTTGTAGCGGATAACGGTGTGTTAGAATGATTCTGTACGTTTAAGAAAACAAAATCTGCAGGTGAAATGTCATAATTTGGTTAATTAAACACGCATTTGTTTCATACTCGATATGTTTACACGCGTAATACGAGACGAGGCTTTCCGTGCGTAAAAGCGAAAAGTTTCAAAAGTTTCCCGCTAAACACCGCATTTTCAAGCTATTCCGCAAAGACATTACTTAATATCGACACGGCAGTTTCTTTACTACTCAAATTCTCTGTTACAGACCGCATAGCCTAAGGGAAAGTGTGGTCATTGAGCCAAAAAAATGCGCTAATGTTCCGAGTTTTCTAGAAGACACGTTTGGCGTAACGTCACGTCCCAAACATCCAGCTGAAGATGGAGCAAACGGGGTCAGCGTGAGGAAAGCGAAGTGAGAAATTCAACACGAAATACAGAAAACACTCTGTTCCACCTTACGATCTTATAATACAGGAAGTGCTCCACTGTGTTTTTAAACTCCACACACTTTCACTAGAATCATTTCAGCCCTGTACTGATCAAAAGGTAAAAGGTTTGGAGCTTTGGAGATGTAGACAGACTAATAACAGAAGGTTAAAGGAAAAGTAACGTTTTTTACAATCTGAGCCTTATGTTGGTAATAAAACAAGTTGTTTTACTCACCCATAGCACTTTGGTGTCATATGGAGCACTTCCAGAGATGGTTTAGATTTGCGGTTAGCCTAGCGCGACTTCTAGCCATAGCTCGGGGCATATAATATATTCCCCAAGCATATAATATGCCCCGTGCGGGCTCCAAATAACACAAACTTTAGCACTTTTCAAATCATAGAAGCCCGATGTCTTAGTCTACGATTTTGTTTGAAGCAAAAGTGGCCTGTAATCCGAGATTTATCCATAGTTTACAGCTTTGCGTTTCATGTTTGGGTCCCGGGAGCTGAGAGCACAGTCCGCACATGCGCACTGGCCTCCTCATCTACTCGAAACTATGGCTAAATCTCGGATTACAGGCCACTTTTGACCACACGAAATCGTAGGATAAGACATCGGGCTTCTATTATTTGAAAAGTGCTAAAGTTTGTGTTATTTGGAGACCGCAAATAAGTGCCCCGAGAACTCGCATGATGGAGATCGCAAATCTAAAACATCTCCGGAAGTGCTCCATATGACACCAAAGTGCTATGGGTGAGTAAAACAACTTGTTTTATTACCGAAATAAGGCTCAAATTGTAAAAAAAAACGTTACTTTTCCTTTAAGCAAGAAGGTTCCGGGTTCGATCCCCGGGTCGCCCAAGCCTTTCTGTGTGGAGTTTGCATGTTCTTCCCATGTCTGGGTGGGTTTCCTCCAGGCACTCTGGTTTCCCCCACCAACCCAAAACATGCTTAGGTCCTGACCAAGTCTAAGCACCAAGATCATGGAGATGGTCCCGGGCGCAGTATGTGCTGCCCACTGCTCCTAATGACAGGATGGGTTAAATGCAGAGAACAATTTCTCCTGTGTGAGATCAATAAAGTCATTCTTCTTCTTCTTACTCGTGTGAGTGAAACAAAACATAACTCCAGGTATGTCTTTGAGGAGGTAACAACATTATAACATGGCTTACAGAACACAAGAGTCAATTTTGCACAATATAGGACCTTTTAAGAAGTCAAAGCCACTCAGAAAATTAAAAAAAAAATTGATTAGTTGAGTATGTGCATCTGTTTTAGTTTTCCTATGCGTGAACTAGAACTGAAATACGTCTTTGGGCATGAGGTGGGGTCCTTCCTGGATAATCACAGGGCAATAACAGCCCTATAACCATTCACACAAATGGTCCTTTAGTTTGGTTTATAAAAATCTACGCATTCCTTAAATTTGTGTTGAATTGAAACACTGCCGACCAAAATGTGTTTTCGATTGATTACAAGTATGGTATATTAATATGGAATACAGTAACCGAAATATCGTGATTTTGTATTGTCAAAGGTCTCTCAATAATATCGTGGACCATCACAATATATCAAATCACAAGACTCTTTGCTTTAATTTATAGTAATGGTGCAGCAATAGCTTAAAAAAAACTGAGGGAACTACATAGTATAGAAAGCTTTATTGTCATTGTAAACAACGAGATGAGATTGAAATGGACGGGTCCATGGACCTTAAAGGTCCCATGGCATGAAATTTTCACTTTCTGAGGTTTTTGAACGTTAATGTGAGCTCCCCTACCCTGTTTAGCCCCCCCCCCATGGTTAAAAGTTGCGAAATGTCTAAACTGAGCATTTGCGATCCTTTTCTGCGTTAGAAAAAATCGGAGCTCAAACGGGCGATTTTGAACAAGGAAACTTATTGACGTCAGATCGAAAAAAGAAATGCAAATGCAGTTCCACCCCCGTCTGTCTGTACTCAGCGTCTCTGTAAATCACGCCCAGAGAGTTTGGACTGCGGAGGAGCTACGCAATGCGAAATGCGTTTTTTTTTTATTTGCCTGGAGGCACATGCGAGTGTTTCTAGACTCGGAAGTCCTTTACCCGACCCTCTGGACCTCTGAAACAGCAGTGGTTTAATTTTATTTTCTGTGAAAATGTGTTTTTTTTCCATTGAAAAGGCTCTCCTTTCCTCCTTCGCGCTTACACACGCGGAAGTGGGGCCAGGCACAGCGCACCGCTAAAACAAGGAACCAGCGGCGCATTTGCCCCCCACCCGCTCCTCTAACCAATCTGTGTCTTTCTCATTTGCATTCAAGCAACAAGGCCCAGAATGAGGTGTTCAGACAGAGAGATTATGACTCTGACTCTGTACATGTGTCTTTCTCATGCACTAAGTGTTGATTTTGAAGAAGGATTCATTTACAGTATTAGGGAACCATTAAGGAGCCATATAAAAGCATCAAGAAGTACATTGTCATGGGATCTTTAAGACATGGATTGATTTAGTCCTGGTTTCGTTTTTACTGAATGTTCACAATACTGTATATAGTCTATTTAGTGCTACTTTCTGTAGCAAGTGTCACTTTAAATGAATGCTAATGTTCTGAAATAAGATCTATGGTCTGTCACTGTTTTTTAAAGCAGACTTTTTCTGCAAAATCAACTTTTCAGAGCTTTTATGTTATACTTTTTATGTTCTTAAGATGCGTGAAGAATCCCTCAGTCGTCCAGGTAAACAAATTGAATTTCTCCTTTTATCACTTTTTATGTTATACAGTAGTTCCCATTTACCCTCTCAAAGTTGTATTTGGAGTGATTCGTGCACATTTGAGTAATCTTTAGTGATGGGACGAGACATATGTTGCGATTCAGTTCACGAAACCAAGACAAGATGAGATTTTGATATGCCATTCAGTTCATAATTTTTGCTTTATTTAATTTTACAGTCTTGCTGTCATTGTAGCAATGTTTTTTTTGGCATCTCAGCTTCTCAAGAGGAGCTACTCAGCAAAGTGAACCCCTTTTTCATTCAAGGCAAATGTAAGAATGTAAGGAAAAATCTCACAAGATAATTTTCTTTATGTGTGCATAATCATGTGGCAGTTTTGTCTTGTGAGATTTTGTGGCACGAGATCTTGTCCCATCCCTAGTCATCTTGAATCACTTATTTTTATGATGCTCATATGAGCTCATCCCCCATTTTCACCTCCTCCAGTGCACGGCCACTGCTCTGTCCTTACTTCATTCTCTAATTTTATTTTTTTAATCAGTGATACATGTAGAATTTGGTATGGTCGCATAGTCATTTTGGTTAAAGTTAACAAAAAATACTCGCTATAGTGTGATCCGCAAATATTCCTCCGAGTTAATGAGATATGTGCTCTTTGACACAGTCTGGTAATTGTCTAAATGTACGCTGATCTCAATGGGACTTTCCTGGTTAAATAAAGTCAAATTTGTAAAAAAATAAAAATGAGTTTGCAGTGCTCTTGTTCATCCCTGCCCTGGCCTGTGTAAACGGCATGGCCTCTAATGCTAATATTTGCCTCAGACATGTCTCTCTCTGTAAACACAGAGTGTTGGTGAATGAGCTCCAAACCCACTGTATTTAACCTGCTAAACCTAGAGTAAAACACAGTGATGGTGCACAGATGCCCTGAGTCCACCCACAGCTCAGTGACATGATGGTAACATACAAGAAACAGTAATTACAGACTTAAAGAGATTACAGAGGCTATTTTAGAATCCCTTCATTAGATCTGAAGTTATAAAAGAGCTATTATTAGTATTACCAGAAGAAAAGAAAATAACAAGGTGCAATGTGTAACTCAATTGTGGTGGAGGGCCCGATCCAGCTTTTTCAGTTTCAATATTGATTTCAATACTAATACTTTAATATCTGCGATACCCGATATTAACCGGTGCAGAGACTGAAAACATTTATTTTCATTAAACAAAAATAGAATGATAAGATATATGGAATTATATCATTTTATTTTTAATTTTATATTCAAATCCTCAAAGTAGCCGCCCATTGACTTTATCACAAAAACCTTTAACATAGTAGTATATTTAGTTACTTATTTAGAGGTGCAATGCGTAACTTTTTGGTGTGGGTCCATCACCTGCTTGTTTCTATGGATATGTCACTGTTTCTGCCTGGAATATTCCACAGTATGACATTAAACAGCTTTGAGTTTTTATGTGTTTTTTAGATGCATCCAAAGCATTCGATAGGGTGAATCACCAGAAGTTATTTATGAAGTTGATTCAGAAGGGTGTACCCAAATACATTGTGCGTATTTTGATGTATTGGTATGCACTGCAGATTAAGTGAGGAAACAGTGTGTCTGCCCAATTTATGTTCTGCCCCCCTGTCTGACCCCATTGCTGACCCTAAATTCTGTCCCCAGTTTTATTTAATTTGCATTTGGATGAACTGTAAACAAAGCTTGAAACATGTAAAACTGGTTGTGTGGCTGAAAATCTTGTTGTGAATCATTTAGTCCGAGCACTGCTGGTCTCCAGCAGCTACTCAACATCTGTTCCTCTTATGGTGTGGAGCACGATATAAAGTATAATACAACCAGGAGCATGGTCATGATCTGTAGGACCAGAGAAGACAAGCACATGAGATATCCTGACTTTGGTCTGTTGAATGTTGTGTTGACTGTTACAACAAAAATTAAAGGAAAATTAACGTTTTTTTTTACAATCTGAGCCTTCTTTCGGCAATAAAACAAGTAGTTTTACTCACCCATAGCAGTTTGGTGTCAATTGGAGCAGTATCGCAGAACTTATGTTGAGCCGTTCTGTTCTACTAGTGATCCCGTATCCGTTAGGGTGAGTGCTCGGGGCACTGATTTGCGGTGTCCAAATAACACAAACTTTAGCACTTTTCAAATCACAGAAGATCGCTGTGTCAGGGTAGACTTTTAGTAGATTCCAAAATGGCCTGAAACCCGATATCGCAACAGAAAAGTAAAGTTCAGAGCGGTGTTAGCTTCTTTCGGACTAGCGGTGTTTACAAAACAGCTGAGTTCACGCATGTGCACTGTCCTCTCTGATGACGTCATCAAATTAAACTATAGCTGGATATCGGGTTTCAGGCCGTTTTGGAATCCACTAAAAGTCTACCCTGACACAGCGATCTTCTGTGATTTGAAAAGTGCCAAAGTTTGTGTTATTTGGAGAGCGCAAAGTAATGCCCCGAGCACCATGTTAACGGATACGGGATCATTAGTAGAACAGAACGGCTACAACATAACTTCTGCGATACTGCTCCAATTAACACCAAACTGCTATGGGTGAGTAAAACTACTTGTTTTATTGCCGAAAGAAGGCTCAGATTGTAAAAAAAACATTACTTTTCCTTAAGTATCTTGGGCATGTCATCACTGCAGACATGCCAGATGATGATGATATGTATGTAGGATGCTCTATGCTCAGGCAAATACTCTTATGCATAAGTTTGGCTCTTGTACAAATTATGTAAATTGTTGTTTAAATCATATTGTACACCACTGTACACAGCCCACCTCTGGATTCATTACAAACAAGCCAGTCTGCAAAGACTGCAGCTGCGTACAGTGACACTTTGCGGGTGCTGTGAGGAGGCTACGATGGACGAGTGCGACTGAGTTGTTTGTTACTGCGCGAGTGAACACTCTGCAAGCTGTACTAAGAACTTTAATGTATACTTTTATCTGCAGACTGAACAAATCAGACAATGGAATAATAATGGCACTCACAAATTTGAGACTCAGTGCAATATGATGTCAGTCCAATATGTGGAGACAGTGGTATGGCTGTCTTTTAAAAACATAAATTTATTGTTTTGTATTGCCACTGTCGTTGTCTGTTTTAAAAAATGGATCACGAGTCTGGAGTAAAGATTAATTGAATTGAATATTCAATTATAGGTGGTTTTATAGCTCAAAAATACCCAGAAAAACAGGTATTCTAACTGTAAGCGGGGTTGCCCCTCCACATCCACAGATCTGACCTGTAACTTGGTCTGGTTCGGTCTTCATGAAGATAGAAAGTTAATACCACAAAATATTCCAGACAAGGCAATAATATCTCCATAGAGAAAAGCATTTGACAGACCCTCCACCAGAAATGTTACGCAATGCACCTTTTACTCTTTTACTCTTTTTCTTTTCTTCTTTTTCTTTTCTGCCTAACTACATACATCTTGCTTCTTATAGTTGTCATCTTCTGTACCAAAAAAGTAGGCCATAGTAAAAATTATAATTAAATCAACTGGTATATTTAACCAAAATTCACCTTTCAGGCGTTTGTTTGCTCATAGTGCTGATCTTTGAGAGGCTCTCCTCTGCAAATCAACACGGGTACATTTTAACTGACACTGTTGGCTTACAGTTTACTCTCAAAATGAATGCGCTCATGTCTGGACTATTTAACACGGTTTATCTATTTTCAAAATACACGCACAGCTTGAGCCATGTCACTACAGTTTATCTAGCTCACTTTTAATAACAGATAGGAGAGTTGTTGTAAGTTGTTGCTTTCTTGCCAAGAACATTCATTCTTCAAGTGAGAAGAGCATTTATCTTGTGACTGGAATCGCTCCTACGTGATATCGAGCTGAGACATGTGGGAAAAATGCATCTTTATTTGAGTATGCAAACTGTTTTCATATTACAATTTAGCTCATTTAAAGGAAAAGTAACGTTTTTTACAATTTGAGCCTTATTTCGGTAATAAAACAAGTTGTTTTACTCACCCATAGCACTTTGGTGTCATATGGAGCACTTCCAGAGATGTTTTAGATTTGCGATCTCCATCATGTGAGTTCTCGGGGCACTTATTTGCGGTCTCCAAATAACACAAACTTTAGCACTTTTCAAATCATGGAAGCCCGATGTCTTATCCTACGATTTTGTGTGGTCAAAAGTGGCCTGTAATCCGAGATTTAGCCATAGTTTTGAGTAGATGAGGAGGCCAGTGCGCATGTGCGGACTGTGCTCTCAGCTCCCGGGACCCAAACATGAAATGCAAAGCTGTAAACTATGGATAAATCTCAGATTACAGGCCACTTTTGCTTCAAACGAAATCGTAGACTAAGACATTGAGCTTCTATGATTTGAAAAGTGCTAAAGTTTGTGTTATTTGGAGCCCGCACGGGGCATATTACATGCTTGGGGAATATATTATATGCCCCGAGCTATGGCTAGAAGTTGCGCTAGGCTAACCGCAAATCTAAAACATCTCTGGAAGTGCTCCATATGACACCAAAGTGCTATGGGTGAGTAAAACAACTTGTTTTATTACCGAAATAAGGCTCAAATTGTAAAAAAACGTTTTCCTTTAATCCATTAATCGCATCATGTCGTTGGCATTGTCTTGGCTAGTGAAAGTGTAATATGGAGCCTTTTACATTTTAAATGGACCTCATTGTCTTTATGAAAATTTGATTGCTGTTGTGGTGAAAACTGGAATTGTTCAGCAAAATGGCATCTTGAAAATAAGTGATTAAAGATTGTTCAAACATGCACAAATCACTCCAAATACAACTTCAAGAGGATTAATAAGAAGGGAAATATACTATACTATAACATGATTAAAAACTCTGAGAAGTCCATTTTTTCTAGGTGTGTTTTCCAGTACTGGATTCACGGACTTCGGAAACTTTTCGAGTTAGCTCTGGAATAATCCTGATGAGTCATCGTGATGAAGGGGATTTTTTTAATAACTGAAATGTGCACTTCCTGGGTTGCCCCCACCAAATGAATGATGTCACTAAGTGAAACTCTGGCAACTTAAATGACAAAACAATTTCAGTGATTAGCATTATAATGTTGTTGAGTAGAGCTGTAGTCGACTACAATTGTTAGTTAAACACGTGGCAATGGCGAAAGCTCTCAAAACTATTCCGTATCTCTTTGTATCTGACCCAAACAGTATAAATACCAAAAAGTACAAGGAAACAATGACTGATTTAATTTGCGAGTCATGGGTTTAATCTGCATTTTTCCATATGAACATATAGAAATCCTTATAACCTAAATCAAATGAGTAGTTGCCTAATAGACATTTTGGTCGATGAAGACTACTTCGACCGATTAATCAACTAAACAACTAAAGACCTACAGTTATTGCCTAAAATAATTACGATTAACAATTACAGCACAATAATTATTACAGTTGCTGACAATATAAAAATGTTATGGATAGGAATAATTATAATTGCTGTTATGAATAAGTTCAATTTTTAAACAGCTTTTATATACTTTGTAAATAGATGAAAACAACCACGATGTAGCAGAGTTCATAGCTTTTTCCTGCAGGTTTTGGTGATAAAATAGCAACTATATTTGTTGCCGATTATCACGATTGTATAAAATGCTTATTGATTATTGTGTATTTTTTATTGCGATAAACAATATTATTGTTTATTGTCCAATCCCTACCTACAGTCCTAGCTGACAGACACTTTTAACATAGTATTTTGTAATAATATAGCTAAATGTAACTAGGGATGCACCAATCCACATTTTTCACATCCGATCCCGATACCTGAATTTGGATATCTGCCGATACCGATACTATTCCGATACCAAAACTGTTTGTTTCAATATTATCATCATTATTGTTAAACTACAAATAAACTCATCTCTACAGGCAAGTAGGCCTATGATATGAACAAATGTAAGCAATGCAAGACCTATACTTATAGGTCTCGCATTGTCTCGTAGAATAACATGCACTTTTTTTTAGCGGGATCTCCCAGTGGTTTAAAGATCCCATGACATGGTACTTCTTGATGCTTTTATATGGCTCCTTAATGGTTCCCTAATACTGTAAATGAATCCTTCTTCAAAATCAACACTCAGTGCATGAGAAACAGAGATAAGATGAGAAAGAGTAATTTTTCTCTCTCTGAACAGGCCATTCTGGGCGTTGTTGCTTGAATGCAAATGAGGAGAAAAGAGATGGCCTATAGTAGAGGGTGGGGGCGTGGCCAAACTCTCCGCTCTCAGCTGAGCGCTCTCTGATCCATTTCCGTGTTTTTGCACGGGGGGAGAGATTAGAAGCGTTCCATTGAAAAATAAACACATTTCCACAGAAAATAAAATTAAACCACTGCTGTTCAAAGGTCCAGAGGCTCAGATAAAGGACTTCCGAGCCTAGAAACACTCGGACGTGCCTCCAGGCAAATAAAAAAACGCATTTCGCATTGCCTAGCGCATTCGCAGTCCAAACTCTCTGGGCGTGATTTACAGAGACGCTGAGTACAGACAGACGGGGGTGGAACTGCATTTGCATTTCTTTTTTGGATCTGACGTCAACAAGGTGCCTTGTTCAAAATCGCCCGTTTGAGCACTGATTTTTTCTAACGCAAAAAAGGATCGCAAATGCTCAGTTTAGACATTTCACAACTTTTAACCATGGGGGGGGGGGTCTAAACAGGGTAGGGGAGCTCACATTAACGTTCAAAAACCTCAGAAAGTAAAAATTTCATGCCATGGGACCTTTAACATCTCTGTTATGGATGCTGCGATTGTAGCTCGGTTATGTGAGCCTCTGCACTTTTTTACCTGGAGCACCGCACAACAGAGCCCGTGTGAATCGCGGTCAAGCCAGTGCACAGTGAGGCTTCTCAGTGACAATGGGCAGACATCCGGTGTCCAAATATCTGTAGTAAAGCTCAGATCTGGAACTCTTTTTAGCTTCTCAGCTAACTTGGTTGACACTCGGTTGTAGAGTTCGGGTAGCACAGTCTCTGATAAATAGCTTCCGCGTCTTGGTACAACGGCTTTGCAAACATTGCACGTTGCTGTCTTGCTTTGAGGTGTTTCTAGTAAAAAGTATTTCCACAGAGCGGACATGTTGTGATGAAAAGTTGGTTAACTGCCTTGTGCTGCTCAATGCCATGCTCAATGTTCGCCTGCTAGCTCGCGCTGCTAGTTTGCTTGCTAGCTGACTGCAAACTGTGGAATGGATTTCCAGAACGGAGGCGTGTCTCATCATTACTCTGTGTCTCATTGAGATACACCTTTTGCAGCAGGAGCCGAGCAGCCAACAGGGAATCACTTGTGGAGTCATTTCAGCAGATAATGTGTATATACAGACATGGCTCATGGATCAGAAATTTTCGCAGGTTGGATCGGAAATTTCTGATCCATGAATTACGTTGATATCTGAACCCGATACTGATAATGGATTGGATCGGCCCCATCCCTAAATGTAATAGTACAAATAAAGAAATGAAGCTGTGTGCTAAGGGAAAGGCTAGAGGAGGGGTCCGGAGCCATATGCGGCTCTTTGACCCCTCTCAGTACAGCGGTCCCTCGTTTATCGTGGTGGTTACGTTCTAAAAATAACCCACGATAAGCAAAATCCGCGAAATCGTCAGCTTTATATTTTACAATTATTCTCCATGTTTTAAGGCTGTAAACGCCTCACCACACACATTCTACACTTTTCTCAGACATCCTGTACAGGAGACACGGAGGAGAAGGACTGATGAATCGGCAAAGGTCTACAGTCCCTTAGCCAATCACGACGCAGAAATGCGCGTTGATACACTATAAAAAAAAGTGGCCAGCGAGGCCACGAAAAGTGAACCACGATATAGCGAGGGACTACTGTATTTAATTAAAATGTATTTTATTTTAGTTCATTTTCAAAATGTAATTCTATGGCACAAAGGCAAAAAAGCCATTATATGCAGTGTTATTTCATTTTAAATTTCAAAAGGGTTTTGTGGCTCCCAGTGTTTTCTTTACTGTGTGAAACGGCTCCAAACGGCTCTTTGAGTGGTAAAGGTTGCCGACCCCTGGGCTAGAGTGTTGCAGCATGTGTACAGCGGAGCTCAGGGTCGGGCTCAGAACATGTTGATGACAGGTAAATATATATAGTCTTTTTCCAGGATAGTGTCAGAGAGCTGCCTGTTTAAACTTGGACACACACACACAGCTGTAAAGTTCAAGTAAAGGCACGCAATCTGGTTCTCTCATTTGTGTTCAAGAGTTTAAAAGCTGGGGGAGTACTTTCTGTTTCAGTAAGAATATCCTAGATTAGGAGTAATAGTAGAATGTTAACTATATCTACCAGAAAGTATACTGTTTAATAGCTCTATTCAGAAACATTCTTTGTAGTGGAACATTTTATTTAGATTAAGCATAATTTCAAAGTCTAAACCCTCTCCCACTTTCAGTTTGAACCATTTAATCTAATCATAACCATGGTAATTTCTCTCTGTGATTAGTTTGTTGAGTGTTATGACATTGGCTTCTGTCATGTAAATAAATATAAATAGAGATGGTCTTTTGCTGTGCACCATTTTTTAGAATTTTGGGGGAAATTCCCAAAAGAAAGGAACTGTTTGTCTACCAAGAATTATAGCATAAACTTGCACTCATATTTTAGACAACTCACAGCGGTTATTTGAAAGGTCCTTCATTACTCAGAATAGTCATGTTATGTTTTTACCTTGTGTTTTGTTTCATTCACACGTTTGAGTAATCCTTTATTATTAGTCTGTCTACATCTGCAAAGCTCAACATGGTCTGCTCCACCTTGTGATGTCATGTAGTGGTAGTTTTCAAGTTAACATTGACCTTTTACGAGAACGGCTGAAATTATCTAAATGATTCTAGCAAAGGTGTATGGAGTTTAAAGGGACAGTGTGTAAGATTTTTACCCGTTAATTACCGAAATTGAAGATACCCATTCAAAAATACATTGTTTTCCAAGCCTTTTCACTTCCATCATGAAATCAAAGTATTCTTTTGGACTTAGATATAGTCACATAAAAGGGGGATCTTCCCCATGCAGAGGCAGCCATTTTGAATACGAGAGCCACAGAAGGACATTTGGGCTCCGCCTTCGCCTTCGGCAAGGCTCGTGGTTTTGGGTAAACAACGACACGCATGCTGCCGGATCAGACGTCGTAATGGATCTAACACGTGTTTTGGACTAAATTGTTTTACTGGATTTTATTCACTGGATCCTTACGGACAGATTGAGACCAAGCTTATGGTGAAATACAGAGTTTGACCTGTGCAGAGCCTTCAAAGGTAAGCCAAGTAACAAACCTCGTTTTGTGCTTTTCCGTATAAAAGCCCCATGTGCTCGGGGAGTGATTGTTGTGCCGGGAAATTAATTGCATAGTCAAAAAGAGGAGACTGTAAGGTTTCATTTGATGTGTAGATTGTCATGGTACACGATCGGGAATGTGTGTTTTCATGCGAAAAGAAAAACGGGACCGCGTTTTATTTATACCGTAGTTGTCGGCGAGAGCTCACCCAGCGCCGGGTGTGCGTGGTTCGTGCGCCGGTACGCGAGCTGTCCGCGTTACGGCGCGCCCGGGTGACCCTCGAGGTCTGCCGTAGCCAAAAGAGGAAGTGCATGGTACCTACACCACCTATGCGCCACGAATCCTACACACTGTACCTTTAAAGACACAATGGAGCACTTCCTGTATTACCACATGACATCACAGGGTGGAACAGAGTGTTTTCAGTTTGAGAAAAGAAATCGATTTAACTAAATATACAGGATTTGTGAAAACAAAACACAACTCCAGGTAGATTTGTGATGAGGAAATGACATTATAACATAGAGAAAACAGTGTAATATGGGCTCTTTTAATGGGTCTACTCAGATATTTTTTTTGAAGTGCAACATTTAATTTAGGGTAGGGACAAACACACTCCCATTTTCAGTTTGAACCATTTAATCAAATCTTAACCTTGGTCTTGTCAGTCTGTAGACTGGTCTCACATTGGCGTCTGTCTTTTGAACGGCTCTTTCAAATGAACAGATCCAGAAGCAGTCCCTCAGAAAGTTATGTAGTGCACCTTTAAATTAGTAAATAAAGAAGTACGTTTTTTACAATTTTGGGGGAAATTTCCGCCAAAATATCAGTTGCTAAAGCAAAAATGACATCCTTGTGAATTGTACATCTACCAGCCAGGATTTGCAGTTGTATAGAAACTTGCATTCATGTTATAGACAGCTCGCGAGTAGGGCTGCAGTCCGCTTAAAACATGTCCTGGTGATAGATTCGCTGTTGAAAAAGGGGGCGTGGCAAAAGCTCTCAAAACTTAAATCTATGTGTATCTGACCCAAACTGCACTCACAAGACTACACCTGCAAGGGGAGTTCATGCAAACCAACTAAAGCACTAGTATACAGACAGGTTCAACTTGTGAACCACTTTGAACACAAACAAAACGGTGGCAAAATATTTTACTAAGACACAAAAACAGAAGTCTTCCTTTCCATGTATATACATAAATAAGAGCCAACTCAAAACAGTAGAGGAATTCAAATATTTAGGAGTTGTTCTGGATCCAATTTTTAGTTTTAAAAAGCATGTTAAAAAAGTTTCTAATACTTTAAAATATAGTCTGTCTGTGTTTAGACACACTCGAAACAAATTTAACAATGATGCTGCAAAGGTTTATCTGGATGCAATGATTACCTCACATATTAATTATTGTATAACTTGTTGGTCTCAAGTATGTGAGACAACAACAAAACCCTTAAAGTCCTTATATAATCAGGCTGTTAAGATACTGGACAAAAAGCCACTGCGATATCATCATTGTCCAATTGTCCAATGTCATTGTCCAATATTTGCACAACATAAAATGTTAAACTTTGACAATTTAATCACCTATTCAAATGTGCGATTAGTCTTTAAAATCTTAACACAGCGCCTCCTCCATTGAAAAAATGTGTACAGCTCTGAACAAACAGCCAGGACCTCCAGGTGACTGCAGAGTACCTAAACGGAGCTCGGCCTTTGCACACACAGCTTTTTCTTTCAAAGCCATCAAAGAATGGAATAAATTGCCACCAAGTTTGAAACTTTCCTCTGACATGAAAAACTTTTCATTTAATGTTAAGAAATTATTATTAGAGAATCAGCAGTGTCAGCATTAAGAATGATAACTGGTATGTTATAATCTGAGTGAGATTTTATTGTAATATTTTATTGTGTAATAATTGGTCATTTGTAGTGTGTGAGTGTGTATTGATTATATTTAGAGATGCACCGGTCAATCGGCCGCCGATCAAAAACGCCGGTTTTCTATCCAATCGGCCAAATCGGTGACTGGCCGGTCACTGTCGTCATTTCCGGTTTTTGGCCGGTTACGCTGACATGCATGCGCAGCAGCTCAACGCGGGCAGATCGAAACTGAACCAAAGCAAAACAAAGATGTCGTTGATCTGGACATATTTTACCGTGTGCCAGGACGAACCGAAACAGGCTGTGTGTAATGATTGTAAGTCTAAAGTAAGCCGTGGAGGATCAACGCCTAAGACTTATGGAACAACCAACTTAATACGCCACTTGGAAAAGAAGCACCCGGGCTTGTTTAGCAAGTATAAAGAAGACGTGGCTGCTAAGAGGGATGTACCTGAGACACAGCAACAACACCCCACCATCGCCCCTATGTTCGACACGAGTGTTGAGAAGTCTAAAGCCACCACTCGAAAAATAATGGAGTTCATGGCACTGGACGACCAGCCGTTCAGCGTAGTGCAGGATAAAGGCTTCGTCAACCTGATAAAACACTTGAGTCCACGGTACAAATTACCAAGTAGGCGATACTTTTCTGATACAGCGCTGCCAGAGTTGTTTGAGAATGTTTCAAGCCATATACGCAAGCTACTCGACGCGACCAAATCTCCTATCAGTTTCACGACGGACATTTGGACTTCTAACGTGAGCTTAATGTCAATGTTGAGTCTGACCGCTCAATGGCTGGATGATGAATTTGAGCTACATCAAGTCCTGCTATACTGTGAAGAATGCCCTGGTTCCCACACTGCGGACAATTTACGAGCCAAATTTGAAAAAATGCTGGCGGAGTGGAACATCGACAAGAAGAGGGTTCATGTCGTGTTGCGTGACAACGCTCGGAATATGACCAAGGCACTGGATGATGGCAACTTCCCCAGTCTCCCGTGCATGGCACATACACTCCAGTTAGCGGTGAATGAGGGACTGCAATCTCAACGCGCAATCACAGACGCCGTGGCAACAGGCAGGAGACTAGTCACGCACTTCAAACACTCACCGCTAGCCTACTCGAAACTCCACGTTATCCAGGAGGAGTTGGGTCAACCCAAGAAGCGCTTGCAACAAGATTGTCCCACACGGTGGAACAGCACGTTTTATATGTTGCAGTCGCTGTTGGAACAAAAACGCGCCTTGAGCTTGCCATTGATGGTTAAGTGATTGTACTGGGAGTGGGACAGAGCACTTTGTTCACAACTTAAAGCTACCTGTTTATTTTAATGTTATTTTTTTATTTAGAGATGTCAAGAGAGGTCAAATGCAAATGTTAAAAATATGTTATGAGAACCCGTTTCAATTGACAAGAAAATATAGTACACTTTATTTTATCCTAGGCCTATATGAAATCCTGCACTTATTTTGAAATGTGAAAAGAAATCAAAGGCCTAAAATGTGATTTACTTAGAGAACCAGTTTTCAAGTACGCATGGTGCACTTTATCTTTTGTTTGTCTTAATATTTTAGTTTTTTCCTGTATTGACCTGTAAACTGGACTGAATGTTATGGTCAGTGTTCTAAATAAATCTGCTCAGGGGGCACTGTTGAAACTCACTATTTCTTATTTTTGATGTTTTATTCTCAAGCCAAGCAAATATGGTGTCTATTGTATGATTGTAATGATTTCTTAGATAGAAAATCGGTATCGGAAAAACCGGTTTTGGCAGGTCAGACCCCCTCAAAAACCGGAAATCGGTATCGGCCAAGAATTTTGCAATCGGTGCATCTCTAATTATATTGTTTACGTTTTATATTGTATTTCTCACCTGCTCAGGGACTACAGATGGAAACTAGCTTCAGCTATAATCTGGTGTAAAGCATCTTTAATGTTTTTGCACATTGTCCCTGTCAAATAAACTAAGAAAGAAAGAAAGAAAGAGTGTTTACGTAGACTTTTTACTTAAGTTTTGATTGACAAAGACACCTTAGACCATAAACGACCAAAGCAAGTTAAAACATTACTAACATTTAGCTAATGTATAAACTTGCTGTGTATCATTTGGACAGGGGAGTTACAAATTCTTGCTTCTCCACCTAAATAGTCTTTTGGAGAGTTGCCCTCTCATTCCCAACCTGGCAACTTCCAACATGTCTGAACGACCTGCCGTCCTCCTCGTCTCCTCCCCGAGCCCCAGAGCACAAACTTTTGACAGAGTTTTCAGTTCATACAAGTTGATAAAGTTCAAATCTCTGGGTTGAATCCCACACTGTGAGTTTTGATATGACCCACATACCAAAGCCATTGTGGTCAAGTCGAAATCACTATAATTGTGCAAAATTTCATTCTCAAATTAAATGGCCAAGTATATGCTTTACAATTGTGCTTAATTGTTGCTTTGATCGTCCTAGCTGCCACGTATCGGCATATTGTATTTTTGGAGAATTTAGACGATCAATATAACATTTTTTTTTTTTTTCCGATCTCTATATATATATATTTTTTAATATATATTATGCAGTGGTACCTCACCTTACGAAATTAATTCGTTCCAGAAGTGGTTTCGTAACATGAATTTTTCGTAAGTTGAGTAGCTATTTCAATGGAAAAAGCCTGATTCGTTCCAAGGCCCCGATCCAAGTTTTTTTTTTTATAGTGTAACTTTTTTTATAGTGTAACATTGTGTTCTGCGTAGAGACTGTAGACCCAGGACTAAACGTGGACTATACCAGGTCTAACCAAGGTCTAAACCTGGACTAAACCTGGACTAAACCAGGACTAGACCAGGTGGATTAAAGCGCCACATGCGGGTCTATTTCCTGGTTTCGTTTCGAGTCACGGCTGAGGCGAGCAGCGTGACTAGAGGTCTAGACCACCGCGGCTCTTGCATGCGTTCGTTCATGCGCTCAGACTGCGTGCGGTCCCCCTCGCTGCTCGCCTCAGCCGTGACTCGAAACGAAACCAGGAAATAGACCCACACGCGGCGCTTTAATCCACCTGGTCTAGTCCTGGTTTAGTCCAGGTTTAGTCCTGGTTTAGTCCTGGTCCAATACTGGTTTAGTCCAGGCCTAGACCTGCTGGCAGCCCCGCGCCGGGTCATGTTGCGCTATCACACGTGTCCGCGCCCCTTCCCCCCACACTTCACTATTAATAATTTTGTTGAAAATCTATGAAAGTTTGAGTGTTTAAACGAGAGACAAATGTGAGAAAAGTTTAAATCCAGTCTGAGAAAAGCGTATAATGTGTGTGGCTGAGCGCGCATTATTTGAATTTTTGAGATTTCATGTTTCGTAACTTGAATTTTCTTTCGTATCTAGAGACCAAAATTTAACGTGAAGGCGTTTCGTAACTTGAAATTTTCGTTTGTTGGGTCTTTCGTAAGGTGAGGTACCACTGTATATATTTTTTCCGATCTACGTTATAATGTTGTTTTCTTGTCAAAACATACCTGTAGTTGTGTTTTGTTTCATTTGCACATTTTTAACACTCATGAGTTCTTCTCACAAACAGAAGCTTTTGATGTCATGTGGTGAGGAAGTGCTCCATTGTATTTTTAAACTCCATACACCATCGATAGAATCATTTGGAGCATTTCAACCCTGGAATTGTCAATCTCTGCTGAACTAAAGGTGAAAAGTAGCTGTTAAGTTGAAAACTACTACCACATGACATCACAAGGTGGAACAGCATTTTGGGCTTTGGAGATGTAGACAGACTAATAATAAAGGGTTACTCAAACATGTGTGAATGAAACAAAACACAACTCCAGGTCTGTTTTTGATCAGGTAACAACATTATAACATGACTTAAAGCTCACCAGAGTCCATTTTGCGTAATATTGGACCTTTAATTCAACCAATGCTAGGAGGGAACAGGCATAAATAAAGGAAGACGTACACTATCCAAGTTCCAAAACACCATACTGAGAACAGCCCAGCTTTGGTTCACAACTGTGCCCCACCCTCTGCTTGTTGTGGTCCGAAATTTCCCTTACAAACAATGCCCCGCCAACTATGCAAATTCAGAAAGATTTGTGGCTTACTTTTGTGTGGCCTCCTTCTGTTTGATCAGATTGTGTTGACAGTTGAAAGTGCCCCGGCTCGACTCCCGTTGGTGGAATGCAGTGAAAGTAATGTATGTTTTGAGTGAATACTTCAAAGTCCAATTCACTTTAACATAACAGCAATTTTAACATAACGGCGATATAAAAGCTGGTTGTCCTCTTAATTACACACGACTGGGGCTGAAAGTGCAGTTTTTGGATGCTGTATTACTGCACTTGCCACTACACGTTGAAGAGAAAGGTTTCACTTGGGGATCCACTGAAACGGCGTTCTCGTTTTTGGCAGCAGGCTTTGACAGCGAGCTTTATCTCAGGGCTACAAAAGCAGCAGGCATGCAAAGAAGAAAACAAAAAAGTGAAAGCTGGTGCCATCTGTTCTGTAGCTGTTTGGTTCTTTTTTAAGTAGCCTTGGTTTGGTACAGTTCTGGTGCTGGTTTAGTTCTGCTCTGGTCTAGTTGCGGTTTTAGTCCTAATTTACAGTGAGCAAAATACTGTATTATCTCCCCCCAGTACAGATATATTGTATAAGCAGCTCAAACTAGTCTGTTGTGTACTGTCCGCATTTAATTAGAAAGAGTTTCATTTTCCGATATTCAGGAAGTGCACAGCATGCACATCCAACTAGCATGCTAGTTGTCATTAGCGTTTACCATGACATAAAAACTCCGTCCTGGTCTCTGAAAGTTGTAAAACGTGCTTATAAACTCATCGTGACATGTAATTAGGGTGCTCTGAATGCATTAAGTGGTCAAAGTGAGGAATTAGTTTGGACCACTGCAAACTATTTAAAATTAACTCTTACTATTTTGCTCATTTTAAGATGATAAAAAGCAGGTGCAGCACTTTTGTGCTGCATGTTCAAATGTCAAGTTGGAGTATTATTTTTTGTATACTGAAAAGTGTTGGTACAAGAAGAGGTACACTTTAAATAACATATGAATACATAAGGGCCTCTTTATGTGAGTAGATCTACACAAGATGTGACATGCTGAAACACGGTAGAAAATGCCGCATGAAAAAGTTCTCCAACTTGCATTTTTTTCCCTTAAAACATTTTAAAGAAATCATCCATGCATGTTTGAGTATTTGGACCCTCTTTACCACCCACAAGCCTACACCACCCATGCTCCCACATGACAATTCTCTATAATTATACAAAATTCTCCACAGGGATGCGTGCTCAGTCCTCTCCTCTACGCCCTCTTCACTCATGACTGTGTAACTAAACACAGTACCAACACAAGTGTGAAGTTCGCTGACGACACTACGGTGATAGGTCTGATCTCAAACAACGATGAGACAGCCTACAGGGAGGAGGTGGAGCACCTGGCACGCTGGAGCCATGACAATAACCTGGCCCTGAATTCCAAGAAGACGAAGGAGGTGATCCTGGATTTCAGACGGCAATGACAGGGCAACCCTCAACCCATCAGCATCAGAGGGGAGATAGTGGAGGTGGTGCAGAGCTTCAGGTTCTTGGGAGTGCACATCAGCCAGGACCTGTCCTGCGAGTGGCCCTGGGTGTGTGAACAATGTGCAATTTCCGACTTAGACCCTTAGACGAGCCACTAACACTTCTGTAGTGGCCAAAAAGGGCGCCCAGAGGCTACACTTCTTGAGGATCCTGAAAAAAGCTCAGCTACTACAAAAACTGCTCATTAACTTTTACCGGTGCACCATAGAATCTGTCATCACATACTGCATCACGGCTTGGTACTCCAGTTACTCCTATGACAACAAGAATGCCCTGCAACGCATCATAAAAACTGCCCAGTGGTACCCAGCTCCCTACACTAGAGGAGATACACCAGACACAGTGCGCGGGCAGGACGCAGTGTGCCTGGACTCCGAGACTCAAGAACACTTTCTACCCCACCACTATCAGACTCTTGAACGCCGTGCGCAACCTGCCCTCCCTCACTACCTCAGGTCTTGCTGCTCTGACTCCCTTAGCACCCACCTCGTTCACCCTCCTGCGTGTGTGTGTGTGTGTGCAATATAGTGTAGTGTAAATGTACATATTGTTCTTTATATTGTTTTATAGCTTTACTTGTATATAGTGTTGTAAATTGAATTTAGATTTTTAACTGTTACCAGCCATTTTTATCTATTTATCTATTTTATTCGAATACCCCCCCGGGCAATGAGCAAGCCAGTGTGGGTCCTTGGGCAAGACCCTTCACAGTACTGCCCCCCGGGCACCTGAAAGATAAGCTGCCCACTGCTTCTGAAAGGATGGGTCAAATGCAGAGAAATAATTTCCCTATGGGGATAAATAAAGGATGTCTTCTTCTTCTTCTATTCTTATATACTGTGTCTATTATGCTGTTGTTGGCTGCTCCAAACAACATCTCACTATATTTTATATAGTGACAATAAAGACTTCGATTCTAAACAAACAAACAAACATACATACAAAACTTGACAAAACTAAAGTAATGTGCAGTTGTTTCATTAGAAGCATGCAAGCTGAATTTGAAGATAAAAGTTAGTCTGGAGCCCTGGTCATAGCGCTCTGAAGGGGAATGACATTATGCTGGGAGCAGAGTGTCAAAACCACAAGTGAAACATGTTAATACTTTGTTGTTGGTGATTATAGCATTTTCAAAACAATTAAAGGTAACATGGTCATCTAAATATGTAATGTGTTAGCCGTAATAATAAGAATTTAGCTTTTTCATATACATCTGCCTTTGCATACGCCTCAAGATTTTTGGGGATGCATTAACAAAAATTGACTGAAATTGTTTGAAAATGGCCCATATAAAACCATTACTCTTTCTCCAAACATGTGAAGTTAATATGATTAACTTCAGGAGCTGGACCACGCCTCAACCTCCTCTCCAGCCAAAAACAGCTCATCTTGACCACACCTTTAATTACACAGAAGCCCTATTTATACAGCCTATCCCGACAACACCATCCACCACCCTGTGTCGCTTTTCCATCCTTCAGCCTGAAGACATCACCTTTAAGGGGGAGGGGTTCCTAATCAGCTGGGTGACCATTTTGGAGTCTCCCCCCAGCCATCTCGTCTATCCACCGTCAATAAATATCTTTATCGTACTTCATTGTCATGGCATGGTCCTTGCTAGTGAATAATATTATGTGGAAAAACCTTTCTGCAAACCCGGTCTCCAGCTGACCACTATGACTCACACATTACACACATAATGGAAAGAACAGATTAGCTTTGGACGCAAACATTCATTACAAGAGATCTTACCCCCCGGAAAATCTGCCTGATTTACTTTTTGTAATGTTTAAGGGGGAGTTCTAAATATACAGTGCTGTCTGACTGTTCCATTATGACTGGAGTTTGTCCTGTAAAATGTCCATAATTTGAAAATGACTTCATGTGATTTTGTTTTTCCATTGCAGACTTGGGAGAAACAATGCGGGAACTTGTGGGCTTCTGTTCTTGGGTCTTCCTCTGCTGCCTCTGGACCACACAGGCTGAGATCTTCACTTCCATAGGTAACAAAAAATACTTAACTCTTTCAGTTTGGTGAAATAACACCTCAGGCACACTGTCCTGGATGTATTCAATGGCTATTGTGTTAAAATACATTGAAAAACATCCACTTTCCACAGATGTGACCTGTTAGTGCAAAGTTACCCATTTGCCTCCTTAGAAAGAGATGAGTTTAAAGGGCCTATATTATGATATTTTCTGATCTTATAAAGTTGTTTCCTCATCACAACATTAGAGATGCACTGATCCAGCTTTTTCAGTTCTGAGACCATAGCTTTAAAGCCCCAGTGTGTAGGATTCGTGGCGCATATGTGGATGGTGCTATTGCACTTTCTGTTTTAGCTACGGCAGACCTCGAGGGTCACCCGGGCGCGCGCACGAGCTGCGCGCGCTACTGTATAAATAAAACGCGGTCCCGTTTTTTTTTGTTTTTGTTTTTTTTTTCTTTTCTCATGAAAACACACATTCCCGATCATGTACCATGACACTCTACACATCAAATGAAACCTTACAGTCTCCTCTTTTTGACTATGCAATTCATTTCCCTGCACAACAATCACTCCCCGAGCACATGGGGCTTTTATAAGGAAAAGCACAAAACAAGGTTAGCTTACCTTAGAATGCTTTGCACAGGTCAAACTCTGTATTTCACCATAAACTTGCTCTCAATTTGTCCGTAAGGATCCAGCGAATAAAATCCAGTAAAACAATTTAGTCCAAAACACGTGTTAGATCCATTACGACGTCTGATCCGGCAGCATGCTTGTGTTGTTTACCCAAAACCACGAGCCTTGCTGAAGGCGAAGGCGGAGCCCAAATGTCCTTCTGCGGCTCTCGTATTCAAAATGGCTGCCTCTGCATGGGGAAGATCCCCCTTTTATGTGACTATATCTAAGTCCAAAAGAATACTTTGATTTCATGATGGAAGTGAAAAGGCTTGGAAAACAATGTATTTTTGAATGGGTATCTTCAATTTCAGTAATTAACGGTAAAAATCTTACACACTGTCCCTTTAAGTTTCTGCCCATATCTACAGATACCAGTGCAGGGACTAAAAATAGACTTTATTCCCCTAAAATTAAGAAATATTGTACGACAAAATGTGTCTTATTTACCTCCAAACAATATGAGACTTTCTGCACCAAATATAACCAGTAAATAGTGATATTACATCACTTCATAGTCCCAACCAGAATATCTGCAGAACCGACATTTTAGAGCCGATACCTCATCCTGCACATTTTCATGGATAGCAGTATCAGTGCATCCCTACAAAACATACATGAAGTTGTTTTGTTTTGTATGTTTAACACAGAAACCCTGCAAATTTAGGCTGAGTTCTCTCAAACTGAAAACACTCTGTTCCATCTTGTGATGTCATGTGGTAATACAGGAAGTGCTCCACTGTGTTCTCAGACTCCATACACCTTCATTAGATTCATTTGGATAATTTCAGCCCTGGAATTGTCAATCTCAATCAAATCACTACTGAACTAACGGTAAAAGGAGCTGTTAAAAAATACAGCATAAAGCTGTGTTTTTTTAACAGACATCACAAGGTGGAACAGAATATTTTGATCTTTTAGATGGTAACAAAATTTAAGGCCAAGTTTATACAGCATTTCAAAGAGCAACAAGTGAAATATTAGGAACTTTTTTGCGCAGATTGTTAAAAGCAGTCGACTCGGTTTAAATATCCTTTTCCGATGGAAGCTGAAACTACAAAGTGACTATTGAAGTCTGTAATGTGTACCCTGCCGAGTATTTTATCTTGCTCAAAACTGCAATATCATATTAAGTACCGTTTCCCCTTTGTGGACAAAATACTGCTAGTATGAAATGTGCTTTGTTTTAAACTAAACAAAAACTGTTTTCAAGCCACAAGTCTGCTTCCTGAAATTCTTCTCTCAAATTGACCTTGTACAATTCATCCTGTAGTGTGTGGTTTGTTTTGGCTGTGCAGCGCTTGAGTAAGAATAGCACCATTTACAGACGAGTATGTATGGGAAGTATGTTAAACGTGGGTCTGTTCTGCATCATAAAGGAGCTTAAAATAGAAGATGTAGGCCATTTAACCCAAAAAGAATGTACCAAAGAAATACACTATATGGCCTCCTAAAATAGCTGTGTTGGTAATGGTCTTCACATTGTTTTTGTCTCTCAACCAGTGCTGCTGAATGAGTAATATTGTCACCAGGACCTTATATAGTTAAAGGTGTTCTGTATGTATGTCTGTGGCAGGAATGTTCAGCAGTTACCCCGGTGCAGTGATTCTCAAATAGTGGGGCGGGCCCCCCTGGGGGGGCACGGTGTGATGCCAGGGGGGGCGCGTGTGACCCTGGGAAACATGCTTTTTTTGCCATACTGTACTAGAACGAAAGTGTAATTGCACATCAACAACAGTAGTTGGCAGTAGCGCTCTCGTTGTCGCTCTGGGGCAGGGTTCGGCGACCTTAAATACGCGATATACGCACAGAACAGACTTGCCATCAGCAGAACATCCTCTGTCACAGAAAAAACATGTTATATTCCACTGAGCTTTGAGTTTATGCAAATGGACCATGTGGTTTTTAAGTTTTGTTTCTGTAAAACGTAAACAAATGTGCACAAAGCTGCATTAAAAGCACATTAATATTTGAGTCCTCAGTGCAAAAAAAGAGTGCAGTGTTTGTTGGAAGTTTCTTCCTTTTTTTGTTTTTAATGTTAATAAAAGGATACATTGTTATGCAGAGGTGTACTAATAATTTTCTAGACAAATAATACTATTAATAGTCATGCACAGGGAGGGGGGCGTGAAATGTTTTCTTCTTCCTAGGGGGGGCGTCATAGAAAATAATTGAGAAGCACTGGCCTGGTGACAGAATGCACACATTAGCAATAATTACCCAAACGTTTTAAGATCATCTGAAAACTCAAGAAAATATGCAACATGGATTTAAATAGCACATTTTCAGGAGCCATGTCCATGGTAGTCCATGTTAAGGAGTTTTAAGACTAAAAACAAAAAGGTGAGAGTGACTAACTGAAAAACTGTTGGCTAATGCTAGCTAGTTTGTGGCTGTAAACTTATTTTAGCGGGGCTTGTTTAAGTGATCAGATCAGATCACTTTTTGGGGTCCAATTGTGTTGAAATCAAATTCAGATTAAAGTCTAACAAAGCCTAAAACAGAGCAGTGCCTCCAGTTAGCATTATATCCCCAAGGAATGTTGATGACATCAGCTGCAAAGTATTAATATTGAGTTAAGATAAAAATTAAACCAGGTACCCTCTGCTTAGGTGAATGTGTAACTCACTTCACAACTGTCATAAATGTGCCAATAATCATTATCAGGTACAATTTTTATACACTCAAATATTAATTGTTTAAATATTTTGTCACTTTTGTTCTATTTATTATTATTATTATTATTATTAATAATAATAATAATAATAATAATAATAATAATAATAATAATAATAATAATAATAATAATAATAATAATAATAATAATAATAAATATAGCAGCAAGAGCCGATGATCGGGCCAACTTGCTTGGAACAAACCCGGCAAAAACTGTCGTGCCAAACCAAATTTGCGTACACAGAAACTGCACATGTGCGAACACAGAGCCCACATCAGGTACTTCCGCCCACATCGGGTACCAACACCAGCACCGAAGGCAAATTTTCCTGTCCTCATATTTTAACAAACTCCTCCTCGGGTTTTTGACCCAGACTCACCAGAATCGTGCTGGATCATCTCGACAAGTGGGATATTAAAGCGTTCTAAAACACTGAACGGTGTTTCCGTGAAAACGCTTTTGCCGGGCGTCCCATTGGCGAGGACAGATGGTTGGCCTGTTGCCATGGCAACACGGGTATAGCCATAGGCGCAATGAATTTTGATTTTCCAGGGGGCGCTGTCGAGCCATTTTTAAAGATTTTTTAATACAGATTATTTGTAAATTCCTTTTTTGGCATTCTTGAATTTTGTGCAAAATTTTGTGAGTAGCCGAACCTTGCAAAAGGGGGGGGGCAGAACAATAGCAATAGGCCCTACGCTTTAGCTCGGGCCTAATAATAATAATAATAATAATAATAATAATAATAATAATAATAATAATGTTAAATAAAAATAATAGTTTTAAAATAACTTTCAATTTTTATTTCCCATAAACAGTACTTTATTTAATGCATTAGTCTTGTATAGCACTTTTTCAGATGCTCAAAGTCGCTTTACAATTTGGTGCATTCTTCAGTCATTCCATACCTGGAAGTGGTAAGTACTACTGTAGCCACAGACTGACGGAAGCAAGGCTGCCAATCTACACCATCAGTCCCTCCGACCACCACCAACACTCACACACACTCCACTTTCTTACTAGGCAATGTGGGTGAAGTGTTTTGCCTAAGGACATAATGTCAGTTTTTTACCACTGGTGCCTCACTGTGGTTAGGGATGCACCGATCCACATTTTTTCATTTCCGATCCGATCCCGATACCTGTGTTTGGATATCGGCCGATACTGATACTATTCTGATACCAAAACTGTTTTCAGTATTATCATCATTATGGTTTAACTACAAATTCTGGTACCCATAATGATAAAACAATTGCATAATAAAGAAAATACTTAAATAACCCCCCCATTTGATATGACTTAATTAACTAAGAGACTTAAAGATCCCATGACATGGTGCTTCTTGATGCTTTTATATGGCTCCTTAACTCATTCACTGCCGGCCTGTTTTCAGAATTCTAACCCCAGAGTGCCAGAGGTTTCAGTAGAATTTCACTGATTTTCCAAGACCCACAGAATACTGAGTTCTTTGACTATATAAACATGGGACACATCAAAATAAAGTGTCGACTCTCTTCTTTCACCTGGAAAAAAAAATATGTTTCTAACCTTTTCGGTTCTCAAATAACTGATAGTAGAACATAGGGAAGTTTCAGCAAAAACACTGGTTTTTGAGCAAGAAATGGAGAAAACGAGCGTTTAGTTCAGAGAAGGATTTCGAGCAGATCAGTGACTTTGACATCAATATTTATCGATTTAGTGACACCTCAAAAATCTAAAATAACAGAGAAAGAGATTTTTGATGACAAAGTACATTTTTTATTTACAAATATAAGAATATAAGGCTCTGTGAATTGAAAATTCGTTCAAATCAATAGTGCCAAGAGATGTTTACAGGATATAATATCTTTTCCTATAAAATAGAACTTTGTTGAGGCTTTGTCTGAGGCCCAGAGTACAGACCCATAATAAAAACTAATACACACACACACACACACATATATATATGTACATACACACAAGCCCATGCATAAACCTTTACACACACACAGCTACACACGCACGCACACGCACGCACGCACACACGCACGCACACACGCACGCACACACACACACACACACACACACAACTTCATTCATTACAATTACCATACAGCAGCATCACTGCTCCAAGTCAGTAAACTTCTTCTTTGGAGCTGTCGTAGTTCTGAAGAGACTCCCTGATCCGCGCAGCGCACACATGACACGCCCCCTCCTCGGGCACAGCAGATCTCTGCTCAGACCTCGCTGCTTGATCCAGCTTGTCTCTGCGATCCTCTGATCCAGGATCCTGGGTCCCAAGAGCGATCTGATCGCTCCATAGGCGCTGATCAACAGTTATCTGCTTTTCCGGGTTCTCTGGCCTCGCCATCTTACTACTCTGGCCAATACACCATACACACGCTGCACTCCTCCTTTCTTCCCCGGCTCTGATCGGCTAATAATGATACAACATCGCCATCTACAGGTTGAGAGATGTGAATTACACCTCAAAAGTTGCTCCAGGCCGTAACCTAGCAACCCCCGCTGAAAAAGCAATTGACGTCTATAGACGTCACGGCACTCAACGGTTGGATTCGAGGGGACGTCAATAGACGTCTCCGGCACTGAATGAGTTAATGGTTCCCTAATACTGTAAATGAATCCTTCTTCAAAATCAAGCCTTAGTGCATGAGATAGCCTCATGAACACAGTCATAAATATCTCTCTGAAACACTTTATTTTGGGCGTTGTTGCTTGAATGCAAATGAGGAGGACAGAGACAGGCCAGTGCAGCGGGTGTGGGTGTGGCCAAATGCACCGCTGGTTCCTGGATTAGCGGTGCGCTGTGCGCTGGCCCCACCTCCATGTGTGTAAGCGCGGAGGAAGATAGGAGACGCTTTCCATTAGAAAAGCACATTTCCACAGAAAATAAAATTAAACCACTGCTGTTTCAGAGGTTCGGAGGCTCAGATAAAGGACATCCGAGCCTGGAAACACTCTCACGAGTGTGACGTCAGAAAGTTCCCTTGTTCAGAATCGCCCGTTTGGCCTCTCTTTTTTTCAAACACGGAAAAGGATCGCAAATGCTCAGTTTACACATTTCGCAACTTTTGGCCATGGGGGGGGGGCTAAACAGGGTAGGGGAGCTCACATTAATGTTCAAAAACCTCAGAAAGTGAAAATTTCATGCCATGGGACATTTAAGAAAACTAAATAAACCCACAAATTAACATTAGTGGTTCCCCCTTTAATGTGGCCCCCTTTAGCACACCACTATGCGCTATTTATCACAAGACCAGGAAGTGCCCCAGTTTGGCCCATAAACCAGAGAGCAGCACGGAGACAGTGGAAGGTAGGGAGAGCATGTGGATCCATGCACCCTCGCACGCACTAGGGAGGGGAACAGAGTCCAGATAGCGAGGAAGCAGTTTGTTAGTAGCAGTAGGAGCTAACGGTTTGCAACGGAGCCTGGCTCCGCAAACCAGGGGGAGAGCTCCACGCGCGCTCTCCCGTCTAAAGCGCGCTCTGGGGCCAGAGAGTGAGAGAGGCCGGCGCCTCTCTCGGGGGGCAGTCTCATTGAGATACGTCTCCATTCAGGAAATCCATTCTACATTTTGCAGCAGGAGCAGAGCAGCCGACCGGCTTGTGGAGTCATTTCAGCAGATAATGTGTATATACAGACATGGCTCATGGATCAGAAATTTTCACAGGTTGGATTGGAATTTCCAATCCGTGAATTACGTTGATATCGGAACCCAATACCGATACTGGATCGGATCGGCCCCATCCCTAACTGTGGCACCTGATTTCTCCCATCCAAGTACTGCCCAAACCCAGCCCTGCTTAGATTCTGAGACCTGACCAGAGGTTTGGCCACACATTTACTTTATGGTTGTCTTTTAACAGTAAAAATAGTCAGATTTCTTTCTCCACATGCTTTTACTAACTAGAAACAACTGAATGTATCACAGCCTTACATCAATATACCGCGAAAAGGTCAAAATATCTCTTTTTGAGTGTACTTGACTTTAACTTTTGTAAAAGTCTCCACCATGATTGTTTTTAGAATGGTTGACTTTGCCTGTGACACTGTCCTCACCTAAAAACATCGGTGGATGTGGTGTGCTGCTGAGTAATGCTATACTATTAAAGGACCACAGGAATTGGCCAGTGTACCCTATTTTTATTGTGCTACTGGCTGATTTATCCATCCATTTTCTTCCGCTTATCCAACTGGCCAATATAATGGGCTTAAATTCATAGTATTGTTCAAGTAAAAACACTATAGAACAGAGGTCTATAGTAGGGGTCGCGGAGGTACTGCAGGGGGGTCGCGAAATCTTTTGATTTCACTTTAAAATAATATAATTTTATATTTTATAGTGTAAAATACAGTATTAACCTGTGTATTATTTCCTTGTATTGGATGTACCATAACAGAGTATGATAACAGGAGAAGTTCAATTTGTCAACTGGACCAAGTTTGTTTGGTTGAAAACGTTTCGCCGCTCATCCGAGAGGCTTCGTCAGCTCTAATAAGAATACTGGTAAGACACTTGCTTATATCTTGCTGTAGGGAGGAGCTACCTAGCTAACTACTTTCCGGAACTATCTCATTGGTTTCGGTCTTTTGTTTCTCTGGCGTCTAGCTTAACGATCCCTATTCATCCCTACACGCCTGCTTTTTCACACCTCTGGCCCTGACCTGGCTAACCCTATTGTTTCCCTGTTTGTTTGATCTAGGCTTAATAATGGAATTGTAGATGGGATGCAAATTATATCTTACGCCACCATTTCTGTTCAGAGAAGGATTCTCTTTTTTGACAAAAATAGCCTCTTTAACTCCCCTCTCAAACCAATTTGGGGAGTTAAAGAGGCTATTTTTGTCAAAAAAGAGAATCCTTCTCTGAACAGAAATGGTGGCGTAAGATATAATTTGCATCCCATCTACAATTCCATTATTAAGCCTAGATCAAACAAACAGGGAAACAATAGGGTTAGCCAGGTCAGGGCCAGAGGTGTGAAAAAGCAGGCGTGTAGGGATGAATAGGGATCGTTAAGCTAGACGCCAGAGAAACAAAAGACCGAAACCAATGAGATAGTTCCGGAAAGTAGTTAGCTAGGTAGCTCCTCCCTACAGCAAGATATAAGCAAGTGTCTTACCAGTATTCTTATTAGAGCTGACGAAGCCTCTCGGATGAGCGGCGAAACGTTTTCAACCAAACAAACTTGGTCCAGTTGACAAATTGAACTTCTCCTGTTATCATGGATTCTACCTGGACGACTGAGGGACTTTTCACGCATCATAACAGAGTAGCAATGTTTATACATGACACTAAGCTCAATTTAATATAAAACACAATTCTATGCCGTATATATAGTAGGGGGTCCCTGGCCCAGATCGCCATCTCTTTGGGGGTCCCTGGCCTGAAAAACGTTGAAGACCCCTGCTATAGAATACTATATTCTAATTGGAACATGTAAATAATAAATCTCTGCCACTCATACCCACTGTTGTCCTGCATTTTACACCCAGCCTACAAATAGAAATGACAGAACTGTCACATTGCTTTTATTACTTTTCTAAAATCACCAAAGATCAGCCTTTTGATCAACAGTCTTACAGACAACCATTAATGTACATTAAATTGGACTATTTTCTCTTTTCTAATTGCAATAAATGTTCTTCTCTTGTTCTCTTGTTGTTCTCTTCAAAGACTTATGTATTTTTAAAGAGGGGGTATTATGTGAAATCAAAATCTAAAATAATAAATTAATAAAAGCGTAAGTAAAACATATAAAACATGTTAATACTCAACAAATACAGAATTTTCAAAACTATAAAAGGTAAAATCTGGATCTATATATGTTATGTGTTAGCAGTTCATACCTCATACTGGTGAGCTACCTAACTATAAAACCATCTGTAATGAAATAAATGTTTAACTGTAATGTCATACTGTGAAACATTCCAGGCAGAGCAATGTCATCCATAGAAACAAGCAGGTGACGGGCCCTCCACAAGAGAAGTTGCACAGTGCATCTTCAACAGCTGTGAACAGCTGTGAACAGTTTAAGTGGCCTAACTTTTCTCCGTCTTCTTTGTCCAGGTCAGATGACAGACCTGGTGTTCACTGAGAAGGAGCTGGTGCAGTCTTTGAGGGAATACATCAAAGCTGAGGAGTCCAAGCTGGCCGCAGTCAAAAGGTAACTCCAGGCTGAGTTTTGGGTCACTGGAAGACCATGTGAAATCTGAGCAACTTAAAGGAAAAGTAACGTTTTTTTTTTACAATTTGAGCCTTATTTTGGTAATAAAACAAGGTGTTTTACCCACCCATAGCATTTTGGTGTCATATGGAGCACTTCTGGAGATGTTTTAGATTTGCGGTTAGCCTAGCGCGACTTCTAGCCATAGCTCGGGGCATATAATATATTCCCCAAGCATGTAATATGCCCCGTGCGGGCTCCAAATGACACAAACTTTAGCACTTTTCAAATCATAGAAGCCCGATGTCTTAGTCTACGATTTCGTGTGGTCAAAAGTGGCCTGTAATCCGGATTTAGCCATAGTTTCGAGTAGATGAGGACGCCAGTGCGCATGTGCGGACTGTGCTCTCAGCTCCCGGGACCCAAACATGAAACACAAAGCTGTAAACTATGGATAAATCTTGGATTACAGGCCACTTTTGCTTCAAACGAAATCGTAGACTAAGACATCGGGCTTCTATGATTTGAAAAGTGCTAAAGTTTGTGTTATTTGGAGCCCGCACAGGGCATATTACATGCTTGGGGAATATATTATATGCCCCGAGCTATGGCTAGAAGTCGCGCTAGGCTAACCGCAAATCTAAAACATCTCTGGAAGTGCTCCATATGACACCAAAGTGCTATGGGTGAGTAAAACAACTTGTTTTATTACCGAAATAAGGCTCAGATTGTAAAAAAAAACAAAAAACACGTTACTTTTCCTTTAAGCTTTAAGCGATGTTAGAATGTTTCCTCATCAAAACATACCTGTTTTGTTTTTTGTTTTGTTTTATTCACCCATGAGTTCTTCTCTCACGCAGAAAACACTTTGTTCCACCTTGTGATGTCATGTAGTAATACAAGAGTGTTCCACTGTGTTTTTAAACTCCATAAATCCTCACTAGAATCATTTGGGTTATTGTCAATCTCTTCTGAACTAAAGACCAATTGTAGCTGTTAACTTGAAAACTACCACTACATGACATCACAAGGTGGAACAGAGCATTTTGAGATTTTGAGAAGTAGACAATAATAAAGGGTTATTCAAACATATGTGAGTGGAAAAATAATACAATTGAAAGTTTTTTTTTGTTTTTTTTAATGAGGTAACAATATTATAACATGACTTAGAGCTCTGTACATTGCTATCCACAATAACATCCTATTATTTTTTGCATAATCTTAATGTAATGTAATCTTCTCTGTGTCAGCTGGGCCAATAAGCTGGACTCCCTGACCAAAATCTCCACCTCGGACCCTGAGGGCTTCCTGGCTCATCCTGTAAATGCCTACAAACTGGTGAAGAGGCTGAACACCGAGTGGTCAGAGCTGGAGAGCCTGGTGCTGCAGAACCCCTCTGATGGTACGCTACAGTTTAGACACTTCAACCTGTTTTATATTTGCAATAATGTCTCACAAGCAGGAAAAAATGTTAATGCCACTTATTGATACTTGGCAGCTGATGTTGTTAATATTCCCTGGGGTGTGATGCTAACTGTAGGTACTGCTCTGTCAGAAGCTCTATTAAACTTTAATCTAGTTTTTATTTTAAAAGATCCCATGACATGGTACTTCTTGATGCTTTTATATGGCTCCTTAAAGGGATATTCCAGGATTTTTGACATGGGGGCTCATTTCCGAGTTAGCCAGAGTGTTACAGAGATGTGGAGACACTTTTTAGCGAATTTCATGCAGTCCTTCCAGCTGCAGAGTTTTCAGATGCTAGGCTAGCGCAAGTCAACGGTAAATGGTAGCCGGATTTTAATCAGGCTTACCCACTCCATAGTGCACCCAAAACAAGTCAACTATAACGCCAGACTGTTGATGCAAATGTCTGTGTTGATGGAACAATTTTAGAAATATAAACCACCTTGTAATTTAAAGGATTTATGTCCTTATGCAACAGCGCGTTTTTTTCCCGATCAAGCTAGGCATGGGCGGAGTGATATCACCTTGCAGTTAGGTTTCCAGCTGATATTTTTTTACCTTCAGCTGTCGTCGTTAGCCGTAGAGTACAGTAGCCTGCCCTGTTCTACAATCCAGACATTGCCACGTTTGGAGGTCTCCCCGATGCTTGGAATATACAGACGAAGAGTTGAGAGAGATGGATGTTGAAAGGGCAGAACGCGAGAGAGTGTCGGTGAGTTAGCCCCCGCTACAGCTACAGAACTAGAGTAAAGTAAAACTCCGCTGCTGCTACGAAGCTAGTCCCTCAGATATGGAATGATCCATGCTATTCGCACTCAGTTTGATTTCAAAAATTACTCAATCAACATATATTTACATCGACAGTCTGCCGTTATAATTGACTTGTTTTGGGTGCACTATGGAGTGGGTAAGCCTTATTTAAATCCGGCTACCATTTACCGTTGACTTGCGCTAGCCTAGCATCTGAAAACTCTGCAGCTGGAAGGACTGCATGAAATTCGCTAAAAAGTGTCTCCACATCTCTGCAGCACTCTGGCTAACTCGGAAATGAGCCCCCATGTCAAAAATCCTGGAATATCCCTTTAATGGTTCCCTAATACTGTAAATGAATCCTTCTTCAAAATCAACACTCAGTGCATGAGAAACAGAGATAAGATGAAAAAGAGAAATTTTTCTCTCTCTGAACACTCCATTATGGGCGTTGTTGCTTGAATGCAAATGAGGAGAAAAGAGATGGCCTATAGTAGAGGGTGGGGGCGTGGCCAAACTCTCCGCTCTCAGCTGTGCGCTCTCTGATCCAATTTCGCGTTTTTGCGTGGAGAAGAGATGAGAAGCGTTCCATTGAAAAATAAACACATTTCCACAGAAAATAAAATTAAACCACTGCTGTTCAAAGGTCCAGAGGCTCAGATAAAGGACTTCCGAGCCTAGAAACACTCGGACGTGCCTCCAGGCAAATAAAAAAACGCATTTCGCATTGCCTAGCTCATTCGCAGTCCAAACTCTCTGGGCGTGATTTACAGAGACGCTGAGTACAGACAGACGGGGGTGGAACTGCATTTGCATTTCTTTTTTCGATCTGACGTCAATAAGGTGCCTTGTTCAAAATCGCCCGTTTGAGCTCCGATTTTTTGTAATGCAGAAAAGGATCGCAAATGTTCAGTTTAGACATTTCGCCACTTTTAACCATGAGGGGGGGGGGCTAAACAGGGTAGGGGAGCTCACATTAACGTTCAAAAACCTCAGAAAGTGAAAATTTCATGCCATGGGACCTTTAAACAAATAACATTTCAGTCATAAGCTAGCATTACCCATCATTTTATCTGTCACTCTCACCTTTTTGTCAAAAATCAAACCCATGAATGCTCGTATTGGTCACAGGCTTCCTAAAATGTGGTGTTTGCTGTAAATCCATTTTAGTACTTTTTTCTTGAGTTTTCACACAATTTTAAAACTTTTAGGCAGAGAATTAATGTGTGCATTGTATCGCCATGGTAACTGCTGAACATTCCACCATATAGATGCATGTAGAACACCCCCAGTGTGTCATCACGGCAAAGTACCAATAGAATGTTGTTATGCCACTGCTCACAGGTCTTGTTTGATTCCCACACCACACTGTGCCTCTGTGTATGGCTCGTGGTCATATTATATAACATGATGACCTTAAGTTAAGGCCAGTTAAAACTGAAATGCACTGGATACTTGGATTAGTTTGCAGTTCATATTTCTCTTCTCTCAAATGTTAATTCTCCTGGGCCTGTTTAGAATGAGAACATTGAACAGGATCCTACTTTCAAAACATAAATCAGACATTTTGTTAGACTTCTTGTCAGAAAAAAATATAATGGTCTGAATTTTTCCCAAGTTCAGCCCTAGTAGATGTTGACAGAATACAAAGACCAGAGTGGTGTGGATAGATAACACGAAGGGTGGATTTCTTCTGGTCTTGTATTATGAGAAATCGTCTCTTGACTCATCAAAAACAAATCTGGAGTTGAGTTTGTTTCATTTGCACATGTTTATTATTAGTCTGATTACATCTCCCCAAGATCAAACCACTCTGTCCCACCTTGATGTCATGAAACTGTAGTTTTCAAGTTAATAGGGCTAAAATCATCCAAGTTATTCAAATGAGGGTGTATGGAGTTTAAAAACACAGTGAAGCACTTTCTGTATTATCACAGTATTTAGTTTTGGTACTAGTTTTAATAATAATAATAATAATAATAAATTTTATTTGCACTTTACATTTGACCTCAAATCTCAAAGTGCTACACTTGCAACAATAAAAGAACATTAAAAACATCATAAAACGTTGTAAAAGAACATAAAGAACAATTAAAAACATCATAAAAACAATTAAAAATATCATAAAATATTGAATGCTTTTCTAAAAAGATGAGTTTTGAGTCCTTTTTTAAAAGCTTCCACCGTCTGTGGGGCCCTGAGGTGGTCAGGTAGGGCATTCCACAGACGGGGAGCGGCGGCTTCAAAGGCTCGGTCCCCCATGGTCTTGAGCCGTGTCCTGGGCGGGAGCAGACGGTGCTGTTGGCCTGACCGGGTCCTGGATGAGGTGTGCAGTGTGAGCAGTCCAGAGACTAAAATAAGTGGTGGAAAGCGTTTTTCTGGTGACGCAGCCATTGTCCAGGTCTGTCAGCACTGACCGCCGCGGTATCTGCAGCTACTCCGCGTTAGACTGGAGTCTAACGTCGCCAGAGAAAGATTTCGGCCAAAAGGAATTAATTTGCTCGATGCTTTTCCCAATTACTTTATGTGTAGTGCGCATTCATATCGAGTGCAAATAAATGTGCAAATCAACACGGAGAGCTTGACTTGGTCATTTTGGGTGGGAACTATTTTTCAGTGCGGAAAAAGACAGACGAAGCACACACCACGCTGCGTAACAGGGGAACCGCGGCGGTCAGTGCTGACAGACCTGGACAATGGCTGCGTCACCAGAAAAACGCTTTCCACCACTTATTTTAGTCTCTGGACTGTGGGGAGATGCCCAAGTTTGACCTGGGGGTGGCATATCCCTTTAAACCATGTTATAATGTTGTTACCTCATCAAAAACATACCTGGAGTTGTGTTTTGTTTCATTCACACATGTTTGAGTAATCCTTTATTATTAGTCTGTCTACATCTCCAAAGCTCAAAATGCTCTGTTCCACCTTGTGATGTCACGCAATGGTAGTTTTCAATGGAACAGCACCTTTTACCTTTAGTTCAGTGGAGAAGGGCAAGTCCAGAGCTGAAATCATCCAAATGATTCTCGTGAAGGTGTATGGACTTTAAAAATACAGTAGAGCGCTTTCTGTATTCTTGTGAATGAAACAAAGCACAACTCCAGGTTTGTTTGTGATGAGGAAGTAATATTATAACACAGATCAGAAAATAGAGTAATATAGGCCACGGCACGGTGGCTGAGTGGGTAGCACTCATGCTTCACAGCAAGAAGGTTCCAGGTTCGATCCCCGGGTCGCCCAGGCCTTTCTGTGTGTGTTCTGTGTGGAGTTTGCATGCATGGTCTGGGTTCGATCCCCGGGTCGCCTGGGCCTTTCTGTGTGGAGTTTGCATGTTCTCCCCGTGTCTGGGTGGGTTTCCTCCGGGCACTCCGGTTTCCCCCACCAACCCAAAAACATGCACCATAGGTACCTCCAGCTTTGGTCCTGACCAAGCCGAAGCAAGAAGATCATGGAGATGGTCCCCGGGCGCAGTAATGTGCTGCTCACTGCTCCTAATAACAGGATGGGTTAAATGCAGAAATGGAATTTCCCCACTGTGGGACTAATAAAGGCATAGCTTTCTTCTTACTTTAACAGACCCAGACAAAAGTGGAACAAGAAAAGCCCATTTTGCATGACACGACCAGTCTCAGCCCTTATCTCTATGGCAACTGTCATCCTAGTGTTTTGTACACTTGGTTTGCCTCATGTCTAATGCGTTTTCTTGGAAAGTGATGACTGCAGGGAAAGGAAATGACTGTGTGCTGCGTTCATACAGTCGGAGTGCCAAACATCTCCAGCGCACATTATGCAGCTGTTCTGTACTTCATGTTTTAGCGAGTGTAAACAAGTTTATTTGATTTAGGGCTCCATGTTTATGTTTTTCAGAGAATCTGTAAACGTGGCAGTCGAGCTGGAGAAGCAAACCAAACTATTAAGCAGCTAACAGTTAAATAAAGAAATGGGCTGTGAAAGTGAAATGCTAAAAAAGGCATTGATACCTGTTAGAAAAGTTATTTTTTTTATGCTGAATTTAAGGAAACATTTGGTGGAGAAGGAGGGGAAAAAATATGCTTGTTTTTAGATGTGTAATAACCATGTTGCTCAAAGCTTTACACACATTTGTCCATCCATTCCATTTCTATTATAGACAAGACAAATTATTTCAATCTACAGACAATTTAAAGATCCCATCACATGGTACTTCTTGATGCTTTTATATGGCGCCTTAATGGTTCCCTAATACTGTAAATGAATCCTTCTCCAAAATCAAGCCTCAGTGCATGAGATAGCCTCCCGAAGACAGCCCCATTCAGAAATATGTCTATAAAACGCTTTATTCTGGGCGTTGTTGCTTGAATGCAAATGAGGAGGACAGAGACAGACCAGTGCAGCGGGTGGGGTGTGGTAAAATACACCACTGTCTCCTGGATTAGCGATGCGCTGTGCGCTGTCACCCACTTCCGTGTTTTAAGCGCGGAGGAAGATATGTGACGCATTCCATGAAAAAAAAACACATTTCCACAGAAAATAAAATTACACCACTGCTGTTTCAGAAGTTCGGAGGCTCGGATAAAGGACATCAAAAAAAAAAAGAACGCATTTCGTAGCTCGTTTGCGGTCCAAATTCTCTGGGCGTGATTTCCAGAGACGGGGTGGACATCCAGACGGGGGGTGGAAACCTTTCCGTGAGTGTGACGTCAGAAACTTCCCTTGTTCAGAATCCCCCGTTTGGGCTGTCTTTTTTCAAACGTGAAAAAGGACCGCAATTGCTCAGTTTACACATATCGCAACTTTTAGCCATGAAATTTTCACTTTTCAGAAAGTGAAAATTTCATGCCATTGGACCTTTAAGACTTACTAGGGCCGTATGAAATTCAAAATGTTTGTGATATGGCTGTTAAAGGGATATGCCACCCCCAGGTCAAACTTGGGCATCTCCCCACAGTCCAGAGACTAAAATAAGTGGTGGAAAGCGTTTTCCTGGTGACGCAGCCATTGTCCAGGTCTGTCAGCACTGACCGCCGCGGTATCTGCAGCTACTCCGCGTTAGACTGGAGTCTAACGTCGCCAGAGAAAGATTTCGGCCAAAAGGAATTCATTTGCTCGATGCGTTTCCCAATTACTTTCTGTGTAGTGCGCATTCATATCGAGTGCAAATAAATGTGCAAATCAACACGGAGAGCTTGCCTTGGTCATTTTGGGTGGGAACTATTTTTCAGTTTTTTTTTTTTGTAGTTTGAGCAAATAAAAATATAATATAAATTAGGGATGTCAACAATTAATCGATTAACGGTTAATTGTCGATTAAGACGTTGGTCGATCAAAATGCATTAATTGTAATTAACCGCTAACCGCGTACACGCGGACATGCGCACCCGCGTGGTCATGAAACAAGGCAACCGCGCTGCGCCAAGATCGACTCACAGCCGACCGCAGGCGCCAACGGCACTGCTTAGCAGCCCCGGTGTAAGCGCGAGGCGAGATCTAACCCAGAATGCCGGTTTCGCCGCAGCCCGCGCCCCGAGCCCCGAGCCCCGCGCGGCTGGCCTGCGGCTCGGAGCGCGGGGCGCGGCGAAACCAGCACGCGCTCCAGTGGTTTAATCCTGGTCTAGTCCAGGTCTAGACCCGGTCGAGTCCCGGTCCAGTCCAGGTCCAGACCTGGTCCAGTCCACGTTCAGTCTTGGTCTAGTCTCTTAGCCAATCAGGACAGAACACAATGTTACTCTATAAAAAATTTTTTTACACTATAAAAAAAAAGATTGGATAGAGCGAGGGATTACTGTATTTTGTTATTCAGCATCAATACATTTGTCTGCTTTTTACTAAGGAATAATTAATGGAGGAATATACAATATAATAATACTATGATATATTTATGACTCAGTGTTATGTTACTATAGCTTATATTCTTAAAGACCCTATTGAAACACTCAAATTCAGGTGAAAAACACCGCTTATCAGTTAATCGTTAATCGACCGATAAGGTCAATCAACTATCAGTTAATGAATTAACCGATAATTTGCATCCCTAATATAAATAGCTATAAAACAAACAAATAAGTAAAAACGGCTATTTTTTTTTCTACTACTAAATCTTGATCAACATCCATACATTTAAATCTCAAAATCTGCAGAATACTTTTATTTTAAGTACATTTAAACAGGTACTTTAATACTTTTATTTTTTCATCTGATTCTTTTACTTTTTTTGCCCTCATATTATCACTATCACTAAACTTATATTTAAAGGGACCGTGTGTAAGATTTCTACCCATTAATTACTGAAATTGAAGATACCCATTCAAAAATACATTGTTTTCCAAGCCTTTTCACTTCCATCATGAAATCAAAGTATTCTTTTGGACTTAGATATAGTCACATAAAAGGGGGATCTTCCCCATGCAGAGGCAGCCATTTTGAATACGAGAGCCGCAGAAGGACATTTGGGCTCCGCCTTCGCCTTCGGCAAGGCTCGTGGTTTTGGGTAAACAACACAAGCATGCTGCCGGATCAGACGTCGTAATGGATCTAACACGTGTTTTGGACTAAATTGTTTTACTGGATTTTATTCGCTGGATCCTTACGGACAAATTGAGAGCAAGTTTATGGTGAAATACAGAGTTTGACCTGTGCAAAGCATTCTAAGGTAAGCTAACCTCGTTTTGTGCTTTTCCGTATAAAAGCCCCATGTGCTCGGGGAGTGATTGTTGTGCAGGGAAATTAATTGCATAGTCAAAAAGAGGAGACTGTAAGGTTTCATTTGATGTGTAGAGTGTCATGGTACATGATCGGGAATGTGTGTTTTCATGAGAAAAGAAAAAAAAAAAAAAACGGGACCGCGGCCGGGTGACCCTCGAGGTCTGCCGTAGCTAAAACAGAAAGTGCAATAGCACCATCCACCTATGCGCCACGAATCCTACACACTGGGGCTTTAAGCAATAAAATCAAGTACTTTGGCTTGAAAATAAGCTTGCTTAGTAAAGATTGCTCAAACATGCACAAATCACTCCAAATACAACTTGGGTAAATGGTGAGGGGAAACACCTATGACATGGTTAAAAACTCTGAAAAGTCGATTTGACAGAATAGGGCTGCATTAAAAAAAATAGAATTATGGTGTCTGAGAACTATTTTGAGAAGTACAATTTTCAAAAAGCTACTCAATAAAATAAAACTCATACTATCTAAATCTAAGCATCTGTTTTTATGTGTTCCAGGCTTCATCTCGAACATGACGGTGCACAGGCAGTACTTTCCAGATGCGGAGGACGAGACGGGGGCAGCCAAAGCCCTGATGCGCCTCCAGGACACCTACCAACTGGACTCCGAAGCCTTTGCCCAAGGGAAACTGCCCGGTAATCAGATCAAATAAATACTGACATGAAAAGTTTTACAATAGTGAAGGGGCTAGACCTGATTTTTACATTTATTTCAGCTGTAACTGCTTAAACAATAATGGGGCAAGACATATTTTGCTCAATAAATGGAAATGAATGAGGTAAGGGCCCTTGAATGTGTGATTTGACATAAAACAGCAATGTTTTCCAACATTTTTAACCAAAATCATGTGTAAGGGCTATTTTTTATCCAGGATTGCCAGGAATGGTGGATAATACAACAAAAGCTTTCACAATATTGTCATAAAAAGATAAAGATATGAAGCCAAATTGCAGTGATGAAAATGTTTTTAGGTGTACTACAGAAAGCTGCTAGTCCGAAATGGCACTAGTGACACTTTGCAGCTGATGTCGGCAACATTCCCTGGGGGTGTGAAGCTAACTGAAAGTACTACTCTGTCTCCAACGCTGTCACTCAAATTAGACTTTAATCTGGGCTTTTTTTTAACACAATATGACCAGAAAAATATGGTTTAGCTGGAACTACAACAGGTGACATAATTTGTGCTGATAAACAAGTCCATGTCAAATAACATTATAGCAGGGCTCTCAAGTTTTGAAGATTGGTAGGAGTGAGTGTAGGGATGGGGGGGTGTGAGTGACTTTTTCGCTGAAAACGTGCGATGCCTGCATCAACTTACGTATTTTCTGGGCACAGAAGCTCTGTTAACAGTGGCTACAGTTTTGAATTGCTTAAAAAAATTTCAGCGTGAGAAATGCCATGTGTGGCGTGTGAACACGTCGAATTGCGTGTGTCACACTCTCAAAGCGTGAGACTTGAGAGCCCTGATTATAGTCACAAGCTAGCTAGCATTAGCCAACAGTTTTTCAGGTAGTCGCTCTCCCCTTTCTGTTGAAAATCAAACTCCTAAACTGGACTCTGAATGCTTGTTTTGATCACAGACTCCTAAAAATGCGCTGTTTAAATCTGTTTTATGTTTTTTACCTATTACTTTTTTTGTTATAGACCCCTTTACAGTTAGTAAACAAACGTGACGTCACTGGCATGCGCGCGCAGTTCCGAGGCACGCGGCAGGGCTCGCACGCGCGGCGGGGCTCGCACGCGGCGGGGCTCGCACGCGGCGCTCCCCCTCGGGACCGCGGTGAGCGCATGTGTCCGCGCGCACACTTCTCCGCCCTCCCCCTTCCCCCCACGCTTCACTATTAATACATTTTGTTGAAAATCTACGAAAGTTTGAGTGTTTAAACAAGAGAAAAGTGTGAGAAAATGTTAATTCGAGAGATTACTGTACTGTCAAATATCGGTCTTGAATATCGGCCCACTTTTACACATCGGGCCGAGACCGATATGTTGAAATTGTTAGTGTCGATATATCGTGCATCCCTAATATGCGCCGTTCTTTTAATAAAACCATCCAATATAAAAATCCTGACTGTCTTGGTCTTCTGTAGGCACACACTCTGACGCTCGCCTCACTGTGGACGACTGCTTTGGGATGGGGAAAACGGCGTATAATGAAGCCGACTATTACCATGCTGTCCTGTGGATGCAGCAGGCCCTCAGGCAGCTGGACGCCGGGGACGAGGCCGAGGTGGCAAAGTCGGACATCTTGGATTATCTGAGCTACTCCGTTTACCAAATGGGAGACCTGCCCCGGGCCATAGAGCTCACACGACGACTGGTGGCCATCGGTAAAAATAAACCCACACTGAAACAGGGAAACTTTTTGTGCTAGATATTGTCTGTGTAAAGTAAGTTATCGTTTTAAAGATGCATTGTATTACTCTTTTGTGGGGTCTGACACCTGCTTATTGCTTTGCCTGAAATGTTCCACGGTGTGAGATTAAGCAAACTTAACTTGTTTTTAGCCAGTTGCATACGTTTTTATGTGTAGAAACCGTAGATCTATAAGAAATGGATATGGATATGACAGTGCAAGACCGACTAGTGGCCATTTCAGGTACTGCAGTTCCTGGAAGCTCTTACCCAGAAAGAATTCTCCCATAAGTGCAATGTATTTTTTGTGAAATCAACCAACAACAACTACAACAACCCATGTTCAGCTAACAGGGCATTGGTAGCTTCCACAAACTTCAGATTTTTGTAGTGATTCTTCTGTATTCATGAACTGTTCAGAATTTTTTAATTGTCAAAGCACCTGAAAGTTAGCTTTGTAAGAGTGTTCCCTACCCCTGCTCTAAGCCCGTGCTACTCTGTTCTAGCAGCTAACGCTCTGATTGGTTAGAACTGTGTGTTTGTGAGATCACATGGTGGGCAGTACAAGGCAAAGTAATTGTGGAAGAAAAAAACATTTTTTGGGGCATTTTGCGGAATGAGCTCAGGCCACTGAAAACAACCCAACGCCATCTTTGGTTCATCTTCCAGATCATACTTTCCTTCCCTGGTAGAAGCCCAGCATGAAAAACATCACACACAGATCTGACCTGTAACTGGTGCAGTCATCTGACAGACAAGTCTAACGCCATACTCTGGAGCTCATAACATCATAACGGAGACAAGGAAGTGACGACCTCCACTAGGAAAGCTACATAGTGCTCCTCCATCTTTGTAATGACAGATGCACAGTAGGGCAGCCACTCTTATCTTTAATGTGTTTCCTCTGAGCTTTGTTGCCAAAACAGAAGGGTGTAGTCCCACCACAGACTCCCCAGCACTGACCAGAGAGGAGGCCTGCTCACACTCACATCCAGTGGAGCTAAGGAGTCCGGAGAGGAGCTTTTCTGTTATTTTTAGTTGTGCTATTTCCTGCAGTCTTGACCAGAGCAAATTTGCAAATTACAGTGTGGGTGCTTCCTGTGCCTGCGGAGTCTATTAATTAAGTCTACAAACTAAATTGAAATTATTTGGAATTATTTGAAATGATGGATTATGAAATTTAACTTCACTGCTGAAAGAAATGTTTGCTGTTGTCTAAATAATGACACTTTTTATGATTTGCTCATTTCTACTCATCATTTAACATTGTGTCATTACATTCTGTAATGGATCTCTCCTTGTGCCTACAGACTCCAGCCACCAGAGGGCAGGAGGAAACCTTCGTTACTTTGAGGTGCTGTTGGCCAAGCAAATGAAGGAGCAGAACCAGGCTTTTGAACAGGCCACAGAGGAGCCCATCCAACTGGGGACCTACATCCGCCCCAAGGACCACCTGCCTGAGAGAGAAGCGTATGAGGCTCTGTGCAGAGGAGAGGGGGTGCAGATGGTGAGGGGGCTATGGGGGTATATGATATGCAGACAGTTTATGTAAAAATGTGAATAATACACCATTTAATAGTTTTCCATTCGGAAATGCTAATAAGATAGTAATTATATGGTTTAGATGCATGCAAAAGAAATTGGGGCCAAGCAGCGAAAGCTGCAAGGCACCTATAGTGATTGTACTGACTTCTATTATACATTATTCTTCCGCCTCTGGGAGTCTGAGGCAACCCCTAGAACCGTCTGGTAAAAAGTTGTGAAATTTGGCATGGACATTCCAGCCACTCTCCTCATTACCCACAGCAATTTATAGGCCCCCACCCCCAACCCTCTAGCGCCACCAGCAGCTCAAATTTGCAGGAATTTTCAGGTACATTTCTGCGTGTAACTTTTGAACCATATGTCCAATTTTCAAAAACTTGGCATCCCTGGACTCCTTGGGCCAAGCCGAATCCAACGCACCATATGACGTCATTTTCCGCCAGGGTAGATTCTCCGCCATTTTGAATTTTATGAAAAACACTTAAAATGTTTCTCCTCCTTAAATTTTGGACCAATTTTGCTCAAATTTGGTACATGGCATCTTTGGACTGAAGCTCATCAGAAATATCCTTGGACTTTTGGATATCTCTTATCGTTTTGTCATGACAGCCAATCAAACGCGTCCGAAAAGTCGCCAAACAGGAAGTGAGTGCATATCCCGGGAACAGGTCAAAATTTGAGGGACATTTCTGCTTGTAACTTAAGTCCGATTTTGAAAAACTTGGTATCCTCGGGCGAAGACTGATCCAACACATCTCATCAAATTAGGCTGGGTCACTGCTTGGCCCCACATTGCTGCTTGCAGCTATATTTGTTCTTGTTTTTTGTGTAAGTCATGTGAAACTTTTTTTTTTTCCAAAACCACGTTACATCATTGTATCATGGTACAATGCTACCCTCTAGTGGTAACAGATCATCAGAACAAAACAAATGCACAACTCTCTCTCTCTCTCTCTCTCTCTCTCTCTCTCTCTCTCTCTCTCTCTCTCTCTCTCTCTCTCTCTCTCTCTCTCTCTCTCTCTCTCTCTCTCTCTCTCTCTCTCTATATATATATATATATAGATATAGATATAGATATAGATATATTTAAAAAAAATTCTCCTGTGGCAGCATGGTGGCTGAGTGGCTAGCACTCATGCTTCACAGCAAGAAGGTTCGTGTTGCCCGAGCCTTTCTGTGTGGAGTTTGCATGTTCTCCCTGTGTCTGGGTGGGTTTTCTCCGGGCACTCCGGTTTCCCCCACCAACCCAAACATGCGCCATAGGTAAAATCCTCCATCTTGGGGCCTGACCAAGACTAAATAACAAAACAAAATTATGGGGATGGTCCCCGGGTCAAATATAGAAACAAATCCTCCTGTGTGAGATCAATAAAGGTCAATCTTCTAATCCTTGACCACTGTAAGGCGCTTTATGCTACAATTTTGTATGAAAAGCGCCTTATAAATATTGTTTGTTTGTTTGATATATATATATATATATATATATTAGGGGTGTGAATCTTTCACTCACAAAACGGTTCGATTCGAATCTCGATTCACAGGCTACGATTCGATTCAGGGACGATTCATAAAATTAGTAAACGATCCGGTACGATTCGATTCGATCCGATTCGATCCGATCCGGTTCGGTTAATTTCGATTCAGTACAAAGGTAGATAAGGTAGATATCAAAAATAAAAAAGTAGTTATAAAACAAGCAAGTTGCCTATTAAAGGCAAAAATCTGAATGAATCAGAATTAGTGCTTCAGTCACAGTTTCAGTAACTGTATAAAAGTGAAACATATCACTGACAAGAAGATAGATATTACTGGGCAGTTATAGAAAACACGAGCATGTTAAATCCAACATGTCTTTTTATGCCTGTAATTAACTTTTCTTAACAAAAAAAAAAGAAAATCAGAGAGAGCTCTTAACACTGAATAATACTTTCTCTCATCTCATAACATGACCTCAGTCTCCTTTGAGACAAAAATCATCTGTGTGTGTGTGAAGTATGTTTCTATACACACAAATCATAAGTATTTAATACAGAAATGCACCAATTCTGATTATACATTGTATTTTCCACACAAAAGTAAATTAGCCAAGTCAATTTTAGCCCAAATCAAATATACATTGTCAATACATGAATGTTGTCTAAATAAATCACCCAATCCACTAACCGTGACAATAAAAACGCTAGTATCATACAATTGTTATGGTCTAAAGCTGCCATGCAGACTGCTGAGCAAAGTGAAACATCAGACCGACAGTGAAAGTTTTATCAACGCGACACAACACTGGCACAAAAGTTAACCACGCATACGAACCATGTCCATAAATAGCGGTAGCGCACCAAATATTAATTTAACCACAGCTCAATAAAAGGAAACTTAGCTTAGCTTACCCATAGAGTAGATCTCCTGACGAGACGAGGCGGCGGGAAACCCGCCCTCCGCACAATGCGAATTGGGACACTCGCATGATTGGCAGTTAACCGGCCAATAAGCTTCAACCCCAGGTAAGAGAACCACCCACCGTTCGCGAAAGAACGCAAACACACACAGCGCGGCTTCTGCACCATGAGAGAGACCGCTCAGGAGCCGAGAACCGATTCTTGGCCGTAAATCCGGTGCATCGGACCTTTCGTAGTGAATTTGGACCGATCCGGGCTCCGCTGATCGGTACACTCAGATCGCAGAGGTCACAGACCGATAACCGATCCAAATCGGTTAATCTTTACACCCCTAATATATATATATATATATATATATATATATATATATATATATATATATATATAATCAAGGACACTAGCCATCAGACTAATCAACACACTGAGGAAAATTCCATGAACATTTTGTTGTAAATGACATCCAAAAAACAATCTTACACACACTGATGCCCATGCAGCTTTCAGCACCCATTGCACCTTCACTTTGCACATTTCATCCCATCTCGAATTTTCCTTCTTGTTGGAAGAGTATATGCTTGCCTGTATGTCCTATGTCTATTTATTGTTGATGCCTGTGTATACTTCATGTCCATGAGGGTAGCTGTGTGTGTGTGTGTGTGTGTTTTTAAGATTAAGGCTTTATTGATCTCACACACACAGTGACACACAGGAGAAAATCACTTCTGCATTTGACCCAAGTGGGCTGCAGTGGGCAGCTCGTCTTTCCGGTGCCTGGGGGGCAGTACCGTGAAGGGTCTTGCCCAAGGACCCACACTGGCTTGCTCATTGTCATTTCAGTCCTTTGTGTAATGTCTGTTACATAGTGAATTGACAATAAAGTCCACTTTGACTTTGACTTTGATATATATAGGATACAACAACAGCATTCATCTGTGGAAGCTGGAATCGCATGATAGCCCCTTTATGATCATGTTGTCTATCTTGTCTGTTGTAGTTTTAGAAGATCTTGTGATGATGTTGTCATGTTTTTCTTTGGTCTACATCAGAATGAAGCCCGCCGCAGCCGCCTGTTCTGCCGGTACAAGGACGGACAGAAGAACCCCAGGCTCCTGCTGCGCCCCCTCATGGAGGAGGACGAGTGGGACAGCCCGCACATTGTACGCTACATCGACTTCCTGTCTGACCAGGAAATTGGCAAGATCAAGGAGCTTGCAAAACCCAGGGTCAGTCAGGAATATACAAACAACTGGGAATTTGTAGAAGAATACCCCAAAATGTACTGAAGTAGAAATATTGAAGGGTATCAGATAGAAGTATTAGGATGTTGGATAACTATAGTGGGCAAATGAATTTTGGCAGTGTGGTGTGTTAGTTTCAAAATTCTGTACTTGAAATGCTTTTTTGGGGGTTAAAATATTTGAATTTGATATTTGACAGCTTGCTAGAGCAACAGTACGAGATCCCAAAACAGGCGTCCTGACTACAGCCCAGTACAGAGTGTCCAAAAGGTAAGACACTAAAACACACAATGCATTTCATCATAAAGGGCCTATTTTGCACTGTGTTCTGATGTTATAATGCTGTTTCCTCATCACAAACATACCTGGAGTTGTGTTTTGTTTCATTCACGCATGTTTGACACCAAAATCAATTCTAGGTAATATAGGGCCTTTAATGATTTTGCAAAAGCTCCATCTTTTCTTTTTGTCAGTGCGTGGTTGGAGGGAGAAGAGGATCCAATCATCGAAAGAGTCAATCAGAGAATAGAAGACGTGACTGGACTTACAGTAGGCACAGCAGAGTTACTACAGGTACAATATTGTATTTTAAAGGAAAAGTAACGTTTTTTACAATTTGAGCCTTATTTCGGTAATAAAACAAGTTGTTTTACTCACCCATAGCACTTTGGTGTCATATGGCGCATTTCCGGAGATGTTTTAGATTAGCGTTAGGCTAACGCCGTTAGCCTAGCGCGACTTATAGCCATAGCTCAGGGCATTCCCCGAGCATGTAATATGCCCCGTGCGGTCTCCAAATAACACAAACTTTAGCACTTTTCAAATCATAGAAGCTCGATGTCTTAGTCTACGATTTTGTTTGGTCAAAAGTGGCCTGTAGTCCGAGATTTGGCCATAGTTTCGAGTAGATGAGGAGGCCAGTGCGCATGTGCGGACTGTGCTCTCAGCTCCCGGGACCCAAACATGAAACGCAAAGCTGTAAACTATGGATAAATCTCGGATTACAGACCACTTTTGATTCAAACAAAATCGTAGACTAAGGCTACGTTCACACTGCAGGGCTTAATGCTCAATTCCGATTTTTTTGTGAAATCGGATTTTTTTGCGAGGCCGTTCACATTTCCAGTTAAATGCGAATTGTATGTGATCTCCAGTGTGAACGCTAAACTCCCCAAAAGTGTCCCGCATGCGCCTTGGAGGACACGATGACGTCACACGCAGCGAACACGCTCAATGTTTACGGAAGTAGCCTAAAGTTGCTTTCGTACCGGAGCCAAAACATGTACAGCTTATTTGTTTTAAGGAGGAAACGGAGAAGGACGAGGTTTTTGGCCACAGTGTTTTGTGGGGCAGTGGCAGCAACGTCTGCAGAAAGGAACATGTGGGTGCGGAGTCACAGGCAGGAGGGGTGGGATTGCTACGTGCTTCGCCGCTTCACTGATACGAGTTTATATACTATTTTCGCATGACGAGAAGAACGTTTGTGAATGCCTACTTGTACCACTCTCATTGGAGGAAACACACTCAGGTCGGATGAATGCGACCTGGCCGTTCAGACTGAAGTCGCATGTCAAAAGATCGGATATGTATCGGATTTAGGAGCACATATCCAAGTGGCCTGGATCGCATTTGAAAAAATTGGATCTGTGTTGTTCACACTGTCATTAGAAGATCAGATACAGGTCGCATAGAGGCAAAAAAATCGGATTTGGGTCGTTTCAGGCTGCAGTGTGAACGTAGCCTAAGACATCGAGCTTCTATGATTTGAAAAGTGCTAAAGTTTGTGTTATTTGGAGCCCGCACGGGGCATATTACATGCTCGGGGAATGCCCCGAGCTATGGCTATAAGTTGCGCTAGGCTAACGGCGTTAGCCTAACGCTAATCCAAAACATCTCTGGAAGTGCTCCATATGACACCAAAGTGATATGGGTGAGTAAAACAACTTGTTTTATTACCGAAATGAGGCTCAGATTGTAAAAAACGTTACTTTTCCTTTAAGCATTTGAATTGAAGTACATTTCTCACTTATTTATAATGGGTTGAATCAAAGTGATATGAGCACAAATATTCAATCACATCATATGGTATTAAAGTGAAGAAATGCAGTCGAAATTAGCCAATAAACTGCAATAAATAAGTTGTATTTTGAACCTTCATTGGGTCTTATCCTCTCCACACCATGTGAGCAATTACACTTTGAACTTTGGAATCTGACCTTTCCCATCATGCATCTGTGCAGGTCGCCAACTACGGTGTTGGAGGACAATATGAGCCCCATTATGACTTCTCCAGGGTAAGAGGGTTGTGTGCACGTCCAGAAGATCCCTTTAAAAGATATGCTTCTATTTTTAGTTCAAACATTTAAGCCTATGTATAATTTTGATTTTATATGTTTACTCCGACAATTTTACTTTATTTTTCTTGGTTAAAATTTATCCAAATCCACTTTATTTCTATAGCACATTTCATAAACATAAACAGTTTCCAAAGTGCTGTACAGACAGAAAAACTAGTGACACAACAAACATCAGGTACTGTACAGTGGTACCTCACCTTACGAAATTAATTCGTTCCAGAAGTGGTTTCGTAATGTGAAAAATTCGTAAGTTGAGTAGCTATTTCAATGGAAAAAGCCTGATTCGTTCCAAGGCCCCCCTGACATGTGTGATAGCGCACATGACCCGGCGCGGAGCTGACTGCAGGTCTAGACCAAGGTCTAAACCTGGACTGGACCAGGACTAAACCAGGACTAAACCTGGACTAAACCAGGACTAAACCTGGACTAAACCAGGACTAAACCAGGACTAGACCAGGTGGATTAAAGCAGCGAGGAGGGGACTGCACGCAGTCTGAACGCATGAACGAGACCCATGCAAGAGCCGCGGGCTCCTCCTGATTTAGTCCAGGTTTAGTCCTGGTTTAGTCCAGACCACCGCGGCTCCTCTAGACCCCCTCTAGACCTGGTCAGGTCTAGAGGAGGTCTAGACCACGGGGTGCATGGGTCTCGTTCATGCGTTCATGCGCTCAGACTGCGTGCAGTCCCCTCCTCGCTGCTTTAATCCACCTGGTTTAGTCCTGGTCTAGTCCTGGTCTAGTCCTGGTCTAGTCCTGGTTTAGTCCTGGTCCAGTCCAGGTTTAGACCTTGGTCTAGACCTGCTCGCAGCTCCGCGCCGGGTCATGTGCGCTATCACACGTGTCAGAGCGCAGTCTTCTCCCCCCTCCCCCTTCCCCCCACACTTCACTATTAATAATTTTGTTGAAAATCTATGAAAGTTTGAGTGTTTAAACGAGAGACAAATGTGAGAAAAGCGTATAATGTGTGTGGCTGAGCGCGCATTATTTGAATTTTTGAGATTTCGCGTTTCGTAACTTGAATTTTCTTTCGTATCTAGAGACCAAAATTCACCGTGAAGGCGTTTCGTAACTTGAAATTTTCGTTTGTTGGGTCATTCGTAAGGTGAGGTACTGTATATGATTCACTAGTCCCAAAACAATAAAACCAGTAAAATCAAATCAGAACCATGGAGTAAGTAAAAACAAAATAAAGTAAAATAAAATAAATAAATTAAATAATAAAGTAAAATAAATAAATAAATAAATAAAATAAAAACACAGAGGACCACACAACTCATGCGGGATTAAAAGCCAGAGAATAAAAGTGGGTCTTAAGACGAGACTTAAAACACTCCACAGTGGGAGCTGTTTTGATGTGAGGAGGCAGAGCGTTCCACAGCTTTGGTCCAGCCACAGAAAAGGCTCTGTCTCCTCTGGTTTTAAGTCTCGTCTTAGGAACCACGAGCTGGAGCTGGCCCTCGGACCTCAGAGCGCGGGCGGGAGTGTAAATCTGGATGAGGTCCGAGATGTAATCCGGAGCCAGTCCATTCAAAGCTTTAAAAACAAACAATAACATTTTAAAACGAACAGGGAGCCAGTGCAAAGATGCTAAAATTGGAGTTATGTGCTCTCGTTTTTTAGTACCGGTTAAAAGGCGCGCAGCGGAGTTTTGGACTAGCTGTAGACGAGAAAGTGCATGGTGGCTAATGCCAGAGAAAAGTGCATTACAGTAGTCTAAACGAGAAGAGATAAAAGCGTGCACGACTTGTTCGAAAGATTTAAAAGATAAAAAGGATTTGACTTTGGATAAAAGCCTTAAATGATAAAAGCCAGATTTGACGACCGCATTCACGTGCTTATCAAGCTTAAAATCATTGTCAATAGTGACGCCAAGGTTGGTAACAGAAGATTTAACTTGTTGTTTAAGTGGGCCCAAGTCCAGGAGGGGGTCAATTTTGCCAAACACCACAACTTGTCTATTTTATATGATAAAAGGAGAAGTTCAATTTGTCAACTGGACAAAGTTTGTTTGGTCGAAAACGTTTCGCCGCTCATCCGAGAGGCTTCGTCAGTTCTGGTTCTAGTGCTGGTTAGACCCTGTTTATATCTAGCTGCAGGGAGGAGCTCACTACACTGAAAAAGCTCTGAAAACGATCCCCACTAATCTGTCTCTTTGTTTTTCAAATTACTCTGGCGACTAGTTCTGCCTCCCTATTCAAGCCTAACGACCCTCTCCACCCCTCTGCCCTGGATTGTCTGCCCTAATGTTTCTTTGTCTGTTTTGACTTGGTTTAAGAATCGAATTAGAAATGGGAGACAAGTTATGTCTAACTCCGCCATTTCTGTTTAACGACAGATTCTCTTTTTTGACAAAAAATAGCCTCTTTAACTCCCCTCTCAAACCAGTTCTTTTCCCTGGCTAAGATCTGAACCTCACTGTCCTCAAAAGAATGGCCCGTGGCTTCTCGTTTTCAGAGCTTTTTCAGTGTAGGGAGCTCCTCCCTGCAGCTAGATATAAGCAGTGTCTAACCAGCACAAGAACCAGAGCTGACGAAGCCTCTCGGATGAGCGGCGAAACGTTTTCGACCAAACAAACTTTGTCCAGTTGACAAATTGAACTTCTCCTTTTATCATGGATTCTACCTGGACGACTGAGGGACTCTTCACGCATCTATTTTATATGGTTATGGTTATATGGTTATTTATATGGTTAAAATTAACTTGATAAACAGTGCTTGTGTGTGAGTGTGGTCTCTGTTGTCTTTCACTGACAGTGTGCTGAGTGTTTACTTATACTGAGCAAAAATATTTCCAAATTTACTTATTACATTATAGTTGCACTATGTAGTGTTTCTGGTGGATGGTCCGCCACTTGTTTGTTTACATGGAGATGTTTTTGCTTTGCATAAAATGTTCAATAGTATGGCATTCACTTAGCGATTCTACAGACGTGACCTGTAGCCCAAACTGGTGTCATCCGCTTGTCTAATGTGATAAGGTTAATGCCATACAAAGAACTTTCTAGACAAACCAATAATGTCTCCATGGAGAAAAGCAGGTAATGTACCTATATCTTGAAAAATTCCATAATGCACAACATTTGTTGTTGAAATAGTGAATAGAGTTCAATAGTTCAATGTAAATATGTGTTGCAGCGTCCTTTTGACAGCAATCTCATGGTCGATGGAAATAGACTTGCCACGTTCCTGAACTATGTAAGTAATAGTGTGCAGCCTCTTCTCAAAGTGTCCTGTTTGTGAATCTTATCTTTATAGAAAGATGAGCCCGATGCGTTCAAAAGGTTAGGCACTGGAAATCGTGTGGCCACAATGTTAAACTACGTAAGTACGAGTCCAGTCGCCGCCAGGAGAGTGGGAGCCGCCTTAAACTTCACTTCTGTTCAGTTTCATGGGAAAATGCACAAGCTCTGTCAATCTGGGACTCGGACTGATCCACTCCAACTAATCTGGGTTTCAAAATGGGACTAAAGTCTTTCCTACATGGGCAAATCCACTCTATGGGTTTTCACACTATAGAAACCTGCTGTTCTATACAGACAAATGGTGCGTTCACGTTCTAGAATCTGATGATATTATTATCTAAGAAGGGCCTATATAACTCTGTGGAAGATTTCATGTTTTTGAAAGAAATATCCAACATAAAACCTTGACCCTTATCATTATTTGGTCAGGATTGGGTCCACAAACCTCCAACATTAATCTCATGTCTAATAATCACATCTGTAGCGTTAAAGCCACAGTTGCATCTTCACAAACCTGACACTGATATGGCCTGGACGAAGGCCTCCTCCTGCATGTTTCCATGGAAATGGTCAATTGGGCAATCTTGACAGTTAAGCAGCAAATTCCACCATAGAATCATGACCTGTTTTCCATTCCTACACAATCCCAGGAGCCCCAGAAGGTCCCTAAAGCGTGAAAACCACCACTCTGTGATCAGTTCCAGTGTCATTATGGAGAGTTTTGGTTAGCCGTCTGCCATTAACACGCTGATGTACAAGTCACTCTCTGTTTCACCCTGTCTAACAAAGTCCAATGAAATGCAAAGAATGTGTGCATGTGGTCAGTGTATCCCAGGGCCTGTTATCTTAGAACAGCAGGGCCTCGTTCTGTGGCAGGGCTGTAGATACAAAGATGCTGGTCATGCTACTTTACACTACAATAATAATAATGGGCATAGGATGGGTATAGCTATATGATAATTAATATGTATATACTGTAAACTACCCCCAAAAATGTATTGTATCCTCAAACCTATTCCATCCTATCCCCATACAACTATAATCCAAATGCGAAAACTTGCCCGTGTTAGAATACATACTGTTGTCTGAAATAACTGCAAGTGGGGCTGCATGGATCTTTTTTTTACTGTTTTAACTCTTCCAAGAGGTGTTCATATGCTTATGAAAGAAGCATGAAAAAGCAGCATCATGGAACCTGACAAAAACATATCTTTAAGACATGAAGGGGAATAAATAAATAAGACAGAATCAGTCTTTGTTATCAGGAATCAGGAAGGTTTTTATTGCCATATGAGTGAACAGTTTCACAACATTAGGAACTTGCTTCGATACCTGGAGCGGACAGACACTCCGAGCACCAGGGCGGCCATTCGCGGCGCCAACTTGGTTACAACAGAGTAGAAAAAAAAAAGATGCAGACAATTTTACAACATGTAATGACAGAAAAAACAATTGGAGAGGTAAACATACGGTGATCTTTTTCTTTGGCAACAGAAGGAAGGGTGAGGGGGGGGGGGTCAGATTGGAAATCAATAATTGATCGGAAACTGACGCAGAGGCAAACTTACTAAATAGACAGGGGAGAGTGTTTTACATAAACATGTCAGTGTGAGCCGAATGGAATGTGTTGTTTACTTCTGTAGAGTGCTGTGTAGATAAGGCCCCAGCTGTGACCTTGGACGTGTTTGTGCAAAAGATGTAGTCAAAACAAAGTCCAGTTGAATCACATTTTCAGAACAGTTAATTACACCGGGAAATTTAGCATAATCAATACATTTTTAGAACCCAGGCGAACAGACAATTTGCCAGAACCCTGGTTTCTGCCAGTCACCCCAACTTCATGCCACCAAGCAGGTCTGCGCGACTCGGAGTCCTCCCGCTGGCACGTATGATGAATGAACGCAGACTGAGCCGCTGTTCCACACAGTTCCACATCCATTATCCCAGATATTATCCAGTGCCAGACAGATTTCCACAACTCAGGTGTTTCACTTTGTGTTTCCCTTCAGATCTCGTCCTCCCTAGTCCGCCACAGCCCCACTATCGTGTAAAATGACCTCCGGCGGTTCGGGCTCTTTTATCCGCTCGGCTCCAATTAGTGATGGGTCAGAAAAACATCCTCCAGGCCAATCCAGATGTCCTGCCATCAAAATTCCAATAGTAATTGTTTCGTGTCCTCCAGTAACAGCGGTGCCAGACGCACAAAGCGTCGTGTATCTAGCAGCGAGTTCCCTTGGGACTGTCCGGCTCTCCAGACCGGCGCTCCTCCGTGATAAAAATATGCCAATAGCGTTGTGGGACCAGCTCCAATTCATGATTTAGGATTTCGAAAATCTGTTCCAACAGGAGAAAAATTACGAAAAATGACGAGACGAGAGAAATAGACATCAGACAGAGCAAGATAAGGAGGAAGAAGGAAAAAAAAAACAACAACCATGATTATAAATGTATACAGTGAACCCTCGCTCTATCGCGGTTCACTCTTCGCGGCCTCGCTGTTTAGTGGATTTTTTTTCAATTTTTATTTTTTTTTTTTCATTTTTTTTATAGTGTAACATTTTTTTTATAGTGTAACAATGTGTTCTGCGGCCTGATTGGCTAAGAGACTAGACCAGGACTAAACTTGGACTAAATCAGGTCTAGACCAGAACTAGACCAGGTCTGAACCAGGATTAAATCACTCCGTGCGGCTTTTGCGTTCGTTTTTGCGTGTTCGGTTTGTGGCTCAGGTTGAGAGGAATCACAGGAGCAAGATGGCGCCTATGGTCGGCTGTACTTCTGCTACCTCTACTATTTCTCGTGTTTTTGTGATTTTCCTTGTGCTATATTTTGCATGGTCAGCCCTGTCAACAAATGGCTATGTCGCGGCTGTTATTCAATATGACAGCGATACGTTATTCCACATCAAGGCACATATGGAAAGTTTTTCTGTTACCTGGACAGGTACACAGTTTTTCCCTCCAAAACTGGAATGCTCCACGTCATCGCCGGAGTACCTGCTGCTAACTAAGAAAAAGAAAAAGGAAGCGGGGATCCAGGGCAGGTGTCCAAACCAGGCGGAGAAAACAGTGAGCAAGCGGGACTGGATCTGCGGGGAGCGAGCGGTGTCTGATACCGGTTCCTATCTGGGTGTCGGACGGCGAATCTGCGGAGCCACCACCGCTATGGAGCTGTGACCGGCTCTTTCCCACTCGAGTCGCCCGTACTTCTCTGCGGTGTGAGAGGGTCCTTCGTCCTGTCACTTGTATCAAGGATGGAGGTTGTGTCCGGAGCGTCCAGTCGATCAGTGCACGTCAGTGTCCGAACGCGCGCAGCCTCTCCGGATGGCCCTGCTTAACACACGCTCCATATGAATAAATCCTTTATACTGAGCGACTTGTTTGTCATCGAACACGTGGATTTTATGTTCCTGACTGAGACATGGCAACGCGAACAGGATTTTGTCCACCTTAATGAATTGTGCCCCTCGGACTGCTCCGTGACTGGAACCCCGCGGGCCGCACGGCGAGGCGGCGGTCTCGCGCTCGTTTATCGGGATGGCTTCTGGACACGACAAATGAATCCGCTCGAGTTCAACTCCTTTGAGATGCAGATGACTAAGGTTGGGAAACATTGCTTCATTTTATTGTATCTTAATCTATCAGCCGCCTGGTCCTGCACGTTCTTTCTTGGATGATTTCGCAGACTTGTTGCCTTCTATTATTAAACTTGAGAGAGAAACTTTGATACACGGTGATTTTAACCTCCATGTAGATAATCCCTCATCCCTCATCCCTTATCCACGATGAGGGGTTTATCGTGGTTAAATCTGTGACAGAGCAGCACGTGTGACGCACTTCTCCAAGGGGTTGGTGCGCGTCTCGTCCCGGGACGTAGCAGTGCTCCTCGCACATCTGGCGGGGCTCCCGGGGCCGTGTCTCCCCCCACGCGCCACTATTAATACATTTTGTGGAAAATCTATGAAAGTTTGAGTGTTTAAACTAGAGACAAATGTGAGAAAAGGTTAATTCCAGTCTGAGAAAAGCGTATAATGTGTGTGCTGAGGCGTTTACAGCCTTAAAACATGTAGAATACATGTTTACAATACATATATTGTAAAATATAAAATTGTCCTACTTCGCGGATTTCTCTTATTGCGGGCTATTTCTGGAACCTAACCCCCGTGATAAACGAGGGTTCACTGTACATCCATTCGCGTTGAATGTGGTGGGACAAAAGGAACTTTAAAAGGTGCTGTATCTGATTTTTACCGTCTTTAAAGGTCCCATGGCATGAAATGTTCACTTTCTGAGGTTTTTGAACGTTAATGTGAGCTCCCCTACCCTGTTTAGCCCCCCCCCCATGGTTAAAAGTTGCGAAAATGTCTAAACTGAGCATTTGCGATCCTTTTCTGCGTTACAAAAAATCAGAGCTCAAACGGGCGATTTTGAACAAGGAAACTTATTGACGTCAGATCGAAAAAAGAAATGCAAATGCAGTTCCGCCCCCGTCTGTCTGAACTCAGCGTCTCTGTAAATCACGCCCGGAGAGTTTGGACCGCGAATGCGCTAGGCAATGCGAAATGTGTTTTTTTTATTTGCCTGGAGGCACGTCCGAGTGTTTCTAGGCTCGGAAGTCCTTTATCTGAGCCTCTGGACCTTTGAACAGCAGTGGTTTAATTTTATTTTCTGTGGAAATGTGTTTATTTTTCAATGGAACGCTTCTCATCTCTTCTCCGTGCAAAAATGCAGAAATGGATCAGAGAGCGCACAGCTGAGAGCGGAGAGCGGAGAGTTTGGCCACGCCCCCACCCTCTACTATAGGCCAGCTCTTTTCTCCTCATTTGCATTCAAGCAACAACGCCCATAATGGCCTGTTCAGAGAGAGAAAAATGACTCTTTCTCATCTTATCTCTGTTTCTCATGCACTGAGTGTTGATTTTGAAGAAGGATTCATTTACAGTATTAGGGAACCATTAACGAGCCATATAAAAGCATCAAGAAGTACCATGTCATGGGATCTTTAAATAATAGACTTTTTATCATTTTCAACAGTTTGCAGAGGTTAGTTACCACATAACTGATCAGCCCTGAGCTAAGTCTGTGAAAGAATTAATGAGTAATTGACTGGAAGTGAGGGGTGGGCAGTCACTGTTGAGCCCATAACATAGAATTTTCAGTTTTTATCAATCGATGTTGAGAGATTGGAATGGCAATAGGAGCAGAACATTATACACCTTTAGTTCTCAACAATGTCACACTTTTGACATTGTCTAAATACGTGGGACAAATGGCTGACAAAGAAATTGCTGAGCTGGACAACCAAAAGATGGACAGGTGGTCACCATATATCACGCTTGTTTGTGATGTTGTTTGTCTCAGGGACTGCAGATGGAAATTAGCTGCGAGAGCTAAAGTCTGGTACAAAGCGTCTTTTAAAAAAAATTTTGTGATTAATGCTTCTGTACCTTGTCCATGTCAAATAAATCAAATAAACTAAACTAAACTAAACAACATAAATCACTAATAATACATCTGTTCTTTTCCAACTAAATATTAACTTTTGGCATCATAGGAATAAGATATGACATGCTATTACTAACTGTGGTTATCTTTTTCCTATATTACGTTATTTTCTGATCTATGTTTTAAAGTTATTTCCTCATCACAAACAGACCTGGAGTTGTGTTTTGTTTCATTCACACACACCCTGCGTATTTAGGCTTCACACAAACAGAAAACACTTCCACCTTGTGACATCATGTGGGAGGAAGGAAAGAATATGGAAGATTATTTGTTCCATTAAATATTATAGCACGATAAAAGGAGAAATTCAATTTGTCAACTGGACAAAGTTTGTTTGGTTGAAAACGTTTCGCCGCTCATCCGAGAGGCTTCGTCAGTTCTGGTTCTGATGCTGGTTAGACCCTGTTTATATCTAGCTGCAAGGAGGAGCTCCCTACAGCGGAAAAGTTCTGAACCAATCCCAGCTAATCTGCTATCTTTTGTTTTCCTCTGGCGTCTCGTTTAGCAGATCTATTCAGCCCTCACATGAGCTCACTACCCTGGAATAGTTCTGTAACTATCTCAACTAATTGCTCCTTTTGTTTTTCGAATGGCGTATAGTTTAGCCTCTCTATTCAAACTGACGACCGTCTCCACCCCTCTGCCCCTGACTTGTCTGCCCTAATGCTTTCTTTCGTCTGTTCTGACTTGGTTTAAGAATCGAATTATAAATGGGAGACAAGTTATGTCTAACTCCTCCAAACTATACGCCATTCGAAAAACAAAAGGAGCAATTAGTTGAGATAGTTACAGAACTATTCCAGGGTAGTGAGCTCATGTGAGGGCTGAATAGATCTGCTAAACGAGACGCCAGAGGAAAACAAAAGATAGCAGATTAGCTGGGATTGGTTCAGAACTTTTACGGTGTAGTGAGCTCCTCCCTGCAGCTAGATATAAACAGGGTCTAACCAGCATCAGAACCAGAACTGATGAAGCCTCTCGGATGAGCGGCGAAACGTTTTCAACCAAACAAACTTTGTCCAGTTGACAAATTGAATTTCTCCTTTTATCATGGATTCTACCTGGACGACTGAGGGTCTTTTCACGCAATATTATAGCACATATATTTTCAAGCAGCAAAATTCAGAGTGTGAAATTCGCAGTGAAAAATGTCAAAAGACCTAAGATGCCAAGGCAGAAGCAATCGATCCCCTGTGAGTGATGAGGACAGAGGCTGTTGCCTATTGGCCATTCTCATCTCTGGGCGGGGTTTTGGTGAGGTTTTGCTGCAAAAAAAAAATTCATTTCATTTAACACTGAAATTTGAGTGATAAATTTGAGGGCTTGAAAATATTTGTGCTGAATATTTAAAGTTTTTTTTGTTGTTGTTTTTTATTGAATTTTTAACACGTAATGTACACAGTTAAAAAATGAGAAATTCAACAACATTTAAAATTCTAAATCTGATTAAACAAATTATCTTCCATAAAGGAATAGAGCACAGGAAATGCTTCACTGTGTTTTTAAATTCCACACACTTTCACTGGAATCATTTGCGTAATTTCAGCCCTAGAATTGCCTATAAAAGGAGCTGTTAACTTAAAAACTACCACTTCATGACATCACAAGGTGGAACAGAATATTTTGATCTTTGGAGATATAGACAGACTAATAATAAAGGATTACGCAAACGTGTGAATGAAACAAACCATAACTTTGGGCATGTTTATGAGGCAGTAACAGCATTAGAACATGGCTAAAACTTCACAAGAGTCAGGTCTGTGTAATATAGGACTTTTAAAGGAAAAGTAAATTTTTTTACAATCTGAGCCTTATTTCGGCAATAAAACAAGTAGTTTTACTCACCCATAACAGTTTGGTGTCAATTGGAGCAGTTTCGTAGAACTTATGTTGTAGCCGTTCTGTTCTACTAATGATCCCGTATCCGTTAGCGTGAGTGCTCGGGGCATTACTTTGCGCTCTCCAAATAACACAAACTTTGGCACTTTTCAAATCACAGAAGATCGCTGTGTCAGCGTAGACTTTTAGTGGATTTTAAAACGGCCTGAAACCCGATATGCAGCTATAGTTTCATTTGATGACGTCATCAGAGAGGACAGTGCGCATGCGTGAACTCAGCTGTTTTGTAAACACCGCTAGTTACTTTACTTTACTTAAACTTTACTTTTCTGTTGCGATATCGGGTTTCAGGCCGTTTTAGAATCTACTAAAAGTCTACCCTGACACAGCGATCTTCTGTGATTTGAAAAGTGCTAAAGTTTGTGTTATTTGGAGCCCACACGGGGCATATTACATGCTTGGGGAATATATTATATGCCCCGAGCACTCACGCTAACGGATACGGGATCATTAGTAGAACAGAACGGCTCAACATAAGTTCTGCGATACTGCTCCAATTGACACCAAACTGCTATGGGTGAGTAAAACTACTTGTTTTATTGCCGAAAGAAGGCTCAGATTGTAAAAAAAACTTTACTTTTCCTTTAAAGTAAAAAATGTGGTTAAAGAGAGATTTGTTCCATGGCGTTATCTTGCAACATGGAGCTCACTGTTGGTTCAGGGAAGTACCTTTCAACAGAACGTTTGTAAAAGAAACATTATAAATTAATTGTAGGGAGTGCCAAAACACATCATTTAAAACCAAAGCTCTCATTGTCGGTGTACTTCTGTTTTGTGAAGCAGTCCCATGTTTAGTGTGTTTTGACTGTCCAGCTCCAACACTGTGTGAAATGCATAATTTAATCATGTTTATTGAGCCATACAAAGTTCATGTCCTTACAGTCATACTATGTGGGTCTATTGCTGTTCCTCTGTAGAAGAACATGACTGTATTTATCATTTGTTCTTTATCCAGATGAGTGATGTTGTGGCTGGAGGTGCAACGGTCTTTCCAGACTTTGGAGCTGCCATCAGACCCCGGAAGGTGAGAGTGTTTATTTCACTATTTTGCCCAGAAATTAAGTTATACCAGACAAATCAGATATGTGTTCTTGACTAGTGCTAGTTCTCCCAGCTTTACCAGTGGTGCGTGTGGAAAGGGCTATTACCTTCAACAGCCTCGCTCTGGATTAGCTCTTTGGTTGCTATGATACATGCGGTCAGAATTACAAATATGGAACTCTGCTCCAAATTCTCCCCTATAACTGCATGCCTTCATGAGCTTCATTTGACTGGAGTCGAACGCTATGGATGACGTCACACTTACGTCCACTTCTTTATATGGTGTATGGGCATGAGTTGTTCAGCCTTAAAGCCCCAGTGTGTAGGATTCGTGGCGCATAGGTGGATGGTGCTATTGCACTTTCTGTTTTAGCTACGGCAGACCTCGAGGGTCACCCGCGCACGAGCCGCTACTGTATAAATAAAACGTGGTCCCGTTTTTTTTTTGTTTATTTTTCTCATGAAAACACACATTCCCGATCATGTACCATGACACTCTACACATCAAATGAAACCTTACAGTCTCCTCTTTTTGACTATGCAATTCATTTCCCTGCACAACAATCACTCCCCGAGCACATGGGGCTTTTATACGGAAAAGCACAAAATGAGGTTATTAGCTTACCTTAGAATGCTTTGCACAGGACAAACTCTGTATTTCACCATAAACTTGCTCTCAATTTGTCCGTAAGGATCCAGCGAATAAAATCCAGTAAAACAATTTAGTCCAAAACACGTGTTAGATCCATTACGACGTCTGATCCGGCAGCATGCTTGTGTTGTTTACCCAAAACCACGAGCCTTGCCGAAGGCGACGGCGGAGCCCAAATGTCCTTCTGCGGCTCTCGTATTCAAAATGGCTGCCTCTGCATGGGGAAGATCCCCCTTTTATGTGACTATATCTAAGTCCAAAAGAATACTTTGATTTCATGATGGAAGTGAAAAGGCTTGGAAAACAATGTATTTTTGAATGGGTATCTTCAATTTCAGTAATTAACGGGTAAAAATCTTACACACTGTCCCTTTAACACAGTCTTATTTATTTATCCTATTAGTGCACAACTTGAATAAACACTCATGTTTATCTTCATTTGAATAAGGTTGTTTAGATTTAAAGAATATGAAGCTTTCTTGTGGCTTTCATTCTCTTTTAAACATCCCTTTTTAACGGCGTAACAGCGATGGTTTCATTGTCTTAAAAATTGCATAGGTCCAGGGTTTTATCTATGATGCAACTAAACTGACAAAATGCAATCTGAGTGAGTGCTCAGAAAAGAAGACTCCAGACCCTCCACCAGAAAAGTATTTATTAAAAAAGACAGACGAAGCACACACCACGCTGACAGGGGAATCCCTGTTACGCACCAGGAAGGGAGTTCCCCTGTCAGCGTGGTGTGTGCTTCGTCTGTGTTTTTCCGCACTGAAAAATAGTTCCCACCCAAAATGACCAAGTCAAGCTCTCCGTGTTGATTTGCACATTTATTTGCACTCGATATGAATGCGCACTACACAGAAAGTAATTGGGAAAAGCATCGAGCAAATTAATTCCTTTTGGCCGAAATCTTTCTCTGGCGACGTTAGACTCCAGTCTAACGCGGAGTAGCTGCAGATACCGCGGCGGTCAGTGCTGACAGACCTGGACAATGGCTGCGTCACCAGAAAAATGCTTTCCACCACTTATTTTAGTCTCTGGACTGTGGGGAGATGCCCAAGTTTGACCTGGGGGTGGCATATCCCTTTAAATGTGGTTCACACTTTCACATAGTTGTCAAAGCACCAGTACGCTGCATGTGAATAGTGCAATTGAGCACTCAGCCGCTCTCAGCTGGAGTCCAGAGCAGCGCCGGAGTTCTCAAACCCTCTTCTATGCTATACTGCTTGTTTAGTGAGTTAGTCCTCCAGTTCACGTTTGCTCTTGTGTCTCCACAGGGAACCTCAGTCTTTTGGTATAACCTGTTCAAGAGCGGAGAGGGCGATTACAGGACCAGACACGCAGCATGTCCTGTTTTAGTGGGAAGTAAATGGGGTGAGTAACCTTTATTTATAATGTGGACATAACTAGTTTTGTATATTTTTCATCATCAAAATGTATTGAGAGTTGTGTTTTGTTTCATTCACATATTTTTAACACACAAATCTTGTATTTTCAGACTTGTGCTCCACTTTTTAAATGGCACACACCTTCATTAGAATAATTTGGATGATTTCAGCTCTGAAATTGCCAATCTCTGCTGAACTAAAAGTAAAAAGTAGCTGTTAACTCGAAAACTACCACTACATGACATCACAATTTGGAACAGAGCATTTTGAGGTTTGGTGATGTAGACAGACTAATAACAAAGTGTTACTCGAATGTGTAAATGAAACGACGCACCTCCACAATCAACTCCAGGTCTGTTTTTGAGGAGGTAACAGCACATGGCTAAAAGCTCACAAGAGTCAATTTAGCATAAATGGGACCTGTAAACTGAAATCCCTTTGTGAATGCAGCACTGACACTGTTTTGTTCATTTCTAGTTTCAAATAAATGGATTCACGAGAGAGGTCAGGAGTTCAGGAGACCCTGTGGCCTCACAGAAGTCGACTGATGACAACAGAAATCGATCTAGCCTTTTTTTTTACCAACAAAACTCATTTTCTGATCCTTTATTTTTTACAAATATCTTGGATTTAATGTTGCTAAATGTTTTCTGATTCTTCTACAGGATCATCTCATTTTATCAAACTTAATGAGGGGGTATTATGCAAAAACAAAACGTTCCTTCATCAAAAACATGCCTGAAGAGGTTTCAAATGCCCTGCCCACAAGCTTAGGTCACCCACGCTCCCACGTGACAATTGTCCGTAAATATACAAAAACATGACACAAAACTGTACACAACTTGACAATTCTGATGTGATGTGCAGTTGGTGAGATGCACACTGATTGTGTGCGCTCTGAAGGGGAAGGGACTTAACGTGGAGAGCAAAGAGAGACGAGACTCAGCTAAAAGCTAATGTGAAAACATGTTAAAGGAAAAGTAAAGTTTTTTACTATTTGAGCCTTATTTCGGTAATAAAACAAGTTATTTTACTCACCCATATCACTTTGGTGTCATATGGAGCATTTCCGGAGATGTTTTAGATTAGCGTTAGGCTAACGCCGTTAGCCTAATGCGACTTATAGCCATAGCTCGGGGCATTCCCCGAGCATGTAATATGCCCCGTGCGGGCTCCAAATAACACAAACTTTAGCACTTTTCAAATCATAGAAGCTCGATGTCTTAATCTACGATTTTGTGTGGTCAAAAGTGGCCTGTAATCCGAGATTTAGCCATAGTTTCGAGTAGATGAGGACGCCAGTGCGCATGCGCGGACTGTGCTCTCAGCTCCCGGGACCCAAACATGAAGCGCAAAGCTGTAAACTATGGATAAATCTCGGATTACAGGCCACTTTTGCTTCAAACGAAATCGTAGACGGCGCGTCTGCTCCCAACCGTGCGGTCCGAGCGGAGGCCGGAGCAGACGCCCTGTCCCCCGGGCACGTCCTGAGCCTCAGTCCCGGTGCCACGTCTCCTCTGAGACACACCAACTCTGGTCCCGGTGTCTCCGTCTGTGCGTAACGTGTCCCCCCCGACGGCTTACGCGCGGCCCAGAGCCGAACTGCCCATGGTGAGCCGCGGTGAGCCGCGGGCCCGGTGCATTAACCAGACTCTTACATGAATCCGTTAAAAATGTCCCGCTCCCCCCGGCCCCGGTCCCTCCTCCCCGCCCCTCTCAGCGCGCACTGACAAAGTGCGGTGATGATAAAACAAACTGAGAACCATCAGGTAATAACTTCATTTATATAACTCTCATTAGTTGTTTTGTAGTTTAAGTTTGCTCTTTAGACAAACAGGGCTCTCACACGGCATTTCTCACGCAATTCAACCGCGCCCCCCGCCCCCCCGGGTCCTCGGAAATTACAGTCTCACGCACGACCCCGCTCAAAACTTGAGAGCCCTGGCTATGGGTGAGTAAAACAGCTTGTTTTATTACCGAAATAAGGCTCAAATTGTAAAAAAACGTTACTTTTCCTTTATTATGTTGTTTGCATCAAATATATATATCAATGAATTAATTATATCAAAACAATCAAAGTTGTTGAGCTGTTAATACCCTGTAGATGTAAAATACCCTCTCTTTAAGGAGTTCAGGTTTCTTTTGTGAATAGTCAATAACTCCTCTTGTAATACAACTTTGGGATCAAATTCACTGAAAACAAATGTGTTTCACTGTGATGTTTTATTTATAAAGTGTTATAAATTATTTTGCTAATCACAGTTTGTGGTCTTCATCCAAAATGGTGGAACCGAAATAAATGTGTTTTGATAAAATTGTCTCTTTTTAATTTGTTCACTTTGCATATACACACAATGATGGCAAGTATTTAAAGAGTATGTTGTACCTTATTTTCTGATCTATGTTATACACTGTTAAAGGTCCCATGGTCCCTCCCCGGTTAAAAGTTGCAAAATGTCTAAACTGAGCATTTGTGATCCTTTTCTGCGTTAGAAAAAATCTGAGCTCAAACGGGCGATTTTGAACAAGGCACCTTATTGACGTCAGATCGAAGAAATGCAAATGCAGTTCCACCCCCGTCTGTCTGTACTCAGCGTCTCTGTAAATCACGCCCAGAGAGTTTGGACTGCGAATGCGCTAGGCAATGTGAAATGAGTTTTTTATTTGCCTGGAGGCACGTCCGAGTGTTTCTAGGCTCGGAAGTCCTTTATCTGAGCCTCTGGACCTTTGAACAGCAGTGGTTTAATTTTATTTTCTGTGGAAATGTGTTTATTTTTCAATGGAACGCTTCAAATCTCCCCCCCCGTGCAAAAACACAGAAATGGATCAGCTGAGCGCTCAGAGCAGAGAGCGGAGAGTTTGGCCACGCCCCCACCCTCTACTATTGGCCAGCTCTTTTCTCCTCATTTGCATTCAACCAACAACGCCCATTATAGAGTGTTCAGAGTGAGAAAAATTACTCTTTCTCATCTTATCTCTGTTTCTCATGCACTGAGTCTTGATTTTGAAGAAGGATTCATTTACAGTATTAGGGAACCATTAAGGAGCCATATAAAAGCATCAAGAAGTACCATGTCATGGGATCTTTAAACTTGGACAAACTTTACTGATCCACAAGATCCAGTATTTGGACATAGTAGCTCAGTAGACACTGGTGTCCAATGTATTTTTCCTAGTTAAAAACTTACCTGGAGATGTGTTTATGTTTAACATGTTTGATACACAAACCCTACATATGTACACCGAGTTCTCCCAGAAAATGCTCTGTTCCTGTATTACCACATGACATCACAAGGTGGAATGCTCCACTGTGTTTTTAAACTCCATACACTTTCACTAGTAGCCTGGTTCGTGCCAGTTTGATGTGTGTGTCATCCTGAATACAGTTCTACGCATTATCAATCTGGGACGGCTCTCACTGAAAGACATCAGAAAATATGGAGCATCATGAGAACTGTTTGAATCTGATTGGTTGAAGCGTCACAACTGCGGAACAAGCCAAAAGATGACATTACATTCAGTTGAGAGAAAAGCACAGACATCCTCTGTCCACAAATGCACAAAGCTTTTGGGTGTTTCACCTTTGGCTTCGTGATAAAAGGAGAAGTTCAATTTGTCAACTGGACAAAGTTTGTTTGGTCGAAAACGTTTCGCCGCTCATCCGAGAGGCTTCGTCAGTTCTGGTTCTAGTGCTGGTTAGACACTGTTTATATCTAGCTGCAGGGAGGAGCTCACTACACTGAAATAGCTCTGAAACTATCTCCACTAATCTGTCTCTTTGTTTTTCAAATTACTCTGGCGACTAGTTTAGCCTCCCTATTCAAGCCTAACGACCCTCTCCACCCCTCTGCCCTGGCTCGTCTGCCCTAATGTTTCTTTGTCTGTTTTGACTTTGGTTTGAGAATCGAATTATAAATGGGAGACAAGTTATGTCTAACTCCCCCATTTCTGTTACCTGGCCAGCCAAATGATATCTCTCTGTATTTTCTATACAGCGCGATACCATTTGGACACCCTCCATCCACTCTCGCTCCTCCGGTTACAAACGGACTCCGCGATTCTGATTCGTTCAAAGATGGTGACGTCAGTGCACCCGCCTTTGCCCGCAAAGTCACTCTTAGGCAGCGGAAGTTCCGCCTCAGTTTTGAATCAAGATGGCGCAATCTCTGATTGGTTCACTTAGCTGTCTGTCTACGCGCAACCGCAGCGCATTCTGTGGATCAAGTGTTACCAGACTCACTCGCTGGTACAGCGATGAGTCATGGATTCTTCCAGGCAACCATTTCTGTTTAACAACGGATTCTCTTTTTTGACAAAAATTGCCTCTTTAACTCCCCTCTCAAACCAATTCTTTTCCCTGGCTAAGATCTGAACCTCACTGTCCTCAAAAGAATGGCCCGTGGCTTCTAGGTGAAGATGTACGGCAGATGACGGTCCACTCTGGCACGCCCGTCTGTGTTGGTACATCCTCTTGTGAAGTGGCTGTTTTGTTTCTCCAGTGTAGCGCTCACTGCAGTCTTCACTACACTGAATGGAGTAGACCACATTGCTTTGTTTGTGGCTCGGTGTTCTGTCCTTTGGGTGGACAAGTTTTTGTCTTAAAGTGTTTGTGGGTTTGAAATAAACTGGAATTTCATATTGTCTGAAAATCCTCTGTAGTTTTTCCCTTCTGCACAAACCTCAGCGCTGCTCTTTGATTGGTCACCCACCCAATTATCTACCATACAAGATGGATTTTCATGAGATTTCATGGATTTTTCATTACTAGAATGAGTTGGATACTTTCACCCCTGGAATTGCCCATCTACTGAACAAAAGGTAAGATAAGATAAGATGAGCCTTTATTGATCTCACACAGGAGAAATTTACTCGCCACAGTAGCTCCAGGACAATTGGACAAGAGGGGAAAAGTGCATGCAGGCAGGGAGGGGATAAAGTAAGTAATAAATAAATAAAAGGTAAAATGTAGTTGTCACACTACTGCTTCATGACATCAAAGGTGGAACAGCATTCTGACCTTTGGCGACGTAGACTCCCGCTACGTTTTTGATGAGGTAACATGGCTTAATGCTCACAAGTCTTTTTTGCGTAATATAGTTAAAAATCCTATGACATGGTACTTCTTGATGCTTTTATATGGGCCTTAGATCAAAGTTCAAAGTTAGCACGTTAACACATTGCACATTGGGTTCTCTTATATAATATAATAAGTCGAAAGTCCCATTACTCGTAGCATAAACGTCATGACAAGTTCAACGTCAGTGAATTTACTTTGAAAAAGCGGGCATATATTTTTCCAGCACGTGATTCCTCCCTGGTTGGTGAACTGTCCCAGCGAAGTCTCCAGGAAAAACAAGGGAATCCCACACGTGAAGATAAACAGAATGTAAGGAATAAAGAAAACACATGCCGCAACCACAAGAGGCACGAGTGCGTAATGGGGCAAAGGGCCCTAATAGTTTTACCCAACTCAAAGCAAAAACACCCACCTCCTGGCGGCACGTGGCTGAGTGGTTAGCGCTCACGCTTCACAGCAAGAAGGTTCCGGGTTCGGTCCCCGGGTCGCCTGGGCCTTTCTGTGTGGAGTTTGCATGTTCTCCCCGTGTCTGGGTGGGTTTCCTCCGGGCACTCCGGTTTCCCCCACCAACCCAAAACATGCTCCATAGGTAAAATCCTCCAGCTGAGGTCCTGACCAAGCCGAAGCAAGAAGATCATGGAGATGGTCCCTGAATTAAGAAAATATGATTAAAGGTGCATTGTGAATTAATAATCCCTGTAGGAAAAATCTGATATTTGGTGAAAATAATCCCTGGGGTATTTGCGATTTTCCTGATTTTTTTTTTTTTATGTGACCATTTTTATGTGACCAACATTGGCCCGGATGGATAATTAAATAATGGACAAAACAGATCTTTGGAAATATGAATTTATCTTATTTATTAAAAATTTCTGAACTCAACTTTTGCCATCAAACAGTATATGAATAAAACAGGAACAGTGACATAATAACAATTAAACAATAACAATACTGAACAGGTGAGATGCGTTGTACCGGGTGCATGTGCAGGTGTTTGAGGTGTGATCGACCAGCCCCCGAGCAAGTTTCCTGTAAACTGTCCAATTAGAACTCTGCAACAGAGTTCTGCTCTTGCACACACACAAAAACACTCTAAAAATGCAAATGCTGGCAAGCAGCTAAGTGACAATTAACTGTTGCAAATTTGGTACGTGGGCCCGGAAAGGGTTAAAGGAAAAGTAACGTGTTTTTTTTTTACAATTTGAGCCTTATTTCGGTAATAAAACAAGTTGTTTTACTCACCCATAGCACTTTGGTGTCATATGGAGCATTTCCAGAGATGTTTTAGATTTGCGGTTAGCCTAGCGCGACTTCTAGCCATAGCTCGGGGCATATAATATATTCCCCAAGCATGTAATATGCCCTGTGCGGGCTCCAAATAACACAAACTTTAGCACTTTTCAAATCATAGAAGCCCGATGTCTTTAGTCTATGATTTCGTTTGAATCAAAAGTGGCCTGTAATCCGAGATTTATCCATAGTTTACAGCTTTGCGTTTCATGTTTGGGTCCCGGGAGCTGAGAGCACAGTCCGCACATGCGCACTGGCGTCCTCATCTACTCGAAACTATGGCTAAATCTCGGATTACAGGCCACTTTTGACCACACGAAATCGTAGGCTAAGACATCGGGCTTCTATGATTTGAAAAGTGCTAAAGTTTGTGTTATTTGGAGACCGCAAATAAGTGCCCCGAGAACTCACATGATGGAGATCGCAAATCTAAAACATCTCTGGAAGTGCTCCATATGACACCAAAGTGCTATGGGTGAGTAAAACAACTTGTTTTATTACCGAAATAAGGCTCAGATTGTAAAAAACGTTACTTTTCCTTTAAGCAGCAGTGTCAGTGTCCTTTAAGTGTCATTAGCAGTGCTTTGATATGACTTTACACCAGAGGTCTTCGACAGGAGGTACTGCAGGGGGGTCGCGAAATCTTTTGATTTCACTTTAAAATAATATAATTTTATATTTTACAGTGTAAAATACAGTATTAACCTGTGTATTATTTCCTTGTATTGGATGTACCATAACAGAGTAGCAATGTTTATACATGACACTAAGCTCAATTTAATATAAAACACAATTCTATGCCGTATATATAGTAGGGTGTCCCTGGCCCAGATCGCCATCTCTTTGGGGGTCCCTGGCCTGAAAAACGTTGAAGACCCCTGATCTACACAATGCTCTTCCCAGTATATTTGTGTCTTCTCCACCTCCGTACGGTGGTCCCCGGTACTGCCGCGGGGCCCCGGCGGCGCAGGAGGAGGAGGAGGAGGGCGGGGCCATGAGCCTCATTGTACCGTCTGCTGCTGCTGATGCTGGCACCGAGCGACTCCCTGCCCGATCTGCGTGCGATGGACGAGATCTTACCCACAACCGACCTCCGCATGTGACATCCACGAGGTAAAGACGCGTTATGTGTGGGGAAACTGTGCGCTTTGGCGGATTTGCGCTCGGTTGGATCATGGATGTGGCGCGGCGGTGAGCACCAGGGCCTCGGTCTGCTTCAGTCCGGATGTTACCACCTCTCGCGTGATGAGCTACAACGTATTGAGCTTATTTTAGTTCAGGGTTGTTATCTCCAACATTACATCCTATCTGTAACCAAAATGGTAAACGTTAAAGTGTCGTATCGTAGAAGCCGGTGCGTTTTGCGTAAGGCTGCACGGGAAATAAGCTTGGCCTGTATCAGTGCTCTTCAAATATGAGTAGGAATGAGGGCTGATGCTTATGCTATCCCGGGGCTTTCTCCTGTCTGGCCATCGTAACCCACGGATGCTCATTTTGCGCTTTGCCACAGCGATCCTCACGTTTTCTACGCGTTTGTGCCATTTGCTTTTTGGAGACGTCGTGTTCTCCTCGGGACGTTACGCACCGGTCGACGCGCCACGGTGAGAGGAGGAGGATGATGCTGCGGCGATGATGTAGCAGGAAGGATGCAGGAAACCACGCAGGAGCCTGGCCTGGCTCCAGCCTCTGGCCTGAGGGGGTGTGACACTGGCCTGGTTTAACCACAACACACTGGACGGATGGCGTTTGTCACTGTGGAGCTCATCAGAACTGGGTCAGCGCGGGTGTGGGGCAGGAGTGACAGAGGATGGATTGAACACTGATGCAGGGGCCAATCAGATTATGATAAGATATTGATCAAATAAGTAAAGCATGGAAAGAAATAGAAGAACGTTGTGGTTGGATAGCAGCAAACACTTTGTGCTTTAACCCTCCGGTCGTGTTCGCCTCCAGCCCCCTACTTTAGTGTTCCCGGTCAAAATTGACCGGTCTGTTTTAACTGCCCTTAAATTAGCAGAATTTTTTTTTTTCAACACCAATTTTTTTAATTAAACATTCTTTAGTTGAGAACAATGTTTCAAAGTAGTGTCTAACAACAATTTATAGAAGTAAACATTAAATAACATCAGTGAAAATACAATTGGGCACTGAAAATGAACTACAAAATGAACATATAAGACAAAAAATAAATGGAAAACCAAACACCAAACTCAACAGTGTGTGTGTGTGTGTGTGTGTGTGTGTGAGAGCGAGAGAGAGCGCTGGGGCAGTGTGTATGGGGATGTTTTCTGTATGTTGAATGAATTTACTCTGGATACCCATTCATTTCCTATGGCGGTCACTTTTGGCCAGGAACACCACAGGTGTACAAGGTTGATTAAAACACTCAAAATTGAATGAAATAGGTGATCATCACTTTTATATATTCAAGTTCAAGTCCACAGTGTGGAGGATATCATAAGGTCTTGAGGTAATCAGATGAAAAACATAATATTTTTGAGTATGTAATATTTATAATATTTTTGAGTTGTAAAACGGTCAGATTTGACCCGAACACGACAGGAGGGTTAAAGGAAAAGTAACATTTTTTACAATTTGAGCCTTATTTCGGTAATAAAACAAGTTGTTTTACTCACCCATAGCACTTTGGTGTCATATGGAGCACTTCCAGAGATTTGTTTTAGATTTGTGGTTAGCCTAGCGCGACTTCTAGCCATAGTTCGGGGCATATAATATATTCCCCAAGCATGTAATATGCCCCGTGCGGGCTCCAAATAACACAAACTTTAGCACTTTTCAAATCATAGAAGCCCGATGTCTTACTCTACGATTTCGTTTGAAGCAAAAGTGGCCTGTAATCCGAGATTTATCCATAGTTTACAGCTTTGCGTTTCATGTTTGGGTCCCGGGAGCTGAGAGCACAGTCCACACATGCGCACTGGCGTCTTCATCTACTCGAAACTATGGCTAAATCTCAGATTACAGGCCACTTTTTACCACACGAAATCGTAGGATAAGACATCGGGCTTCTATGATTTGAAAAGTGCTAAAGTTTGTGCTATTTGGAGACGGAAAACAAGTGCCCCGGGAACTCACATGATGGAGATCGCAAATCTAAAACATCTCTGGAAGTGCTCCATATGACACCAAAGTGCTATGGGTGAGTAAAACAACTTGTTTTATTACCGAAATAAGGCTCAGATTGTAAAAAAACGTTACTTTTCCTTTAAAGGGATATGCCACCCCCAGGTCAAACTTGGGCATCTCCCCACAGTCCAGAGACTAAAATAAGTGGTGGAAAGCGTTTTTCTGGTTACGCAGCCATTGTCCGAGTCTGTCAGCACTGACCGCCGCGGTATCTGCTGCTCCTCCGCGTTAGACTGGAGTCTAACGTCGCCAGAGAAAGATTTCGGCCAAAAGGAATTAATTTGCTCGATGCTTTTCCCAATTACTTTCTGTGTAGTGCGCATTCATATCGAGTGCAAATAAATGTGCAAATCAACACGGTGAGCTTGACTTGGTCATTTTGGGTGGGAACTATTTTTCAGTGCGGAAAAACACAGCCGAAGCACACACCACGCTGACAGGGGAATCCCTGTTACGCACCAGGAAGGGAGTTCCCCTGTTACGCAGCGTGGTGTGTGCTTCGGCTTATCAGATTATGATAAGATATTGATCAAATAAGTAAAGCATGGAAAGAAATAGAACGTTGTGGTTGGATAGCAGCAAACACTTTGTGCTTTAAGGTTTAAATTGTTATTCATGCATGCATCCGCCAGTTTCCCCAAAGGGTAGCCTATATAAGAAGATGAGAAGAAGGACTGCTTTGCGCTACTTTAAAGGACCTGTCATATGCAGAATGGACTCTTGTGAGCTTTAAGCCATGCTATAATGTGGTTACCTCCTTAAAAACAGACCTGGACTTGTCTTTTGTTTCATTCACACATGTTTGAGTAATCCTGCATTATTTGCCTGTCTACATCTCCATTTATGTTTACATTACTTGTCATACTTAAAGGAAAATTAACGTTTTTTTTACAATCTGAGCCTTCTTTCGGCAATAAAACAATTAGTTTTACTCACCCATAGCAGTTTGGTGTCAATTGGAGCAGTATCGCAGAACTTATGTTGAGCCGTTCTGTTCTATTAATGATCCCGTATCCGTTAGCGTGAGTGCTCGGGGCACTGATTTGCGGTGTCCAAATAACACAAACTTTAGCACTTTTCAAATCACAGAAGATCGCTGTGTCAGGGTAGACTTTTAGTAGATTCCAAAACGGCCTGAAACCCGATATCGCAACAGAAAAGTAAAGTTCAGAGCGGTGTTAGCTTCTTTCGGACTAGCGGTGTTTACAAAACAGCTGAGTTCACGCATGCGCACTGTCCTCTCTGATGACGTCATCAAATGAAACTATAGCTGCATATCGGGTTTCAGGCCGTTTTGGAATCCACTAAAAGTCTACGCTGACACAGCGATCTTCTGTGATTTGAAAAGTGCTAAAGTTTGTGTTATTTGGAGAGCGCAAAGTAATGCCCCGAGCACTCACGCTAATGGATACGGGATCATTAGTAGAACAGAACGGCTCAACATAAGTTCTGCGATACTGCTCCAATTGACACCAAACTGCTATGGGTGAGTAAAACTACTTGTTTTATTTCCAAAAGAAGGCTCAGATTGTAAAAAAAACGTTAATTTTCCTTTAAGTACAAGAAGTTCCAGATACTTTAAGACTTTTACTCAAGTAACATTTCAGTCAGTGACTTGGACTTTTACCAAAGTCATTTTTGGGAGGGGGACCTATACTTTTACTTGAGTTTGATTTTCCACTACTTTATACAACACTGAACCGGTAACAGTGGAACTTATCCTGATGTTGAGCGTTCAGATGATCCGTCAGGCTGGAGCATTTTGGTTCATTCATGTTTGAGAAATCCTTAATTATTAGTTTGTAGTAGGGATGCAAATTATCGATAATTCATTAATTGATAGTTGATTGACCTTATCAATCGATTAACGATTAACTGATAAGCGGCGTTTTTCACCTGAATTTTAGTGTTTCAATAGGGTCTTTAAGAATATAAGCTATAGTAACATAACACTGAGTCATACATATATCATAGTATTATTATATTGTATATTCCTCAATTAATTATTCCTTAGTAAAAAGCAGACAAATGTATTGATGCTGAATAACAAAATACAGTAATCTTTCGCTCTGTCGCGGTTCGCAGATTTTTATTTTTATTTTTATTTTTATATAGTGTAACATTTTTTTATAGTGTAACATTGTGTTCTGTCCTGATTGGCTAAGAGACTAGACCAGGACTAAACGTGGACTAAACCAGACCTGACCTGGTTTAGACCAGAACTAAACCAGGTCTAAACCTGGACTGGACCTGGACTAAACCAGGACTCAACCAGGTCTGGACCTGGACTAAACCAGGATTAAACCACCACGTGCCGCTGCTGGTTTCGTGCAGCTGGTTTGTGGCTCGGGCGGGGACTACGGGCGCCGCGGTTCGATCTCGCCTCGCGCTTACACCAGGGCTGCTGAGCAGTGCTGTTGGCGCCTGCGGCCGGCTGTGAGTCGAGTTTGGCGCAGCGCGGTGCGCGGTTGCCTTGTTTCGTGACCACGCGGGCGCGCGTGTCCGTGATTAGCGATTAATTACAATTAATGCATTTTGTTCGACCAACGTCTTAATCGACAATTAATCGTTAATTGATTAATTGACATCCCTAGTTTGTAGTTTGTAAATTTCTCCTGTGTGAGGCGGCAGTAGCTCAGTTGGTAGAGCGTTTGTCCACTGATCCAAAGGTTGGTGGTTCAAATCCCGCTCTTGACATAAGAAACATCAGTGGTTGAGCGGTCAGATCCACAGACCCACAGGTTGGTTGGTACGATTCCAGCTCCCACAGATGAATGCTGCTGTTGTGTCCTTGGGCAAGACACTTAACCCTCCTCGCCCCCAGTGTCTGCGTACACTGGTGTGTGAATGGGTGATTGGTTCCTTGTTGTAAAGCGCTTTGGGTGCCTTGAAGGTGGAAAAGCGCTATATAAAGATGTGACCAATAAAGTATCTTTGTATGCATCTCTAAAGCTCAAAACGCTCTGTTCTACTTTTAGATGTCGTCATTTCAGTCATTTTTTTCCCTGGGTCCTGTTCTTCTTGCACTCAGCTGTAAGTTCCGTTCTGCGCAATGCTCCGCCCACAAGCCTACATCACACACGCTCCCACACAACTCTCCATAATTATACAAAAACAGGATACAAAACTACACAGATTTTTGATTCATTTGATTCATTTTCATATTATTTTCCCCCTCTCCACTAAAACGTTCTGCAAACTATAGAAAATGGTCCAAACTGAACAGATTGTTTTCAGTGATCACATTTCGCCCTTTGGACATTGGGAAAATCTTTTATGAATGAGATCCCATAAACTATCTCATTAAACATGCAGCACAGTGCAGCATGGCCCTGTGCCGAACTTTTTCTTATCATTTCAATGCCATTTTCAAAGCAGATAAGAAATTATTTTCTTCCAAACAAATCAATTTGAACTTAAAATTTGCTTAATTGATTTAATACATTTTTTGCCCTTCTCTACATGGAGGGGGGACTGAAACTAAATGATAATATGTTGTTAATATGTTGCAAATATGCAATTTTTAAAACAGTAAAGGCTAACATGTGATAGTCTTTGCGATTTAAAGGGCCCATATTATGCTGTTTTCTGGTCAATGTTCTAATGTTGTTTCCTCCAAACACACCTGGGGGGTATTCCACGAAAGCTACTAAGCGCAAAGCCCGGCTTTGTTCGTCAGTTGGCGCTAGGTTAAGTGAGAGTTCGGTTCCACGACGCTCGCTAAACTTAGTTCCCGCTGAGTTACTGGGGCAACATGGTCTTAGCAGATAGTCTGCTCGCGGGGAGGCTAAAGTTCTGTCTTAGTTAGGCCGTGTCGCAGAGAATACGTACCTGACGTAAACAGAGTGTCAAACACACCGTTCTGCACACCTCCCGCATGAGTATCTGTGTTGTCCGAAAACAACATCAACAAAAAACCAAATTACCTTACGTTCTCGGTTCTTGACAATTCTCTGGTAATCTAAACATATGCTTTTCAGCCGCTGTCTTTACGACATTAACATATAGAAGAATTCCAAAAGCATTTTGGAGAATAGCTGTGGTCGAGTGGTTATGTGCTCTGACTCTCGTGTGGGCGGGCCGGGTTCGATTCCCGCTGTTGACCTATTGATGCCCACGTCAAATTTCAGTTAAATTTTCACGCATTTATATTTGCAACATATTACAGAAATGGAAATGAATTTAACCTACAATTATTGTTATCATCACATAACTTATATCAGTTAGTCCTAACATCACTCTCACTTGACGACATTGACAGTTTATATTTTATGTGACATCTCTATCAAAGAATACAGTTACAGGTAAACCTTTACTTTTAAAACAAAATGTAGCCAAATAACAGGCACACTCCATGATGCAACATTTCAATGATTCAACAAATTTGCTTCAGAGATGCTGTGCAAGCCTCTTTAATGAAATCCTATTCATCAATTTCCATCAATAGGCATAAAACAATAAAAGACATTAGGTATGACATTCTGGTGTGAGGCCACTGCTGGAGGACTGCTGAGGGTCAGGAAGGCACTGCTGGAGGACTGCTGAGGGTCAGGCAAGGCACTGCTGGAGGACTGCTGAGGAGGGTCCAAGTGTACGCCATCTTCAGTAACTTGAATATACTCTTCAGGAGAACTCGCAGGAAGGATCTTTGATGGGGTCCCTCCTTCAATTACCTCCACCAGTGGGCGACCCCGGTTTAGGGCCAGTGCCAGCTCCTCTGCAGGTGAAAGGTTTTGAGGGGGGCTCCCACCTCCTGTGGCTTGGTAGCTACTGTTCATTTTCAATTAAATTAAGGTACCATTTCAACAGTATTACTAATTTCACTGAATAATAATATTAATATTAGCCTACTTACCACTCTGCAAAATGTTTTTATGCTTTGTCTTTACCTGCAAAACAGTCCTCTTCACATTATTCCTGCTCAAAGACAAGATAACACAATTTAACGTATTAGTTGGAGCAAATACTTTTACACAGTAAAAATAAATTACAACTGACAAGACTGCTATACAAATATATAATAATTATGCCATCAACTGCCTACCATGAGTATCGAACTCACAATCTTCCGTACTCCAGACGGTAACTCTACCCCTGCGCCACAAATCAGCATTGACGTTAATGGTGAAAAACAGACTTAAAAAACTCAATGTCCAGCACTGTTATAGGACTTAACTTGCGTATTTAAGCGTTCGGCGATCTTCTGCCACGCCATGTCTCTGGCCTTGGTTATTGCAAATGTGTTGTAGAGTTCCAAAAGCAAATTCTGTTGCGCTGAAATAATCGGCCCGAATCTTCCACATGATCGCGTTTTCGACAGTCGTTTGTTCAGGGCTTCTTACCTTCCCCGTGGACGCGCGGAGGCCCGGCCTGATTAGGCCAGACTGAGCTTAGCTCTGACTAGGCGCAGCTGAAACGCGTTTGTGGAACGGGTTCAAGCTTTTGTCTAAGTTGTGTCTCAGCCAGGCGAGAACTTAGCACTTAGTCGCAGCTAAGTTTAGCCACGTTCGTGGAATACCCCCCAGGAGTTGTGTTTTGTTTCATTCACACATGTTTAACACATAAACCCTGCATATTTAGTTCTTATCTCAAACTGAAAATGTGTCATGTCATGTACAGGAAGTGCTCCACGGTGTTTTTAAACTCCATACACCTTCACTAGAATCATTTGGATGATTTCAGCCTTGGAATTGCCCATCTCTAGTGAACAAAAGGTAAAAGGAGCTGTATTACTGTGCGTAATAGAAAACTTTTAAAGGTCCCATGGCATGCAATTTTCACTTTCTGAGGTTTTTGAACGTTAATGTGAGCTCCCCTACCCTGTTTAGGGCCCCTCCCCCCCCATGGTTAAAAGTTGCGAAATGTCTAAACTGAGCATTTGCGATCCTTTTCTGCGTTACAAAAAATCAGAGCTCAAACGGGCGATTTTGAACAAGGAAACTTATTGACGTCAGATCGAAAAAAGAAATGCAAATGCAGTTCCACCCCCGTCTGTCTGTACTCAGCGTCTCTGTAAATCACGCCCAGAGAGTTTGGACTGCGAATGCGCTAGACAATGCGAAATGCGTTTTTTATTTGCCTGGAGGCACGTCCGAGTGTTTCTAGGCTCGGAAGTCCTTTATCTGAGCCTCTGGACCTTTGAACAGCAGTGGTTTAATTTTATTTTCTGTGGAAATGTGTTTATTTTTCAATGGAACGCTTCAAATCTCTCCCCCCGTGCAAAAACACGGAAATGGATCAGCTGAGAGCTCTGAGCAGAGAGCGGAGAGTTTGGCCACGCCCCCACCCTCTACTATAGGCCAGCTCTTTTCTCCTCCTTTGCATTCAAGCAACAACGCCCATAATGGAGTGTTCCAGAGAGAGAAAAATTACTCTTTCTCATCTTATCTCTGTTTCTCATGCACTGAGTGTTGATTTTGAAGAAGGATTCATTTACAGTATTAGGGAACCATTAAGGAGCCATATAAAAGCATCAAGAAGTACCATGTCATGGGATCTTTAAGAATGGCCCCACTTTTACATCGGCATGTTTCAGTTGGAGAATAATATTGAACAGTGTGGTATTGATTTATGTGACAATGCAGTAGCTACAGTACATACGGTAGGCTCCTATATTTCTGCATACATTTCAACAATGGAGTCAGTAGAGTGAACAGCGCTCTGCCTGTCACATGTCTCTGGTCTCACTGAAGCACACGCACTGTATAATGTCTAGCTTCACGTTGCATCTTTGTTTCTTCACAGAAATCTTCCCACAAAATACTCCGTAAGAAGTAGGCCTTTCACAATAACCAATTTTGAACATTTTTCTCAAATATATGCAGTAGATGGTAGACAGTAAAATATATATATATATGAGCTGCAATAAATAAATAACAGAATCGCAGTAGTAGTTTGTAACTTTTCTGGTGAAGGGTCCATCAAATGCTTTTCTCCATGGAGATGTTATTGGTTTGTCTGGAAAGTTTCACAGTATGGCATTAAACCTTTCTATCTTCATGGAGACCAGACCAGACCAAGTTACAGGTCAGATTCTAAGTATTTTAGTATCTTACCATCGCCAACATTCATATTGAGTGAATGAATAATGCACCAAACTATAAAGCGACTTTGAGCGTCTGGAAAAGTGCAAAATAAGACTAATGCATTACTATTATTAATATAGCAGCAAAGGCATGTCGAGGCATTTTAAAAAGGAAAAGGTGTCGTTTCTCAATTCTCGTAGCATCTCCAAAATATCTCAGTAAATATCATATCGTGAAATGGACAATGTAACGGTATCAGCCTGTGAAATTTGCATATCATTACATCCCTAATAATGAGTCAAAGAAGTTTTATTTTCTATTCAACCTTCTACAGCTCAGATCTAAATCAAAAACTAAATCGATATTCCTCTCCACTTCTCCCTGGGAAGATCTGTGCAGGTGCCCACTCATGTCTCATTTTAGCTACGTCCAAAATCAATACAAAATGGACACTCGTGCACGCTTGGACTGCGTATAAAAGCTCAGATAAAAGCTCAGATAAAAGTCAGATAAAAGCTTTTGGCCGTATCATAGGGAACTGTCTTATACTTTATCAAATCTATTGAGTGGATAAAACTAGCACTGATTGTGGACTGAAATAAGACTATACCATTTAGGGGTGGCACGGTACACAAAATTCACTGTACGGTACGTACCTCGGTTCAGACCCCACGGTTCGGTACATTTTCGGTACGGTGCAGGAAAAAAAACTTAACCAGAAAGGCTGTCCTCAAAGGGAGCTTTTTATTGTTTAAATCTCCAGCTGAGATCGCTGCAACTTAAAACCTGTAAGTAAAACAAGTGAACACACAAACACCACATTGATTGTCATATATTGATATACTGGTTACTGAGCTGGTACATCAGTGAACACATGGGTACCTTCACATACAATACACACAAGTACCACTTTTTACATGAGAAATGGTTCTCAAACAGTTTGCCTGGATAAATAAAGATTAAATAAATACTTTTTTTTTTAATGATTAAGTTTGATTTTGAATTGGCAGTTCTCTCAATATCGATTTTATATTCACATAGCTCAGTGAACATGAGCTATAGGCCTGGCCTATATCACAGATAACAACATAACGCTGTTTTAAACATGTGCATTTTGCAATAACAAACTGTGTACAGCTGTGTACACCTTCATTCAATTTTCACGTTTTTCTTCAAAAGAACAAGTTTATCTACACTATCAGTGGTGAGTGCCAATCTGGTGGCAGTAACTATGTCACCTGCTGTTGAAAAAACCCTTTCACTAGATACTGAAGAAACAGAAACAAAAGTACGTGTCTCGTATTAAACTTCTACCGGTGTGCGCGTGAGCCCGTGTCTGGAGCTACGTGTAACGTGTATCACAGGGCAGGTTAAACTTTATAAAACTTCCTATCTCCCCGTGCCTCAATTTCACGCTCTCTCTCCTCCTGTTCATAGCGCGTGTGGGTGCCCAATGTGCCTCAGCTCCTCAGAGCGCATTTCGGTGGCGGCGTGGGGGGAAGGGGGGGTGTGTCCGTGACTTTCCACTTTTTTCATGACTGATGACTTTTATCCCTGTGTATACATGTTCATCAGGGTTCGCAAATGGCAATGGTTAAAGAGTCCTCAAGGAAACCCTTGCAAAATGAAAGTCCCGTGGTCAGTTTAATAATAATAATACATTTTATTTATAAAGCGCTTTTCAAGACACTCAAAGACGCTGTACAAGAGGTAAAATCAGTAATAAAACAAGTAACAAAACAATAAACAATCAGAAAAACATTAAACATTAAGAACCATTAAAAGCAGTTTTAAAAAGGTGAGTCTTGAGCAATTTTTTGAAGGTGGGGAGGTCAGAGCAGTCAGAGCAGTCACGGATACAGCTATATTAATCTTTTGTATATTCTCCGTCAAAATGCGCGCACCGAACCGTGACCCCCGTACCGTGACGGTTCAATACGAATACATATACCATGCCACCCCTAATACCGTTCATTTGTATAAACCAGTGCCAGTTTCAACGGCAAACACCCTGTATCAAGACTTTATCATAATGAAAGAGTATAATGTTAAAGGAAAAGTAACGTTATTTTACAATCTGAGCCTTCTTTCGGTAATAAAACAAGTCGTTTGACTCACCCATATCACGTTCGTGTCATTTGGAGCTGTTTGAAGAAAGTTACACACGTGGACAAAATTGTTGGTACCCCTCAGTTAATGGAAGAAAAACCCACAATGGTCCCTGAAATCACTTTAAACTTGCAGAAGTAATAATAAATAAAAATGTATTGAAAATTAAACAATCAAAATCAGCCATCACTTTTGAATTGTTGATTAACATAATTATTTAAAAAAACAAACTAATGAAACAGGCCTGGACAAAAATGATGGTACCTCTATAAAAGATTGAAAACTATTTGACCAGAGTGACATGATTAACTCAGGTGTGTCCTTTAATTGACATCACAGGTGTTTCCAAACTCATAATCAGTCAGTCTGCCTATTTAAAGGGAGACAAGTAGTCACTCTGCTGTTTGGTGAAAAGGTATGTACCACACTGAACATGGACAACAGAAAGCGAAGGAGAGAATTGTCCCAGGACATCCGAAAAAAAATTATAGACAAACATCTTAAAGGTAAAGGCTATAAGACCATCTCTAAACAGCTTGAAGTTCCTGTGACAACAGTGGCTCATATTATTCAGAAGTTTAAGACCCACGGGACAGTAGCCAACCTCCCTGGACGTGGCCGCAAGAGGAAAATCGATGACAAATTGAAGAGACGGATCGTTCGAATTGTATCCAAAGAGCCCAGAACAACCTCCAAAGAAATTAAAGGTGAACTCCAAGGCCAAGGTACATCAGTGTCAGATCGCACCATTCGTCGTTGTTTGAGCCAAAGTGGACTTCATGGGAGACGACCAAGGAGGACACCACTGCTGAAAAAAAATCATAAAAAAGCGAGACTGGAATTTGCAAAAATGCATGTTGACAAGCCACAAAGCTTCTGGGAGAATGTCCTTTGGACAGATGAGACCAAACTGGAGCTTTTTGGTAAGGCACATCAACTCTATGTTCATAGACTCAAAAACCAAGCATACGAAGAAAAGAACACTGTCCCTACGGTGAAACATGGAGGAGGCTCAGTAATGTTTTGGGGCTGCTTTGCTGCATCTGGCACAGGGTGTCTTGAATGTGTGCAAGGTAAAATGAAATCTGAAGACTATCAAGGCATTCTGGAGAGAAATGTGCTGCCTAGTGTCAGAAAGCTTGGTCTCAGTCGCAGGTCATGGGTCTTCCAACAGGACAACGATCCAAAACACACAGCCAAAAACACCCAAAAATGGCTGAGAGAAAAGCGTTGGACTATTCTAAAGTGGCCTTCCATGAGCCCAGATCTGAATCCCATTGAACATCTGTGGAAGGAGCTGAAACATGCCATTTGGAGAAGACACCCATCAAACCTGAGACAACTGGAGCAGTTTGCTCATGAGGAGTGGGCCGAAATACCTGTTGACAGCTGCAGAACGCTCATTGACAAATACAGAAATCGTTTAATTGCAGTGATTGCCTCAAAAGGTTGTGCAACAAAATATTAAGTTATGGGTACCATCATTTTTGTCCAGCCCTATTTCATTAGTTTGTTTTTTTAAATAATTATGTTAATCAACAATTCAAAAGTAATGGCTGATTTTGATTATTTAATTTTCAATACATTTTTATTTATTGTTACTTTTGTAAGTTTCAAGTGATTTCAGTGAGAATTGTGGGTTTTTCCTTCTTTAACTGAGGGGTACCAACAATTTTGTCCACGTGTGGACAAAATTGTTGGTAACGGATATGTTGTAGCGTATCCGTTAGCATTTGTATTCGGGGCATTACTTTGCGGTCTCCAAATAACACAAACTTTAGCACTTTTCAAATCATAGAAGCCCGATGTCTTAATGAAAGATTTCGTTTGAAGCAAAAGTGGCCTGTAATCCGAGATTTATCCATAGTTTTCAGCTTTGCGTTTCATGTTTGGGTCCCGGGAGCTGAGAGCACAGTCCACACATGCGCACTGGCCTCATCTACTCGAAACTATGGCTAAATCTCGGATTACAGGCCACTTTTGCTTCAAACGAAATCTTTCATTAAGACATCGGGCTTCTATGATTTGAAAAGTGCTAAAGTTTGTGTTATTTGGACACCGCAAAGTAATGCCCCGAGCAAATGATACAGCACCATGTTAACGGATACGGGATCATTACTAGAACAGAACGGCTCAACATAAGTTCTGCGATACTGCTCCAATTGACAGAAAAATGCTATGGGTGAGTAAAACTACTTGTTTTATTGCCGAAAGAAGGCTCAGATTGTAAAAAAACGTTAATTTGCCTTTAAAGGTGCTATACTGTATTATGCAAAATTGACCCTTGTGAGCTTTATACCCTGTTATAAAGTTGTTACTTCCTCAAAAACATACCTGGAGTTGTGTTTTATTATCAGTCGGTCTACACCTCCAAAGCTCAAAATGCTCTACCTTGTTCCACCTTGTGATGTCACTAACTGTATTCTTTGATAGAGATGTCACATAAAATATAAAGTGTCAATGTCGTCAAGTGAGAGTGATGTTAGGCCCAGCTGATATAAGTTCTACGATGATATGAATCATTTTAGGTTAAATTCATTCACATTTGTGTAATGTGTGGCAAATGTAAATTCGTGAAAATATAACACATAATTGACTTGAGCATGAATACATCAGTAACGGGAATCGTACCCAGGATGCCCACGTGAAAGACGCAGCACTTAACCTAAGGTAATAATGTAAGGTAATTTATTTTTTTGCTGATATTGTTTTCGGATAACACAGATAGTCATGCGGGAGGTGTGCGGAACTGTTTGTTTGACACACTGTTTACGTCAGGTACGTATTCTCTGTGACACGGCCTGACTAAGCTTCATCTTTAGCATGCCCGCGACCAGGCTAGCTCCGAGGACCATGTTGCCCCGATAACTCAGCAGGGACTAAGGTTAGCGAGAGTCATGGAACCGAACTCTCACTAAAACTAGCGCGAACTGTCGAATAAATCCGGGCTTTGCGCTTAGTCGCTTTTGTGGAATACCCCCCAGGTCTGTTTTTGAGGAGGAAACAGCATTCTAACAACACAAATTATTATAATATTATGTTTTTTGTGAGAATTGTTTTTAATATTTTACAATTACTGACACCATGACCGAACAACAATTATATCCTTTCGTTATCTTTCATTCTAGATGACAGATTCTTTTATTGTAATAAATAGCAGTCAAATATAAAGCATAGGTTTAGTAGAAGACTGACTTTATTGATCTCACACAGGAGAAATTGTCCTCTGCATTTGACCCATCCTTTATTCAGGAGCAGTGGGCAGCACATGACTGCCCCCGGGGACCCATCTCCATGGCTTAGGTTTGGTCAGGACCTCAGCTGGAGGATTTTACCTGGAGCATGTTTTTGGGTTGATGGGGGAAACCGGAGCGCCCGGAGGAAACCCACTCAGACACAGGGAGAACATGCAAACTCCACACAGAAAGGCCCGGGCCATACCAACGTGCCACATGGGATCGAACCCAGAACCTTGTTGCTGTGAAGCGTGAATGCTAGCCACTCAGCCACCGTGCCGCCATGATAACTTCATGATTATCAGAGACAGGACTTATGGTATCTTATGGTTTTGACTTATTATAGACAAAGTGAGCCTGCGCTCTGTTATGTTCCAAATAGAGCATGAGCACGGGCACAGATTTGATCCATACTCCCTCCCTCTTGCTATACAGTTTCTGGTGCATATCAATTAACCAACTATTGTTGACAATCCTGTCTGTGGTATTACTGTAAGTCTTCTATGTTTAGTATTATATTCCTCCCTATAGTCATTTGCTGATAATAATAACAATGAAAACAAGATGAAAATTGGTTTGGTTGTTGTTATTTGTAACATCCCTGATCTGGAGGGTGTTCCACACAAACCCGCTACACAAAGAGGACATAAACAGTGAATGGCAGTTGTAGGAAAAATGCCATGTAGTGCCCAAGGCTGAGATCGTGAGTCTGACACACAGTTCGAGTTCTTATGAAGTGAAGCTGTTAAACTCTCCTGTTTTCTGTACAACCTCCAGGCCATGAAGATGTCACGTGGCTTTAATGTACTTTGGGGATCAATCTGTTTGATGGAAGCTAGAACTGCATCTGGTCAAATGCTGATTACATGACATTGCCTGGTATGTCCAGGAGGATATTTCACTGTATTTTATAGAGTGATCAGTCTGGTCCCTACACCCTCCACTGCGCCTTGAGCCAGGCTCAAACATGATTGTCCAATCAGATTTGTTGTTTTCAGTGAAGCTCATTGTTCATCTATCATTTAAACAAAATCAAATTTATTTCACCTGAGATTTACAGAGTTCAGTCTAGGCCTGTCACAACAGTTATTATATCGATTTATTGTCAGTAAATCACAGACGGAACAATAATTTTTGAGGGTCAGTGTTTATTGTGTGTTGCTTTTCTTTGCACTAGTGGGAGATTTTCTTTAAAGCCCCAGTGTGTAGGATTCGAGGCGCATAGGTGGATGGTGCTATTGCACTTTCTGTTTTAGCTACGGCAGACCTCGAGGGTCACCCGGGCGCGCCGTAACGCGGACAGCTCTTGTACCCATGCACGAGCCGCGCGCCGCTACTGTATAAATAAAACGCGGTCCTGTTTTTTTTTTGTTTTTCTTTTCTTTTCTCATTAAAACACACATTCCCGATCATGTACCATGACACTCTACACATCAAATGAAACCTTACAGTCTCCTCTTTTTGACTATGCAATTCATTTCCCTGCACAACAATCACTCCCCGAGCACATGGGGCTTTTATACGGAAAAGCACAAAACAAGGTTAGCTTACCTTAGAATGCTTTGCACAGGTCAAACTCTGTATTTCACCATAAACTTGCTCTCAATTTGTCCGTAAGGATCCAACGAATAAAATCCAGTAAAACAATTTAGTCCAAAACACGTGTTAGATCCATTACGACGTCTGATCCGGCAGCATGCTTGTGTTGTTTACCCAAAACCACGAGCCTTGCCGAAGGCGAAGGCGGAGCCCAAATGTCCTTCTGCGGCTCTCGTATTCAAAATGGCTGCCTCTGCATGGGGAAGATCCCCCTTTTATGTGACTATATCTAAGTCCAAAAGAATACTTTGATTTCATGATGGAAGTGAAAAGGCTTGGAAAACAATGTATTTTTGAATGGGTATCTTCAATTTTAGTAATTAACGGGTAAAAATCTTACACACTGTCCCTTTAATATATAAGGTTTGAGCTGAAGAAGATTGAATTATGAACTTCTATGACTCATAGATACAAACCTAGTACTTAGCATTTATTTATTGCACATCAAGGATATTCAACAACAAATTTGGGGGTAAGTTTGCGTCTGTCCTTCACGCCCAGTTGAACTGGATCAAATCTGGATCAAATTATTACGTTACAGATTTATTCCTTTGATACCATTATCATCTTTATTTCTTCCAAATGTTCCCACATATTACTCAGCAAGAAGTTCTGTGCTTGATTCCAAAGATGTGTCATGTCATGTGTGGGGTTTGCATCTTCTCCCTGTGTCAGTGCTGGTTTTTCTTTGGGTGTTCCATCAGCTCAAAACATATTGGCCGGTCCTCCAGCTAGGTACTCCCAAGTCTTGACTAAGATCCTGACTAAAAATCTTTGGATTGCTTTGGATGTGTAGAACAAATATGGGGACAGTAAAGTAAACAAACAAAACAATGGACTCTTGTAGGTGGGTGACTTCTGCACCAGCATATTGTTATTTCTCCAACACAAGCATTGCCTGTAGCCTTTTGTGTTTCGGTATTATATGACCTCCTCGACACGAATCTTGGAGCAGTCTGTGAACAGATGTTGCCAGATCCAAACTTTACAATCCTCTATCTGGCTTTAGCAGTGCTACAGTTATATTGGAGGCCGCAGAGTCAGTCAGGGATTCATATTCCACAGCAATATCAAGGTACTATTTTACTTAAAGGGACAGTGTGTAAGATTTTTACCCGTTAATTACTGAAATTGAAGATACCCATTCAAAAATACATTGTTTTACTCACCCATAGCACTTTGGTGTCATATGGAGCACTTCCAGAGATGTTTTAGATTAGCGGTTAGCCTAGCGCGACTTCTAGCCATAGCTCGGGACATATAATATATTCCCCAAGCATGTAATATGCCCCGTGCGGGCTCCAAATAACACAAACTTTAGCACTTTTCAAATCATAGAAGCCCGATGTCTTAGTCTACGATTTCGTTTGAAGCAAAAGTGGCCTGTAATCCGAGATTTATCCATAGTTTACAGCTTTGCGTTTCATGTTTGGGTCCCGGGAGCTGAGAGCACAGTCCGCACATGCGCACTGGCCTCCTCATCTACTCGAAACTATGGCTAAATCTCGGATTACAGGCCACTTTTGACCACACAAAATCCGTAGGCTAAGCTTTGGGATTGTGATTAGACTTGCAATTGATCTATTAATAATAGTTGTAACAGTTGTGAAATATTGACATTTTAATAGGGATGGGACAAACTCAGTAGTAAAGAGTTCTTTCTGCTGTTTATTTATTCTAGCTTGTGATTTTTTAAATAATACAGTGGTCCCTCGCTCTATCGCGGTTCACTGTTCGCGGCCTCGCTGTTTCGCGGATTTAAAAAAAAAAAAAAATTTATAGTGTAACTTTTTTTATAGTGTAACGTGTTCTGCGTCCTGATTGGTTAAGAGACTGTAGACCTTTGCCGAGTGATAGATGGGGGATGCAGGGGGACCGGGTCTAGACCAGGACTAAACCAGGACTAAACGTGGACTAAACCAGGTCTAGATTAAATCTGGATTAAATCACTCCTAGCGGCTCTTTGCTGGTTTTGTGCGGCTCTTGCGTTCGTTTGTGCGTGTTCGGTTTGTGGCCCGGGCTGCGAGGATGCGGTCCTGAGGGGGCATGGTCCGGGCGCCGCGGTTCGATCTCGTGCTCGCAGCCCCGGCCTTGCGCCGGTCGTGCTGCTCTGTCACGGATTTGACCACTCGCACTTCTCCAAGGGGTTGGTGCATGTCGCGTCCCGGGATGTGGCAGTGCCGTTGGATGAGCGCGGTGCTTCCTGCGGATCCAGTGACTCATGTCTCCGCTCCCCTCGCGCGTCCGGCGGGGCTCCCGGCGGATCCCCCATGCTTCACTATTAATACATTTTGTTGAAAATCTACAAAAGTTTGAGTGTTTAAACGAGAGAGAAATGTGAGAAAACGTTAATTCCAGTGTTTTAAGACGTTTACATCCTTAAAACATGTATAATAATTGTAAAATATAAAGTTGTCCTACTTCACGGATTTCACTCATTACGGGTTATTTCTGGAACCTAACCCCCGCAATAAACGAGGGACCACTGTGTTTTAGATTTAGGATAGTTTTTGTGGTTTAACTCTGCTCTTGGGTTTTTGTGTCAGCAGCATAAATTTGTTTAAATATTATTGTCTATAATTAATTAATTCATAGCATTTATATAGCGCCTTTCATGACACCCAAAGCGCTTTACAGTTCATTGTCTTGCCTAAGGACACAACGACAGTTTTCGCGACTGACGCCACACTATGGCACCTAGAATTCCCAGCAGTCTCCCATTCAAGTACTCTAAGCAGGCCCTGCCTTGCTGAGCTTCTGAGATCTGAGGAGATCAGGCTTTGACAAGCTTGTTCCCCACATTGGCCCCTTATGTCCTAGACATTATTAATGCTTGCCTTCTCAATGGACTTGTACCTTCTAGTTTTAAACATGCAGTTGTTCAGCCATTGATAAAGAAGCCTGGTCTGGATCACACTGAGCTCTCAAACTACAGGCCAATTTCTAAGCTGCCTCTGATATCAAAATTACTTGAGAAAATTGTTTACCTACAGCTGAGCTCTTTCTTAAATGAAAATTCAATCTCTGAAGTTTTCCAGTCTGGATTCAAAAAAGGCCATAGTACAGAGACTGCTCTGCTGAGAGTTTTTAATGACATTCTTCTGGCCTCAGACTCTGGAGACACTGTTGCTCTGCTGTTATTGGACCTTACTGCAGCATTTGATACAGTGGACCACCAGATTCTCTTGTCTCGCTTGGAAAACTGGGTGGGCATTAGGGGCTTGGCTCTGTCCTGGTTTAGATCCTACTTGTCCAACAGAAGATTTTCAATTCAAGTTGGGGAGGCTGTGTCATCTTCTGCTCCATTGACATGTGGAGTTCCTCAGGGGTCAGTTCTCGGACCTTTGTTATTTTCCCTTTACCTACTACCTCTGGGGTCAATTCTACGTAAATACAAGGTGTCTTTCCATTTTTATGCAGATGACTGCCAAATTTATGTGCCTCTGAAGCAGTTAAAGGACCTTTTAGATTGTTTTAATGAGGTGAAAGCATGGATGGCTTGTAATTTTCTCCATTTTAATGAGAATAAAACTGAAGTTGTGTTGCTTACTCCTGGTGATTCAACTGCTGCTATTCCTCCTGAGTCGGGCTCCTTGACCAAGGCAATAAACCCTGCTGTCACAAACCTGGGTGTTAAACTTGACTCTGGTTTGAAACTTGATGCCCAAATAAGAGCAGTCATAAAGACCAGTTTTTATCAGCTGAGGCAACTTGCCAAAGTAAAATCGCTTTTATCTCGTCATAATTTTGAAATTTTAATCCATGCTTTTATCTCCACACGGTTAGATTATTGCAACGCCTTATACTCAGGTCTCAACAAAACCTTGCTTTCCCGTCTTCAGCTAGTCCAAAATGCTGCTGCTCGTCTTTTAACTGGTTCTCGCAAATTCGATCACATAACTCCCATTCTTCAATCTCTCCATTGGCTACCTGTTCAGTTTCGAATTGATTTTAAGATTCTTTTATTTGTTTTTAATTGTCTCCATGGCCTGGCCCCACAGTATGTGTCTGACCTGCTGGTGCCCTATACACCCTCCCGCTCTCTCAGGTCTGCAGGTCAGGTTCTCCTTGTTGTCCCGAAGACAAAAAGGAAACTTCGGGGTGATCGGGCTTTTTCAGTGGCTGCTCCAAGACTCTGGAATGCACTTCCACTGAGTGTTAGACAGGCCGACTCAGTTCCGGTTTTTAAATCCCTTCTTAAAACTCATTTTTTTAGATTGGCTTTTAACTCAGTGTGAGTAGTTGACTTTTATCATGTTCTGTTTTTAATGTTACTGTGTGTCATGTTTTGTGTTTTAACCTGTGTACAGCACTTTGGTCGACTGTGTTGTTTTTAAAGCGCTTTATAAATAAAGTTGGATTGGATTGGATTGGAAGTAGGTCTGGCCACGGTCTATATTTAAATCAGCAACATATGGCAATATAATATACGTTTCCTCAGTCTGTATTGTGTGGTAATGATTTGTATTTGTAACAAATACAAATATTTGGGACATTTGATCACAGATGATGTTAGATGATGAGGACATCTCTCAGGATGTGTGCACGGGCTTATGCACAGGTTTGGCACCTGTACAGTGGAAGTGAAAAAGACTCTTTTTAAAGTGTACTGGACTGCATTATATCCAGCACACCTGTGGTCAAAGTACAAAAGGGCGAGCATACACAAACTCATTATGACATATAATGACTGCTTAAGGATTTTATTGAAAAGGCTGAGAGGGGAAAGTGCAAGTAACCTGTTTGTGTCAATGGGGATGAGAACTTTTAAGGAAAACATGCGCTGTTTAATACACAGATTCATTTGTTGCCTTAACGACTGTGAAAACAGTATTACCATGAGCCTGACTAATGTCATACTCAGTGCCACGAGGCACCAGCCTGAACTGTGGAGACACTCGTACAGCAGTTTGCTGTGAATATTGTGTTGGAGCGTGTTTGTTTGTTTGATGTGTGACTATTTTTTTTCTTTTTACTCTGGACCAAGAGTCTGTAATAAAAGTTTGATGATAATGATGATGGTTCTTACAAATGTGTTATCATGACAGTGCTGGCTCTTGCAGCCCTAATTGTTGATTATGGTGAATAGTGTTAATATTGTGATTTCTGCTCACATTTTTCATAACACAATAGTTGGAAATGGTGACATCTCTTGTTATTGTCTCTCTCTGTCTGTAGCTGGAGCTTTATAAAACAGCAGTGGTGTGAGTTTTAGATACAATGAGATCGACTGAGTGATTCATATGTGGAGAAAACCCCTTTAGGTCCATGACTGGGGACATTTGCAGGTTAATACGGGATTAGTGTGTCCATGCTGAGGTGTGGAAAATGAAACGTGACTTACTATAAAGAACAGTAGACCATATTAGAGGTGCACTATGGTGGAGGGTCAGGCACCTGCTTTTCTCCATGGAGATATTATTGCTCTGCTTGGAATGTCCCACAGTATGACGTTAAACTTGTCTATCTCCATGGAGACTAGCAGGTGATGATACCAGACCAAATTGTGACTCCGCTCACAATAAGATGCATGTTGTCTTTCAAGATAGATTTTTCTCATACTATGGAGCGTTCCAGACAATGCAATGACATCACCATGGTGACAGTCAGGTGGCGGGTACTCAATGAGAAAAGTTACATAGTGCACTTTTAAGTTTGTCAGGTTTTATACGATTGTAAAGAGCAAAACCGATATTAAGAGAACTGCCAATTCAAAATCAAACATAATCATTAAAAAAAAAAAAAAAATTATTTAACCTGTATTTATCCAGGTAAACTGTTTGAGAACCATTTCTCATTTACAAACATGACCTGGCCAAGAGGCTGCAGGAATAAATAAAAACATACCGTATTGGCCCGAATATAAGACGACCCTGATTATAAGACGACCCCCTCTTTTTCAAGACTCAAGTTTGAAAAAAGACTTTTTGAACACCAAATTTAATTTTTATACAGAAAATAATTACAGTACATCTGAAACAAATGATTATAACAATATATTCGAGAGAAAAAGCATGTTATTTTGCCTCATTCAAATCATGCAAAAACTGTCTATCACATCTTAATATCTGAACATTTAAATATGTAAACTAAAGTGCAATCACATTTGTAAATGAATGGCTTCTGGTTTTTGAAATGTAAATAAACCAATCTACTGTGATAATAACTGCATTAACCATCAAAGTGAAGTCTAACTGTAACTGTAGTCTTGAAACAAATCTGAATAAGGAAAAACATTGCAATAAAATAATGCAAACTGGTTTAAACTTGAGAGTAGCTGAGATCTGTCATGTCAGAACTTTACTCCTCACAAACATCCTCTGAGTGTCACTGTCCTCACTCCCATCCTCTGGCTCCGCTGGCTCCTCCCATAGCACGTCATCCTCACTGCCGTCCAGGGCATTTGATATGCAACATTTTTTAAACCCGTGGATGACCGCTTTGGCCTGGGGAGTTCAGTTCAGCATTCGCTTTAAAGATATCTGGCGCCATCTAGCGTTGTGAATGGGTATAATGTCTAGACCCCGAATGTAAGACGACCCCCCCTTTTTCAGTCTTATTTCAATGCAAAAAACATCGTCTTATATTCGGGCCAATACGGTACTATACAAATTTGAGCTGGGCGATATGGCCTAAAAATAAAATCTCAGATTAAAAAAAAAAAAATCTGATTTTAGATTTTTCTCTGCCCTACTCAAAAACAAATAACAGATGACAGACAAATGGCTCAAAATAATGCAACGTTCTTTTATAAAACAAATACATTACACCTTGCATCAATTAAGCTGTTATTGTTTAAAAAAATATATCACTTGAAGACCCTTACCTATAGCATTGTGCAGTCTGTATACAGTTGTGGCAGGGCAACTTCAGAAAAATATTTGCGGCTTGATAGCACATACTTCGGGTCCAAAACTCACCATGTTAATAAATCCGAGCTTTTCCACAGTATATATGGGCACCATGTCTTTTACAACATACATCACGGTAGCGTGTGTGATTGCATTCCATCGTGGGCCATGATTATCATATTGCACACAGTTCGAAAATGTTTTAGCAGACCCCCCAGGATTTCATGGGCATTTTTTGTGATTGTTGCGGGCTAAAATGCCTGAATTTGCATGAGCTTTTCCAAAAAGTTGCGATGAAAGTTGCCGTGCTTTTAAGGTTTTTGTTGCGATTTTGTTGCGGGAGGAAGTGAAAGTTGCGATAAATAGTTGCGATTTTCCCTTTTTGTAATTAAAATTGAGTAATATTTTGAATACTGAGTTATTACTGACAAAGAATAATACAAAGACACAGAGATCACAGATATGGTCCTAAAACAACCTTACCAACATCGAAAATAAATTACTACTAGGAGGGGAACTGTTTCGGTCTTTTGCTGTTATTTTTGTGGGCAAATGGTGCCGCAGACATGTTTCTTTGCCATTAGAAGCCGTGTCCCAATTCCCAGAGTGCACAGTTCGGAGCGTGGTTTGAAGGGCATGTGCGTCATTTCTTTTTTGTCCCATGTGCAGTTAAAACACGCGTTCGCAGACCGCAGCTGTTTCCATGGAAATCGGGGCGTGGACCAAGCGCGTGAAAATGCACACTTCACACGCTCATATATCCCAGCATGCACCACGCGCTACTTCTTCTATGGGAGTAAATGGAGTCAGCGGCTGCTTCCCGTAGTTGCGAGAACTGCGCATTTCGCAGACGGCCATGCGGTCTGCGGACTGCACTCAGGGCTGAGCAAGTGTGCACCGCCTTGACTGCAGTCTGAGCCCCCTTCAAACCATGCTCCGAACTGGGGACACGGCCGCAGTTTCGTTTCATCACTCGGAAGTAAGGCAGAAGGAAGTTGGTCCACGTGAGTTCAATACGTCGCCGATGATTGGTCAAAATTGGTAAAAAATTGCGGGAAAGTTGCGGTGATTGGTCAAAATTGCAACACCGCCCTGAATTCACGGGGATTGGCTGAAGTTGCGTTGAAGTTGCAAATCGCGAATTCCTGGAGGGTCTGGTTTTAGGGACTTTGGACGGTGTCCTCGCGCTGTGGCTATTTTCATTCTCCGCTGCGTGCCTCTGCTTTAGGTGCTGGAATACATTTGCTTCCTTTAGTTGCAGCAGCTTTTGAACAGGCCTTACAGCGAGCACTCGTTTGTTCTAAGTCCGACGCAAGAAAACCGAACCAGTTCCATATAACAGATGTAGCAACATCTTTCTTTGGTACAAGCTCCGGCTTTCCCTCACTCGCTGCCACGCTAGCTTGTACAATGTTTGGGTGCGCCCCGCTAACTTGCCCGTGTAGAATGTGGCAGCGCATTAGTTCCGCTCGCATGTAAAAAATAACTAAAAAATCGATTTTCCTAAAAACATTACCGTCCTGAACTGTAAATTCAAATAAATCGCGCACGTCTAATACAAATGTACACAGACGTACACATAACACCATTAAACAAACGTTACACAATAAAGAAGAAAATGAATAATAAAGAAGAAAGCAAGAATAAAGAGCTTAAATAAGTGTATGTAAATATGATTTAGAATGCCAGCATGAACAAGATTCAACAAATGTGTTTTGAAGATTCTGGTTAAAGGGATATGCCACCCCCAGGTCAAATTTGGGCATCTCCCCACAGTCCAGAGACTAAAATAAGTGATGGAAAGCGTTTTTCTGGTCATCCGAGTCTCACTGACGCCGCGGTACTGCAGCTCCTCCGCCTTAGACTGGAGTCTAACGCCGCCAGAGAAAAGATTTCAGCCAAAAGGAATTAATTTGTTCGATGCGTTTCCCCAATTACTTTCTGTAGGCGCATTCATATCGAGTGCAAATAAATGCAAATCAACACGGAGAGTTTGACTTGGTCATTTTGGGTGGGAACTATTTTCCAGTGCGGAAGAATACAGCCGAATCACGCAGCACGCTGCCAGGGGAATCCCTGTTACGCACCGGGAAGGGAGTTCCCCTGTTGCACAACGTGGTGCGTGATTCGACTGTATTCTTCCGCACTGGAAAATAGTTCCCACCCAAAATGACCAAGTCAAGCTCTCCGTGTTGATTTGCACATTTATTTGCACTCGATATGAATGCGCACTACACAGAAAGTAATTGGGAAACGCATCGAGCAAATTAATTCCTTTTGGCCGAAATCTTTCTCTGGCGACGTTAGACTCCAGTCTAAGGCGGAGGAGCACCAGATACCGCGGCGGTCAGTGGCGACAGACTCGGACAATGGCTGGGTGAGCAGGAAAACGCTTTCCACCACTTATTTTAGTCTCTGGACTGTGGGGAGATGCCCAAATTTGACCTGGGGGTGTCATATCCCTTTAAAGGTGGAGATTGGAATCAGAGTTGTGAGTTTCAGGGTGTTTTGTAGTGTGTTCCATGTGCTGCTGCAAAACGGAAGGCATTGCATCCAAAAGTACCGTATTGGCCCGAATATAAGACGACCCTGATTATAAGACGACCCCCTCTTTTTCAAGACTCAAGTTTGAAAAAAGACTTTTTGAACACCAAATTTAATTTTTATACAGAAAATAGCAGCTATTTATATATACAGCTTTTTTTAATACATATATATATATTTATATATACAGCTTTTTATTTTTTATTTTTTTTTTAAGCTTTTTTTTATATTTATATATACAGCTTCTCTCTGACTGTGAGCATTTTTTAGGCGATCTTTTTGAGCTCTCCATCTCCATAGATTACACTCTGTGACACCATATTTCACAGCCGCTTTGCAGTTGTTTGAAGACTCATTTATCACCATCATCTTGAAGTTTGCATCATAACTTCTCCTCAGCTGCCGGTTAACCTGGCCGATCTTTGACCCACTTTTCTCCAGATTGTCACTACGTTTCTCCATTTTCTGTTATCTCTTCTCTTATTTTCTTCTCTTTTCTTTCTTACCGCTATTTTTTATTTTTCTTCTTCGTGACAGGGGTTCGCTTTGGCCTGGGGAGTTCAGTTTAGCATTCGCTTTAAAGATATCTGACGCCATCTAGTGTTGTGAATGGGTATAATGTCTAGACCGCGAATGTAAGACGACCCCCCTTTTTCAGTCTTATTTCAATGGAAAAAACACCGTCTTATATTCGGGCCAATACGGTAGTAGAAGTAGGAGGGGTGTTGAATCTGATCATGTTACTAGATCTTGTTTGTTAAGAGTTATGAGCAGCATGAAGAAGGGATGACAGATAGTGAGGTGTCTTACCCAGGATTGTCTTGTATATAAAGAGAAACCAGTGATGGAGCCGCCGGGTGTTTATACTGTTGGCATAAAGGATACTTTAATTCCATTCGTTACTCGTTTGATACCAGTGTTTACCTTAATTGTCCTAAACCCAGTATCCTATGCCTTCCCAGTAGAGGTAAGATCTTAAGCCCGAACCCGACCCGACCCGAAATTCGGGTCGGGCTCGGGCCTAAAATGTCAATCATTGCTTCGGGTCGGGTCGGGCCGGGCTTCTCTCTCGCTGACTTTTTAAAAATAAATATATGTTTATAAAAATGTATACTAAAACGATGTGTGGATACTAAACTAAGGAATACTTGTTTTAAAATAAATAATTTGGATAAAACAGAGAAGGCGCTGTAATGTCATTGCTATTTAACTACTAAACAGGAGCCGCAGAGCCAGAGCTCTGCGCACGTGAACGCCGCTCTCTTAATAATCTTCCCCTCCGCAAGTCCGCATCTATTTTGACCTGGTATCCCCAATATGGAGGAGCAAGAAGTTAAGGATAAACTAAAGACAGGAGAACTGAAAAGACAAACACGCACCTTCCTGTCTCTGTCTATTATCCACCCGTCATTGTTCTTCTTTGTCTCTCTGCTTCTCTCTCTTAAAGTGCCGCGCTAGATTCTTAAGGACGTACTGCTGCTGTGGTTTATGGCCCAATTTTCAACCCGTCAAAATGACGGACGGCCTTAAATTTTTCCCGTCAACTCTTAAAAAAATCCGTCAATGATGGAAAATTGTGGGTTAATGTACCCTCTGCAGAAACAAATATAAAAGATGTAAATGTTTATACAGTCTTGTTTAACTTAGATTTCGTTACAAAAGACAGGCTTTAATTTGTTATCATAAATCACCCCTCCTCCTCCCGAGTCCTCACAAATAAAATATGAAATTTCGGGTTTGCTTCGGGCTCGGGCCTGCAAATCAAGTTAATTGGTCGGGTTCGGGCCGGGTCGGGCTTTAATACCCGCGGGCCGGGTCGGGTCGGGCTGGATTTTTTTAGGCCCGATCTTACCTCTACTTCCCAGATTCGTTATGGTGATGAAGCAGACAATCGAAAGCTTAGAATATTGAACAATACTTTTATTTACCCTGAGAGAGGAGTCTAATTACGAAGCGCCCGATTCCTATCTGTCCCTAATGGTACAGACAGAATAGTGCATTTCCCTATAAAAACATTTATAGTCTATGTGTAGAACAAAGAGAAGAGGTGGGGCTTGAGTGGTCTTCCCCCCTTCTGGAGACAAACTGGAAAGGAGTGTTGGTGTAGATTTCTTATCAGTCTCTTCTCATGCCCTCTCATGACCTTTTCTCTCCAGACCCCCCTATAACTCAAGGCAGATGTGGTGGCACAGACAAAAAACACAATACATCTTCTAACTCCTCCATCGTAGTCATTTTTATTTTCTACAATACAGATCACAGTGATGAGTATGAAAGGGTGCATTGGTGGTAAAGCGGATGGCTGAATGATAAAGTGTGTCAAGTTTCTTAATCACATATTTTATTCTGTGGGTTTGCTATTGTGCTTTTCTTCTATATATCTAATTACAATCACATCCTCGCAAAATACTAATACTATTTTAATGCCTTTTATGAGTTATTTTATGAGTTTTGAAAAAAAAATATTGCTAAACAGTTGGGTTTGGGTGCGTCTCTCAGGAGTCACAAGCAAGTTAACTCTTTGGCATGCCCCCGCCAATTCAAAAGTGATCTCAACACCGACAAAGCTGAAAGTTTGCAGTTATATCCCGATTCTGACCATTGCCTGTTATTGTTTCCTTGGGCAAGACACCTCCCTCACATTGCCTAAGTGTGCATGTGTATGTATGTGCGAGATTGGTGGTTGGAGAGGCTGTAGGGGCAGATTGGCTTGCACACTTCCGTTGGTCTACCCCCCGGGGCTGTGGTTATAATCAATACCAACCAGAGCTGGTGACTAAATAATACATGGCAGTGTAAAGAGACTATTCGCTCTCTACACGCTCAACTAGAGATGGCAGTTGACTATAGCAAGAATCTAGGGATGTGTTCACACTTTCTGGTTTAGTCATAATATTACTAATGATAATCCATTAGCAGGCCTGGACTGGTAATCGGGCATACCGGCCATTTTCCTGGTGGGCCGACAGTCCCAGGGGCCGATTAGAGACCAGCCCACAATTTAGAGGAGGTGGCCCATTGGTCCATCTTCAATATAGGCAGTGGACTAAACCAATCAGGATATAGAAGCTTACAAGAGCGGTCCCACCCCTTTCTCTGCACTGATCCCCGCCAGTTTCAGTGTTGAGCATGGAAACATGGAGAAGCGGCAGAAAGCGGGTGCAGAGAAGTTGCGGGCTAAAAGATTAAAAAATCTTGCTATAGACGCTGCAAAATGTTCTGTAATAACAGACATCTTTTCTGGGGGGGCTGCTGGTGCCTCCACGTCCTCTGCAGCCCAGGTTGAAGGTGGACAGGGAGAGAAGCAGCCAGAGACTGGACAGGGAACCCGAGGGACAGAGTGACCAGGGAAGTGTAGCACTGGCACAACAGGTAAGCAAGTAGTAATGTTGGGATTAGATATGCGCGGATGGGCTTTTTTTTCCATCCGCAACCGCATGAAAAAAATGTCATCTGTCCGCTATCCATGTGCACGCAAAACCGCGCCCGTCCGTCATCCGCCAACTTATGATAATTCCAAAATTATCTGCACTGCCCGCCGGACGCGCGAGGAGCGCGGAGACATGAGTCACTGGATCCGCAGGAAGCACCGCGCTCATCCAACGGCACTGCCACATCCCGCGACACGCACCAACCCCTTGGAGAAGTGCGCGACACGTGCACCCCTCATCGTGGTCAAATCCGTGACAGAGCAGCACGACCGGCGCGAGGCCGCACATACACCGGGGCTGCGAGCACGAGATCGAACCGCGGCGCCCAGACCGCGTCCTCTCAGCCCGAGCCACAAACCAGCCGCACTAAACCAGCAAAGAGCAGCATGTGGTGGTTTAATCCTGGTTTAATCCTGGTTTAGACCTGGTCTAGTCCTGGTCTAGTCCCGGTCTGGTCCTGGTCTAGTTCCAGTCCCCCCCACGTCCCCCATCTATCAATCGGCAAAGGTCTACAGCCTCGTTGCCAATCAGGACGCAGGACACAATGTTACACTATAAAAAATAAATTTAAAAAATCTGCGAAACAGTGAGGCCGCGAACAGTGAACCGCGATAGAGCGAGGGACCACTGTATATGAAAAATTAATATAAAAAAAAAAACAACGGTATTCAGTATGAAACAGTATACTGCCCAGCCCTATGTCATAGTGTTATATTTTGATCCAAACAGCCTTTAGTTTACTTTGAATGTGTAATAAGGACAGTGTACAGTTAGATAGTGTCTGGTGACTGTTGTGAAACAGATGGTTAAAGGAACATTTGCTGCAGTCATGTGTTACTTGGTGCTTGTAATAACCTGGATGTGAGCCAGACTGGAGCTGTGTGTGTGCCTCAGTGAATCCACAAAACCTGAGCATGCACATTTATGATTGGATTTCGCACGCATGCACACACACACACACATACACATAATCACATACTGTTACTTGTCTGTGTATGGGCTGTTCTTTGTAACATTTACAGGGGTTTCAACTCCAGCTCCGGCCGGTGCATAACCCATACTGTTGTTGTGCACTTGGGCAATACACCTTTGCCTGTTCCCCTGTTGGTGCAGATTGCCAATCATGTCCATGATGTCATTTATCCAAGTGCCGTTTTAAAGCCCCAGTGTGTAGGATTCGTGGCGCATAGGTGGATGGTGCTATTGCACTTTCTGTTTTAGCTACAGCAGACCTCGAGGGTCACCCGGGCGCGCCGTAACGCGGACAGCTCTCGTACCCGCGCACGAGCCGCGCGCCGCTACTGTATAAATAAAACGCGGTCCCGTTTAAAAAAAAAAAAAAAATCTTTTCTCATGAAAACACACATTCCCGATCATGTACCATGACACGCTACACATCAAATGAAACCTTACACTCTCCTCTTTTTGACTATGCAATTCATTTCCCTGCACAACAATCACTCCCCGAGCACATGGGGCTTTTATACGGAAAAGCACAAAACGAGGTTAGCTTACCTTAGAATGCTTTGCACAGGTCAAACTCTGTATTTCACCATAAACTTGCTCTCAATCTGTCCGTAAGGATCCAGCGAATAAAATCCAGTAAAACAATTTAGTCCAAATCACGTGTTAGATCCATTACGACGTCTGATCCGGCAGCATGCTTGTGTTGTTTACCCAAAACCACGAGCCTTGCTGAAGGCGGAGCCCAAATGTCCTTCTGCGGCTCTCGTATTCAAAATGGCTGCCTCTGCATGGGGAAGATCCCCCTTTTATGTGACTATATCTAAGTCCAAAAGAATACTTTGATTTCATGATGGAAGTGAAAAGGCTTGGAAAACAATGTATTTTTGAATGGGTATCTTCAATTTCAGTAATTAACGGGTAAAAATCTTACACACTGTCCCTTTAATGTAAACAACACTATGAAATAAGTGTACATCCATTATTGATTTCCTGCTACCATTTCTAGAACCTCTATAATACAGTTTGTATACTGTATGTCTGTATCTCTCCTCATCTGTCCTCTGCACTTCTTCTATCTGTTCTTCTGTGTAACTGCACTATTTCCTGACAACTCTATACTGGGGATGTGCAAAAATATTGAAATATTCTTATATCTAAATCTGTTGTTATAATACTAAATTTGGTGCGTGAAGAGTCCCTCAGTCGTCCAGGTAGAATCCATGATAAAAGAAGAAATTCAATTTGTCAACTGGACAAAGTTTGTTTGGTCGAAAACGTTTCGCCGCTCATCCGAGAGGCGAACCAGAGCTGACGAAGTCTCTCGGTCGAAACGTTTTCGACCAAACAAACTTTGTCCAGTTGACAAATTGAATTTCTTCTTTTATCACTAAATTTGGTGATATCATATTGTTATCGTGGGCTGCCAAGAGTATTTTTTGTGTCTTTTAGATAGATAGATATTTTATTGATCCTGAAGAAAATTTTATTTTCGGCAGCAGCAACAATGAAAAAAACATAATAATGCAGTCTATCCTAGAGCTGGGCAATATGGCCTAAAAAAAATCTCATTTCTGACTTCTGATTTTAATTGATTTTTCTCTGCCCTACTCAAAAACAAATAACAGATGACAGACAAATGGCTCAAAATAATGCAACGTGCTTTTATAAAACAAATACATTACCTACATACCTTGCATCAATTAAGCTGTTATAGTTATTTATTGGGCGGCACGGTAGCTGAGCGGTTAGCGCTCTTCCTTCACAGCAAGAAGGTTCCGGGTTCGATCCCCGGGTCGCCCAGGCCTTTCCGTGTGTGTTCTGTGTGGAGTTTGCATGCATGGTCTGGGTTCGATCCCCGGGTCACCTGGGCCTTTCTGTGTGGAGTTTGCATTTTCTCCCCATGTCTGGGTGGGTTTCCTCCGGGCACTTGGGTTTCCCCCACCAACCTATATATATAGATATATATATATATATATATAACATTGTGCAGTCTGTATACAGTTGTGGCAAGGAAACTTCAGAAAAATATTTGCGGCTTGGTAGCACATACTTTGGGTCCAAAACTTTCACCATGTTAATGAATCCGGGCTTTTCCACAGTATATATGGGCACCATGTCTTTTACAATATACATCGCGGTAGCGTGTGTGATTGCCTTCCATCGTGACCCATGCTTACCCTATGGCACACAGTTCGAAAATGTTTCAGGGACTGTTGCATGTCCGACTTTGGACGATGTCCTCGCGCTGTGGCTATTTTCATTCCGTTGGGACCTGCACTTCTCCCACTCCGCTTTGTGTCTCTGCTTTAGGTGCTAGAATAAATTTGTCGCACTGCTTCCTTTGGTTGCAACAGCTTTTGAACCGACCTTACAGCGAGCACTTGTTTGTTCTAAGTCCGACGTGAGAAAACCGAACCACACCATACAACAGATGTGGCGACACCTTTGTTTGGTACAAGCTCCGGCTTTAGCTCAGTCACTGCCATGCTAGCTTGTACAGTGTTTGGGTGCGCCCCGCTAACTTACCCGTGTAGAGCGTAGCAGCACATGAGTTCCACTCGCATGTAAAAATTTAAAATTTAAAAATCGATTTCATTAAAAAACACATCGTCCTGAACTGTAAATTCGAATTAATCGATTTAATTGATAAACCGCGCACGTCTAGTCTATCCTTTTATCATTTATAGCGATGAGTTAACACATTATTTTGTGACTACACTATCTTGTTTCTTATTTAGTGTAAGTTGTTTATGCAGTACACTGGTTTGATGATTAAAATACATGAATTTCAAAATAACTTTGCAGTAGAGGTTTAATAAAGATATATTGTTCCTAAAATGTGTTTGGTTCTTAAAAAAACATGAGTATATCATAGAGTATCATGTGCCATAGTATCACATGTATCACCATGTTGTGACATTATCATGAGCCATGTATCTTGTATCAAATCATGAAGGACTCTGTGATTCCCAGCCCTACTCTATAATACAGTTGTGTAAGTCTAACACTCTCCTCCTCTGTCCCCTACAGTTCTTGCGTCTAAAGGAGAATGAAGAAGAGGAGGAACTGGGAACCCTGGATGTGCTGTGGAAAGTTTGAGTGAAGTCCTGATGCCCGTGTGTGAGCAGAAGCACTAGTGTTTTCAATGGCCAAGAAAGCACGCAGCACCAAGGGCGAGAAGCCTGAGGCCCTCATCTCCGCCCTGCAGGCTGCGAACGAGGAGCTCAGGTCCAAACTCACTGACATCCAGATAGAGCTGCACCAGGAGAAATGCAAGGTACAACACTGTCTCATGTTCATGCTTTTACTGTATACGGGGATAGACTTATAATATAGGCCTGCCATGATAAATACTATATGCTCCTGGTCTGTGCACGTGCCCAGTGTGTACTCCCGGTGGGTGCACGTGCCCAGTGTGTGCGCCCAGTGTGTTCCCTGTGTGTGCAGACTCATAGAAAACAATAGAGACAATTTAGCAAAGCATCTCAGTGTGCATTGGTCTTAACTCTGTAATTCAAACAAAGCCTCATGTTTTTGGTCCTATTATAAAAATGGGGATCTGAAGCACTGCCTGATTAAATTAAATATACATTAGTTATGTTAACTGTGAATCTGGGACACCCAAATTCATTTTCTAAAACAGTGTGAAGATTTATACTGCATGAAAATCCTTCTTATGCGATACTGTTCTGCTTTACTGGAACTACACTGGAATTTCCCCACTGTGGGACTAATAAAGGCATATCTTATCTTATCTTATCTTTAAAGGGATATGCCACCCCCAGGTCAAACTTGGGCATCTCCCCACAGTCCAGAGACTAAAATAAGTGGTGGAAAGCGTTTTCCTGGTGACGCAGCCATTGTCCAGGCCGAAGCACACACCACGCTGCGTAACAGGGGAACTGCCTTCCTGGTGCGTAACAGGGATTCCCCTGTCAGCGTGGTGTTTGCTTCGGCTGTGTTTTTCTGCACTGAAAAATAGTTCCCACCCAAAATGACCAAGTCAAGCTCTCCGTGTTGATTTGTACATTTATTTGCACTCGATATGAATGCGCACTACACAGAAAGTAACTGGGAAACGCATCGAGCAAATTAATTCCTTTTGGCCGAAATCTTTCTCTGGCGCCGTTAGACTCCAGTCTAACGCGGAGTAGCTGCAGATACCCTGGCGGTCAGTGCTGACAGACTCGGACAATGGCTGCGTCACCAGAAAAATGCTTTCCACCACTTATTTTAGTCTCTGGACTGTGGGGAGATGCCCAGGTTTGACCTGGGGGTGGCATATCCCTTTAAGACATCTAGAGATGACATGTATTTTGAAGACCTGGAGCCAGTGCGTGTGAATGTTAATACTGTAAGAGCAGAGTGAGCAGGTTAAATATTGATGTTAAATGTACAGAGTGTCCTCCATGGCCCCCCTCACACAGAGAATACAGCGCTACTGTGTTTACATTGTAAGCCATTTTTAACACAAAACTGATGATGCATGATACTATATCACTCTTCTCCTGCACACAACACCTGAATCAACGTGGGTATATCTCTCAAACTGCTTTGTTTTTACAGAATTTGTCCAAGTATTATATTTGAATGTGATGTTAACTCCAGTAACTGTGAGAGTGTAACACTATAGTAGTGATGCGTGAAAAGTCCCTCAGTCGTCCAGGTAGAATCCATGATGACAGGAGAAGTTCAATTTGTCAACTGGACAAAGTTTGTTTGGTTGACCTAGAAGCCACGGGTCATTCATTTGAGGACAGTGAGGTTCAGATCTTAGCCAGGGAAAAGAATTGGTTTGAGAGGGGAGTTAAAGAGGCTATTTTTGTCAAAAAAGAGAATCCTTCTCTGAACAGAAATGGTGGAGTCAGACATAATTTGCATTCCATCTACAATTCCATTACTAAGCCTAGATCAAGCAAACAGGGAAACAATAGGGTTAGCCAGGTCAGGGCCAGAGGTGTGAAAAACAGGCGTGTAGGGATGAATAGGGATCGTCAGGTAGACGCCAGAGAAACAAAAGACGGAAACCAATGAGATAGTTCCGGAAAGTAGTTAGCTAGGTAGCTCCTCCCTACAGCAAGATATAAGCAAGTGTCTTACCAGTATTCTTATTAGAGCTGACGAAGCCTCTCGGATGAGCGGCGAAACGTTTTCAACCAAACAAACTTTGTCCAGTTGACAAATTGAACTTCTCCTGTTATCACTATAGTAGTGAACTAATATGCATGTGTTTGTGTTTTAGGTGAATAAATTGGAGCGTGACAAGGTGCAGGAGGTGAAGCGTGCGCGGGAGCAGGAGCAGCACCGCCACACGGCGGCGCTGACCGAGCAGAGGGCCAAATGGCACGAGGAGAAACTGAAAGAGCTCCAGGCTCTGAGGGAGAACCTGACCAGGCAGCACGAACAGGAGCTGGCCAGACACGCCAAGATCAAGGAGCAGGAGAACCAGAGACTCAAGGCGGCCATCAACGCCATGAGGGACGGCAGTGGGGAGAAGGTGAATATTTTTACAACATACTCAATAAGATTACTATGTTAGCGATTATGCGAGAGGAAATGGTTTTGGATAGAGAGGAATTTTAAGGTCTACTATTTAAAGGTTCTATACACATTATTTCCTGCTGAACAATATTCTTGGAGTTTTTCTTCTTCAAAAGTTCAAAACACTGAAAATACTTTTGCCATGTTTATGTGCTTACGTCTTCAACAAACTTTTTCTGATTATGTCTGATCCAGGAAGAAAATCAATAATAAATGACTAGTGGTGTGCAAAATAATCGTCATGACAACGCATCGCGATACTAACTTTCACAATATACTGCATTGATTCTTGATGCCAAAAATAAATTTTTATTAAGTAATAATTGATTAATTAATAATGTATTTGTTAATTATTAATAAATAAATACATTAATTATTAGTTTATTTTTTATAAATCCTATGCACTTTTTTCTTTGTGAAAGGGTATTGTTTGTTATGATGGTAGCTACCTCCAACATGGCAAATGTTTGAACATCATTTTTTGTTTTAGAAAAAATCCTATGCACTTTTTTTGTAATTGGTTTGGTTTATTTGTTTTTGTTATTCAATAAATTCAGTTCTGAATTGAGTTGCTCAGAGTTCTGTATCAATTGAAGACACTACCCAGATACACAGACACTGATATTTAAGTTATCCTCTTTTTTTTGGTACATTTTCACTGAACTATGTTGAATATATTGCAATGCATCGCAATAATTCAAGTATCGTGATGCATCGTGATAGTATCGCATCGTGATATTGAATCGTGACTTCTTTGCCAATACCCACCCCTATAAATTACTATACTAGACCAGTTATATCGAAAGTCATCAACATTCCCTGAGGATGTGAAGCTAACGTAGGCACTGCTCTGTCTGAAGCTCTGTTACTCAAGTTAGACTTTAATCTGAGCTTTATTTGAACACAAACTGACCAGAAAGAACTGACATAGCTAAAACTCCAACAGATGAGCTGATTTGTGCTGTTAAAGCCCCAGTGTGTAGGATTCGTGGCGCATAGGTGGATGGTGCTATTGCACTTCATGTTTTAGCTACGGCAGACCCCGAGGGTCACCCGGGCGCGCCGTAGCACGGACAGCTCGCGTACCGGCGCAAGAACCGCGCGCCACTACTGTACGGTCCCGTTCGCGGTCCCGTTCACTTTTTTTTTTCTTTTCATATGAAAACACACATTCCCGATCATGTACCATGACACTCTACACATCAAATGAAACCTTACAGTCTCCTCTTTTTGACTATGCAATTCATTTCCCTGCACAACAATCACTCCCCGAGCACATGGGGCTTTTATACGGAAAAGCACAAAACGAGGTTAGCTTACCTTAGAATGCTTTGCACAGGTCAAACTCTGTATTTCACCATAAACTTGCTCTCAATTTGTCCGTAAGGATCCAGCGAATAAAATCCAGTAAAACAATTTAGTCCAAAACACGTGTTAGATCTATTACGACGTCTGATCCGGCAGCATGCTTGTGTTGTTTACCCAAAACCACGAGCCTTGCCGAAGGCGAAGGCGGAGCCCAAATGTCCTTCTGCGGCTCTCGTATTCAAAATGGCTGCCTCTGCATGGGGAAGATCCCCCTTTTATGTGACTATATCTAAGTCCAAAAGAATACTTTGATTTCATGATGGAAGTGAAAAGGCTTGGAAAACAATGTATTTTTGAATGGGTATCTTCAATTTCAGTAATTAACGGGTAAAAATCTTACACACTGTCCCTTTAAAAAGTCCCTCTCTAATAACATTACAGTCGCAGCCAAACATCGGCCAACAGTTTTTCAGCCTCATGTCACTGCAAAATACCAGATGATTAAAAAACAAAAAAACTAGGTACTCAGTTAAACAAGTATCACGGCTGAAGTTGGACAAGTCCAGGAATGGAACTGCAGAATGATACCACAAGAGTATATCAAAGATTTGTATATCAAAAACTGTACAGTATGGAGTATATACGCTCCCATTTTATTATATTAGAATATGCACAACTATGGAACTGTTGGGCATAATTTGATTAAAATGTGTGTATGAGCCCTATACCCTATAGGAGAGTTTGATACTGACAGTGTTCTTATTAAGGATCACATCCTCTTGGCTTGGACATGGAGCTTTAGGGTGTTTTACTACTACAAAACTCTGTAAAATAACCACTCCACCACAGTCATCCATCATTCAATATGAAAATCCATATAATACTGCCATAGGGAACTCTTTGAGGAAGAATCCGTCTGTTCTATCAACATGACTCACCCGGTTTATTATAAACACGATTAATCCTTCCCATCAGACCTGGAGTTATTCCTGTAGAATCAATAGGTTCAAACAGGTTCGGAATATAGTTCAGGGATCAGTTCTGCAGTGCCGTTTTCAAAAATCAAAATGTAAAATCATCTATGTATGTTATTATTTAAAGGAAAAGTAACGTTTTTTTTTACAATTTGAGCCTTATTTCGGTAATAAAACAAGTTGTTTTACTCACCCATAGCACTTTGGGGTCATATGGAGCACTTCCAGAGATGTTTTAGATTTGCGGTTAGCCTAGCGCGACTTCTAGCCATAGCTCGGGGCATATAATATATTCCTGGAGCATGTAATATGCCCCGTGCGGGCTCCAAATAACACAAACTTTAGCACTTTTCAAATCATAGAAGCTCGATGTCTTAGTCTACGATTTCGTTTGAGTCAAAAGTGGCCTGTAATCCGAGATTTATCCATAGTTTACAGCTTTGCGTTTCATGTTTGGGTCCCGGGAGCTGAGAGCACAGTCCGCACATGCGCACTGGCCTCCTCATCTACTCGAAACTATGGCTAAATCTCGGATTACAGGCCACTTTTGACCACACGAAATCGTAGGATAAGACATCGGGCTTCTATGATTTGAAAAGTGCTAAAGTTTGTGTTTGAAAAGTCCCTCAGTCGTCCAGGTAGAATCCATGATAAAAGGAGGAGTTCAATTTGTCAACTGGACAAAGTTTGTTTGGTTGAAAACTTTTCGCCGCTCATCCGAGAGGCTTCGTCAGCTCTGGTTCTAGTGCTGGTTAGACCCTGTTTAAATTTAGCTGCCGGGAGGAGCTCCCTACCCTGAAAAAAATCTGAAACTATCCCCCATAGTTTCAGAGTTTTTTCAGGGTAGTTTTTTCAGGGTAGGTAGCCTCTCGGATGAGCGGCGAAACGTTTTCAACCAAACAAACTTTGTCCAGTTGACAAATTGAACTTCTCCTTTCATCATAAAGTTTGTGTTATTTGGAGACCGCAAATAAGTGCCCCGAGAACTCACATGTTGGAGATCACAAATCTAAAACATCTCCGGAAGTGCTCCATATGACACCAAAGTGCTATGGGTGAGTAAAACAACTTGTTTTATTACCGAAATAAGGCTCAAATTGTTAAAAAAACGTTACTTTTCCTTTAAATTACACTATTTTCAGATCTATGTTATAATGTTATGTCCTCAGTAAACATACCTGGAGTTGTCATATCAGAAAACACTCTGTTCCACCTTGTGATGTCATGCAGTAATATAGAAAATCCTCCAGTCTTTTTAAACTCCATACACCTTTAGTAGAATTATTTGGATAATTTCAGGCCTGGAATTTCTCTACTGTCTCTACTGAAGGCAAAATGTAGCTGTTAACTTGAAAACTGCCACTACATGACATCACTAGGTGGAACAGAGCATTTTGAGTTTTGGAGATGTAGACAGATAATAAAGGATTACTCAAACATGTGTGAAACAAAACACAATTCCTGGTACAGTGGAGGAAATAAGTATTTGATCTCTTGCTGATTTTGTAGGTTTGCCAACTGACAAAGAAATGAACAGTCTATAAGTTTAGTGGTAGGTTTATTTTTACATTGAGAGAAGAGAATATCAAAAAGAAAATCCAGAAAAATCACATTATAGATTGATTTGCATTTCATTGTGTGAAATAAGTATTTGATCCCCTTCCAGCCATTAAGAGGTCTGGCTCCCGCAGACCAGTTAGACACTCCTAACCAACTCTTCAACTGAATTAGACCCCTGTTTTAACTAGTCGCCTGTATAAAAGACAATCTATCAGACTCCAAACTGTCCAACATGGGAAAGAGAAAAAAGAGCTGTCAAAGGATGTCCAACAAGATTGCAGACCTGCTTAAAGGAAAAGTAACATTTTTTTTTTACAATTTGAGCCTTATTTCAGTAATAAAACAAGTTGTTTTACTCACCCATAGCACTTTGGTGTCATATGGAGCACTTCCAGAGATGTTTTAGATTTGCGGTTAGCCTAGCGCGACTTCTAGCCATAGCTCGGGGCATATAATATATTCCCCAAGCATGTAATATGCCCCGTGCGGGCTCCAAATAACAAACTTTAGCACTTTTCAAATCATAGAAGCCCGATGTTTTAGTCTACGATTTTGTTTGAAGCAAAAGTGGCCTGTAATCCGAGATTTAGCCATAGTTTAATTGCCTGCGAGTGTTTATAGGCTCGGAAGTCCTTTATCTGAGCCTGTGGACATCTGAAACAGCAGTAGTTTATTTTATTTTCTGTGAAAATGTGTTTATTTTTCAATGGAATGCTTCTCATCTCTCCCTCCGCGCAAAAACACGGAAGTGGGTCAGAGCGCACAGGGCACGTATTGTGTATTGTGTAGCTCCTCCACAGTCCAAACTCTCTGGGCGTGATTTACAGAGACGCCCAGAGAGTACAGACAGACGGGGGTGGAACTGCATTTGCATTTCTTTTTTCGAGCTGACGTCAATAAGTTTCCTTGTTCAAAATCGCCCGTTTGAGCTCTGATTTTTTTCTAACGCAGAAAAGGATCGCAAATGCTCAGTTTAGACATTTCGCACCTTTTAGCCATGGGGGGCCTAAACAGGGTAGCGGAGCTCACATTAACGTTCAAAAACCTCAAAGTGAAAATTTCATGCCATGGGACCTTTAAGAAGGCACATGTGCAGGTCCCCCTATAGTTTGCCAGTGAACACCTGGCACCTGGAGAGTGATTGCGAGAAGGTGCTGTGGTCAGATGAGACCAAAATCGAGCTTTTTGTCATTAACTCAACTCGCCGTGCTTGGTGGAAGAGAAATGTTGCCTATGACCCTAAGAACACCATCCCCACCATCAAGCATGGAGGTGGAAACATTATGCTTTGGGGGTGTTTTTCTGCCAAGGGCACAGGACAACTTCACCGCATCAACAGGAGGATGGATGGACCCATATCCTGAGTGACAACCTCCTTCGCTTAACCAGGAAACTGAAAATGGGTCGTGGAAGGGTCTTCCAACACAACAATGACTCAAAACATACAGCCAAGGCAATGAAGGAGTGACTGAAGAAGCACATTAAGGTCATGGAGTGGCCAAGCCAGTCTCCGGACCTTAACCTTATAGAAAACCTATGGAGAGAGCTGAAGCTCCGAGTTGCCAAGTGACAGTCACGAAACCTCAATGATTTAGAGATGATCTGCAAAGAAGAGTGGACCAAAATTACTTCGATATGTGAGCAAACCTGATCATCAACTACAAGAAAAGTCTGACCTCTGTGGTTGCTAACAAGGGTTTTGCCACCAGATAATAATAATTTAAAAAAAAAAAAGAACAAAGACTTTTTTTGTCTAGAGGGTTCAAATACTTATTTTACTCAATGAAATGTTATTTTCCATTAAAATTATAGACTGATCATTTCTTTGTCAGTGGGCAAACCTACAGAATCAGCTCAGGATCAAATACTTATTTAACAACATTATAACATGACAAAAAGCTCACAAGAATCCATTTTGCATAATATATGACAAAACATAACACATCTTGTTTAGCAAAAAATATGATCAGTTTTAACAAAAAAAGTGGAGTATTGTCATAGGGAGCTGGATGTTACCAACGAAAAAGATCACCGTATGTTATATCTCCAATTGTTTGTCATTACATGTTGTTAAATTGTCACTGATTGTATGTATTGCATCTTTTCTACTCTGCATCTCCCAGTCGGCGGCGCGCGCATGCGCAGCGGCCCCTCCCCTAGCCACTCTATCACTGTCCTCTCTGGTTAGTGGGGAAACGAAATTTTGAATTCACTCTATGTACATGTACATGATTGTTTTCGACAATAAAGCAAACTATGACTATGACTATGACTATGACTATCCATGTTCCTGCAGGTGCGCACAGCTCTAACCCTGGAGGCGCGGGAGGAGGCCAGGCGGTTCTTCGACCAAGAGAGGGTGAAGCTGCTGCAGGAGATCGCCGAACTCAAATCCTCCAAAAAACAAACGGACGAAGCTCTGAGTCACATGATCCAGGCCGACAAGATGAAGGCAGGAGACCTGCGCGTGGAGCACCAGCAGCACCAGGAGCAGATATCCAAGATCAAGTGGGACTGCGAGAGGGACATACGCAGACTGGTAGACACTAATACATAATAATAATGCATTTTATTTATAAAGCACTTTTCTAAACACTCAAGATGCTTTACAAAGAGTATAATTACAACAAGCTCATATAAAAAAGACAAGGTACTAGACAAAATATAGGCATGAGGTTAGACATTAAAAGTGGTTCTAAATAGATGGGTTTGAGCTGTTTCTTGAAGGTGGAGAGTTCAGTGCAGTCACAGATTTGCTGAGGTAGAGAGTTCCAGGGGGTGGAGGCAGCGATGGAGAAGGCTCTGTCTCCCCAGGTTTGGAGCTTGGTCCTACAGAGCAGGGACAGGGCAGGGGAGGGACAGAAGGTTGGCATAGGAGGGAGCTGGATGGAGTGTGGGGGTGCAGCAGGTCTGGGAGGGAGGATGGGGCCTGGTAGTGGAGAGCTTTGGAAGTGATGAGGAGGACTTTGAAATGGATGTGTTGAGGGATGGGGAGCCAGTGGAGGTTTGGAGGACAGGAGCCAGTGGAGGTTTGGAGGACAGGAGCCAGTGGAGGTTCTAGAGGACAGGAGCCAGTGGAGGTTTGGAGGACAGGAGCCAGTGGAGGTTCTAGAGGACAGGAGCCAGTGGAGGTTTGGAGGACAGGAGCCAGTGGAGGTTTGGAGGACAGTGACATGTTGACACAGATTTCAGTGGTGCTATACTGAGCTTGTACGTACTAAAGTGACAAATACGGTAGGAGCAGCAACTTAACCCAAACAATTCAAACTTCTACCAGGACTTTGAAGTAAAAATATTTTGTATTTATAAACTAAATAAAGCACTACTGTTTAATGCAACATTTTTTTTAAACGCAGGCTCACTTCTGTCTATTTCTGTTGCTCTTGAACTAAACTGAAGCTGTGCGACTCGGTTGTATTTTTCAACTGTTAATATAACCTTTACTGAAGCTGTGACAGTGCTTCACGGTCTTATGTTCTTATTTGACTGCAGATCTTTTTTCTGTTAAACATGCTGAAAAGCCTTAAAGCCCCAGCGTGTAGGATTCGTGGCGCATAGGTGGATGGTGCTATTGCACTTTCTGTTTTAGCTACGGCAGACCTCGAGGGTCACCCGGGCGCGTCGGAACGCGGACAGCTCTCGTACCCGCGCATGAGCCGCGCGCCGCTACTGTATAAATAAAATGCGGTCCCGTTTTTTTTTTTCTTTTTTCTTTTCTCATGAAAACACACATTCCCGATCATGTACCATGACACTCTACACATCAAATGAAACCTTACAGTCTCCTCTTTTTGACTATGCAATTCATTTTCCTGCACAACAGTCACTCCCCGAGCACATGGGGCTTTTATACGGAAAAGCACAAAACGAGGTTAGCTTACCTTAGAATGCTTTGCACAGGTCAAACTCTGTATTTCACCATAAACTTGTTCTCAATTTGTCCGTAAGGATCCAGCGAATAAAATCCAGTAAAACAATTTAGTCCAAAACACGTGTTAGATCCATTACGACGTCTGATCCGGCAGCATGCTTGTGTTGTTTACCCAAAACCACGAGCCTTGCCGAAGGCGAAGGCGGAGCCCAAATGTCCTTCTGCGGCTCTCGTATTCAAAATGGCTGCCTCTGCATGGGGAAGATCCCCCTTTTATGTGACTATATCTAAGTCCAAAAGAATACTTTGATTTCATGCTGGAAGTGAAAAGGCTTGGAAAACAATGTATTTTTGAATGGGTATCTTCAATTTCAGTAATTAACGGGTAAAAATCTTACACACTGTCCCTTTAAGTTAGCAAAGTTGCTACTTGTTTATCTCCTTGCCATATCTGCGCAATAGTTACCATTCTAAATAACCAGAATACTCTGATTGCGCATCTATACGGGGATGCCTTGGTTTCACTGTGTGTAAACGTCATATCCAGTCAAAGCGTGATAAATAATGAGTCCCAAAATGTACTGTTCCAACTTTCATATATGGAACAATAAGTCGATTTGGTGGCAGGCCTATGCTCTGAACAAAAGTTCAGACACCTCACCTCATTGCCACACCTGCATATTAACCCACATGTTCTTTGCTGTAGGTGGATGAGATCAAATCCAAGGACCGCACCATCTTTGCTCTGGAGAAGGAGCTGGAGTCCACCAGCGGGTTCCTCCAGAAGCTACAGCTGCAGAAGGATGCTCTGGATGAGCAGCTGTTCCTGGTCAAAGAGGCTGAGTGTGGCCTGGGCAGCCCCAAACGAGAGATCCCTGGCAGGGTGGGAGACGGAGCAGAGCATTGTGGGAGTCCAGTAAGTCATAGCCTGATTCTGGTCAGACGATTAGTGCTGTCACAATACTAACATTTCAAACTAATAATATACTCAATACTGATGTCAGATACCATGATGATAATAAGAAACACTCTTTATACAACAGAATGTGATCTTCAACATTTAATAATAGTGCTTTCATACTTAGTAGTTTTATACTACTGATACAGCTCAAGATCAATCTACAGCTATTCAGGAAAGGTTCATTTCAGACAAACAATATGTCAACAAAAGTTGTAGATTGTCAGCACTGGATGCAGATATTGGATAACCAAAAAGCAATACAGTAATCCCTCGTTTATCGCGGGGGTTAGGCTCCAGAAATAACCCGCAATAAGTGAAATCCGCGAAGTAGGACAACTTTATATTTTACAATTATTACACATGTTTTAAGGCTGTACATGCCTCACCACACACATTATATGCTTTTCTCAGACTGGAATGAACATTTTCTCACATTTGTCTCTAGTTTAAACACTCAAAATTTCATAGATTTTCAACAAAATGTATTAATAGTGACGCGTGGGGGAGACACGGCTCCGGGAGCCCCGCCAGACGCACGAGGAGCACTGCCACGTCCCTGGACGAGACGCGCACCAACCCCTTGGAGAAGTGCGCGACACGTGCTGCTCCGTCACAGATTTGTCCACGATAAACCCCTCATCGTGGTTTATCGTGGTTAGTGCGCGTTTCGTCCCGGGACGTGGCAGTGCTCCTCGTGCGTCCGGCGGGGCTCCCGGAGCCGTGTCTCCCCCCACGCCTCACTATTAATACATTTTGTTGAAAATCTATGAAAGTTTGAGTGTTTAAACTAGAGACAAATATGAGAAAATGCAGCGCGAGGCCGCGTGTACACCGGGGAGATAGAACTGCGGCGCCCGGACCACGTGCTCTCAACCCTATTCACAAACCGAACACACACAAACGAACGTAAAAGCCGCACGGAGTGATTTAATCCTGGTTCAGACCTGGTCTACTTCTGGTCTAGACCTGGTTTAGTCCACGTTTAGTCCTGGTCTGGTCTCTTAGCCAATCAGGACGCAGACCACATTGTTACACTATTTAAAAAAATGAAAAAGAAATTGAAAAAAAACATCCGCGAAACAGCGAGGCCGCGAAGAGTGAACCGCGATAGAGCGAGGGTTCACTGTAACTAAAACAATTATAATCATAATTTATTTGATTTACTTAAATTTAGGTATGTTTGATTGATTGATAGATTCAGACTAAGTGAACCTATATAATTCAAGTAAACCTATATACTATATAAATATACAGCTTACTGTACTTTTCACCACAAGGCCAAACCTCCAGCCGTTCCCATCTGATTATTAGAAGACCACTGCCCTGTGCCATGCTGTGCTTATTTGTACAGTAAGTTCAAAGTTCAAACAAAGTAATCTTTGTCATCATATTTTACACAATGACTGTTTTGAACACACACCCAGTTTGCCCCTTCAGAACTAACAGTGATTTTAATTATTATTTAGGAAAGTCAACCATTATCAAACTAAACATGTGGCAGTGCCATCAGTTAGATTTTGTCATTTGGATTCTCACACAGCTAAATTGGATCAACTAATTTCCTTTCAGGACATGAGGAGAAATCAGAGGCGCATCGCTGAGCTCAACTCGACAATACGCAAACTGGAAGATCGCAATTCACTGCTGGGTGACGAGCGGAATGAACTGGTAACACTATCACTGCTTAATTGTAAAATGTGATGTAATGACATCCCTCTCTCAACTGCAGGAAGCAGTAGTCATATTTCTTATGTATTTGAGCAAAATTTCTGGTAAATGGTCAAATTTGTATATACTTTAAGGCACTCAAGGTGCTTTACATCAAGGAACCACTCACCCATTCACACACACATTCACGCACCAGTGTACACAGACACTGGAGACAAGGTGGGTTAAACGACAGCATTCATTGTATACTGTGTAAGCAGCTCTTGAGGTTAAAATAAGTCTGCTGTGTATTGTCTGCAGCTAATTATGAAGTGTTTAATTGTCTGACAATTAGGAATTGCACACTTTGTATGCTAGTCATTTTAAAGTTACTGCAAAACTCCACTCTGGTCTCTTAGATATGTGAGAAGTGCTTATAAACTAATTGCGGTGAGTAATGCTCAGGTAATTGGGGAATATCTTTGAACCACTGCAAACTGTTTAAAATGAACTAGTTCTGTTTGTCATGCTTTTAACACAGTAAAAATCAGCACCTTTAAGCAATTTGTCTGTTGTCTATGAATTTTTTATGTTTTTGTATGAGGGGCCGTTCAAGACATTATTCATTCTGGTCCTCTCACATACATACATTCTCCTCTCACATACATATATTCTCTTCACACATACATATATTCTCACTCTCACATACATACAGTATATTCTCACTCTGAGAATATATGTATGTATGTGTGAGTGAGAATATATGTATGTGTGAAGAGAATATATGTATGTGAGAGGACCAGAATGAATAATGTCTTGAACGGCCCTCATATTTTTGCATTATGTTTATAAATATGCAATGTCTTTATTTAAATAATTAAAATGAGGCCATATGGTATTTTCAAGAATTATCTTTTAATTAGTGACAACTTTGATCTAGACTCTACAATTTTGTGTTTGGATGGACATAGTGTGATAATAGATCTTGTAATAAACCTGGATTAAACCAGGATTTGTGGTCAGTAATGTGGGAGCCCCTCAGGGTACAGTCCTGTCTCCATTCCTGTTCACTCTGTACACCTCTGATTTCCAGTACAGCTCAGAGTCCTGCCATTTGCAGAAGTTCTCTGATGACTCTGCGGTGGTTGGGTGTATCAGGGACGGACTGGAGCTGGAGTACAGGACACTGATTGCAAAATTTGTGGAGTGGTCCCAGGCAAACCATCTGCTCCTGAACGTGGACAAGATCAAGGAACTGGTGATTGACTTCAGGAGAAAGAGGACACCAGTGAAGCCCATTACCATCCAGGGTCATAATGTGGAGATTGTGGACTGCTACAAGTACCTCGGCGTCCATGTGGACAACAGGCTGGACTGGAGGGACAACTGTAATGCTGTGTACAAGAAGAGCATGAGCAGACTCTACTTCCTGAGGAAGCTCAGGTCTTTCAATATGTGCACCACGTTACTGGAGATCTTCCACCAGTCTGTGGTGGCCAGCGCCCTGTACTCTGCTGTAGTCTGCTGGGGGAGCAGCACCAGTAAAAGGGACATTGGGCAGATTGACAAACTGATCCGTAAAGCTGGTCACGTGATTGGCTGTGAGCTGGAGACATTTATCACAGTGAGGGACAGAAGGACATTGGACAAACTGCTCTCCATCATGGACACTCCTGCTCACCCACTGCACCAGCCACAGAGGGACAGAGGAGCTCATTCTCCACCAGGCTCCTACAGCTCCGCTCAAACAGTGAGAGATACAGGACGACATGCATACTATAATACTCCCTACAACTGTTTAACAACTCACCCTTATGTAACAAATAATACTCCCTACAACTGTATATAGCTGTGATTGGATATATTATTTATTTTATATTTTATTACAATTTGTTCTATATTATTCTGATTGGTACATATACACTTATTATTTTTCTTTTTTTAATTATGTCTCATCTGACACTGGTCTCTTGGTATCTTTTTTTGCTATTCCAACTATTTTTTGTTACTCTCTGTTATATATTATATTCTGATATGTGAGCTACTGTACCCAAATAATTTCCCTTGTGGATCAATAAAGTTTGTCTAAGTCTAAGATTTAACTAAGACTGGAACAGGACCAACACCAGCAAACATGACATAGGCAGTTCTGCTCTGAGGCTTGCGATATTGTAGAATTTGTTAGCAACTACATAATTATAGGTATGATTCATGTGTATTAAGTGAAATAAAAATCCTGTTCTCGTGTGTTCCCTGCAGGTAAAGCGTGTACGAGAAGGAGAGAAGCAATGTAAGCCTTTGTTGGACAAGAACAAACTGCTCCATAAACGGAACGACGACTTGAGTCAGACCATCCAGAAGCTGGAGGAGAAACTCAAGGCTCTGTCCAAGGAGAACTCCGAAATGGTCAGTTCATGTTACATGTTTATTTATTTATATTTGCACCTCTGTAATTATTGAATCTTATTATATTAGAATATTTAATCACTCATTTAAAACAGATCTTTATCCACATTGCATGTTTGAGTCATCTTTAAACGCTTATTTTCGATTGGGGTCCGTCTACTGCTTGTTTCTATGGATATGTCATTGCTCTTCCTGGAATGTTCCACAGTATGGCATTAAACAGCTCTACATTACATTTATTCAATTACAGGTAGTTTTATAGCTCAAAGATACTGAGAAAAACAGACATTCTGACTGCGAGCAGGATCGCCTCTATAGATCTGACCTGTAACTTTGTCTATGAAGAAAAGCATCTGACGGACCCTCCACCAGAAAAGTTCCATAATGCACCTTTAAATTCTTAAATTCTGTTCGCTAGCGTGCTGTGCAGCTATCTGTAGGAGGTGCCAACTCTTTGTTCAGTGGATTTGTTTCTTTTATTAAATCGTTATAGATGAATATTGTGATCAGGTTTTACAAAATATAGCATAATTATCCACTGGTGCCATTGATTGAGCGAATTAAATAATAAGATAACAAATTAAAATAAAAACCATTCAGCTTCATCTAAGGGTGGGCGATATGGGCAAAAAAAAATATCGTGATATTTGTAGGATTTTAACGATAACGATATTATGACGATATCCCCCCATTTAGCGTCAGAACTTATTTTATCACATGGCGATAAACTGTTTAGTGCAGACAGCAGCGCTCGCTAACGCTGCAACTTCATGTTAACCGCACAGACGCTTCCTCCTCAGCCTGCGCACACATCCGCTGTGTTCATAAAATAATAATCCGTCCATAATACACAAGTACATGAATAATACATAAGACACAGGGTTCAAAGTGTGAGAACAAAGTAGCGGTTTATATTCTGGAAATTACGGTGTGTGTATATAGGCTCATCTTAAAGGAAAAGTAACGTTTTTTTTATAATCTGAGCCTTATTTCGGTAATAAAACAAGTTGTTTTACTCACCCATAGCACTTTGGTGTCATATGGAGCACTTCCAGAGATGTTTTAGATTAGCGTTAGCCTAGCGCGACTTCTAGCCATAGCTCGGGGCATATAATATATTCCCCAAGCATGTAATATGCCCCGTGCGGGCTCCAAATAACACAAACTTTAGCACTTTTCAAATCATAGAAGCCCAATGTCTTAGTTTACGATTTTGTTTGAAGCAAAAGTGGCCTGTAATCCGAGATTTATCCATAGTTTACAGCTTTACGTTTCATGTTTGGGTCCCGGGAGCTGAGAGCACAGTCCGCACATGCGCACTGGCCTTCTCATCTACTCGAAACTATGGCTAAATCTCGGATTACAGGCCACTTTTGACCACACGAAATCGTAGGATAAGACATCGGGCTTCTATGATTTGAAAAGTACTAAAGTTTGTGTTATTTGGAGACAGCAAACAAGTGCCCCGAGAACTCACATGATGGAGATCGCAAATCTAAAACATCTCTGGAAATGCTCCATATGACACCAAAGTGCTATGGGTGAGTAAAACAACTTGTTTTATTACTGAAATAAGGCTCAGATTGTAAAAAACTTTACTTTTCCTTTAATCTTCAAGCAACAGAGCTACGCTATAGGCTTGTACTGATTTTTACAATCAGACAACCGAGCCTGTCTAAAACTTTATGTCCATTTCACCAGACAGCCCGAACTGTGTTCGTACCTTGGTCATTGATGTCCACGTCAGTTTTGCTCACGGTGCTCTAAACGCGTGCAGCCTGGACATGCTAAGGCAAGGCCATCTCTCCCGATAGCTGTCCATAAATATTTGTTGTTTCCAAGTCTTTTTTTTGGTGGTTCAGCCATGTCACGCAAGCCTTACAGTTTAAAACCAAAACTGCTTTGTCTGCAATGAATACGGGGAAACGTGGCGGTGACCATTGCAACACACGACGATGACTCAGATGGTTCATCTGTTCGTCGTAACCTTGACGAGTGGTTAACAACACCGTCGGGTTAATGTTGGGCTAACTCTACGTATTAATCTTACTTTTTGGGCTGAAAGGGGAGCTGGCGCTGTCTCTCATCTCAGCATCTGAACTGTGGCGTGGAGCAAGGGAATGCAGGGGAGCTTGAAGGAAATGAAGCGCTCTGATTGGCTGAAAGTTCTCTGTTTACATGCACATCTGTGGATCTGTGTCTCAGCCGCAGTGAAAACTTAAGTGAAACGGACGAAATGCGAGATCCATATGCGTAATTTAGAACAACAAAGTGTACAAGCGAACAAGGAGGTCAAAATTGCGTGCCCGCTACGCAAAATGCGTACATGTTGGCAGGTCTGACTGCATCTCTTTGGCTATGAATCTGGTGATGGCATTGGTTATGTTTTCCCATCGTTGACTTTTTCTGTCATACAGCACTTTTCTGCTGAATGAGTCCGAGAGGGTTTGTTGGGTGTGCTGAACAGGTCGCCTACTTTGAGCTGCAGAGTCTTGAAGTTTCTCATATTCTTTGTACTTTTTACTGTGATGAAAGAGGTTCGGTGTGGAGCTTTGTTTCACAGCGATAGATTTCCAACAAATCTTGCATATGACAGTGTTCTGATCAATGTCAGTCTTTTCGAAACCAAACCATTTCCATGCCAGAGAAGTAGACTCGCGTCTAGGCACTAAATCCTCTGAAGTAGACCGAGCTTTAGCTGCCTCTGCCTGCATTTTCTCAAACTGCGCTGCTAACCTGTTACAAGGCTGCTCGCGAGAGAGGTCATGTCATCACCTAGGCCTACAAGTCGAGCGGCAGAGTCGAGCTGAGTGTGGGAGCGCAATCAATAATGTAAATTTGCACATCGTTAAAGGAACAATCACGATAATGTCGCAGATGATATATATCGCCCACCCCTAGCTTCATCTAAAATATATACATTATTTTCAATTTCAGTTTCAATGTAAACTGGATTCATGGAAGATTTGTATTTCAGGCATGTTTTCAAATTCCGATTATTTACATTGTTTTATCTTATTTGCGCCCAGAGGCATCAGGATCATCATTAGACATTCGAACAGATACGCTGACACAAACCGCACAAAGTCACACAAACACGCACAATGTTACGTCATGTTTTATAAGATCTTTTTGGACGTGAGCAGATTTTAAACAGCTCTATGTGGGACTTTGCAGAAAGAGAAGATCAGTTCACATCCTCCTCTGAAGAAACTCAAGTCCCTGAATGATCTGGACCAGGCTCACGACGACCAAGAGATCGCCTTCCTGAAGCTGCAGGTCCTGGAGCAGCAGAGTATGATCGATGAGCTCACCAGGGTAACACACTTTCATTCATAATGTTTACTCTACAGCTCGCGTCACTCCACAAATCTGATCTATGTTCTTATGTTGTTTCCTCTTTACAAACACATCTAGAGTTGTGTTTTTGTTAGTTTCACACATTTTAACACACAAACCCTGCATATTTAGACTGAGTTCTCTCAAACCGAAAACACTTGTGATGTCATGCGATAATACAGGAAGTGCTCCACCGTGTTTTTAAACTCCATACACCTTCGCTAGAATCTTTTGGATAGTTTCCGCCCTGGAATTGCCATCCCTACTGAACAAAAGGTGTAGCTGTTACTACTACTGCTTCATGACATCACAAGGAGGAACAGAGCATTTCAGGGATGTAGACTAATTACTTGAAACACGTGTGAATGAAACAAAACACAACTCCAAGTATGTTTATAACAAGATAACAGCATTATAACATGGCTTAACAGTCACTGTTGAGGAATATTAATTGAATTTAATTGATCAATCGTCAGAGGTGGGGAAAGAGCCAAAGATTTGACCTGTTCCTCAAGTAAGAGTAACTTTTTAATCGTAATGTGTAACTGTTACAGTGGTACCTCACCTTACGAAATCAATTACTTCCAGAAGTGGTTTGGTAACGTGAAAAATTCGTAAGTTGAGTAGCTATTTCAATGGAAAAAGCCTGATTCGTTCCAAGGCCCCGATCCAAGTTTTTTTTTTTATAGTGTAACTTTTTTTATAGTGTAACACTGTGTTCTGCGTCCTGATTGGTTTCTCAGACTGGATTTAAACTTTTCTCACGTTTGTCTCTCGTTTAAACACTCAAACTTTCATAGATTTTCAACAAAACGTATCAATATTGAAGTGTGGGGGGAAGCGGGAGGGGGGAGAAAACTGCGCGGACACGTGTGATAGCGCAGCATGACCCGGCGCCGAGCTGACAGCAGGACTAGACCAAGGTCTAAACCTGGACTGGACCAGGACTAAACCAGGACTAAACCTGGACTAGACCAGGTGAATTAAAGCGCCGCGTGCGGGTCTATTTCCTGGTTTCTCAGGAGTCACAGCTGAGGCGAGCAGCGAGGAGGAGACCGCAGGGAGGAGAGGACCGCACGCAGTCTGAGCGCATGTGAGCGCGGCTCCTCCTGGTTTAGTCCAGGTTTAGTCCTGGTTTAGTCCAGACCACCGCGGCTCCTCTAGACCTCTTCTAGACCTGGTCAGGTCTAGAGGAGGTCTAGACCACCGCGGCTCTTGCATGGCTCTCGCTCACATGCGCTCAGACTGCGTGCTGTCCCCTCCTCGCTGCTCGCCTCAGCTGTGACTCGTGAGAAACCAGGAAATAGACCCGCACGCGGCGCTTTAATCCACCTGGTCTAGTCCTGGTTTAGTCCTGGTTTAGTTCTGGTCCAGTCCAGGTTTAGACCTTGGTCTAGACCTGCTGTCAGCTCCGCGCCGGGTCATGTGCGCTATCACACGTGTCAGAGCGCAGTCTTCTCCCCCCTCCCCCTTCCCCCCACACTTCACTATTAATAATTTTGTTGAAAATTTATGAAAGTTTGAGTGTTTAAACGAGAGACAAATGTGAGAAAAGTTTAAATTCAGTCTGAGAAAAGCGTATAATGTGTGTGGCTGAGCGCGCATTATTTGAATTTTTGAGATTTCGCGTTTCGTAACTTGAAATTTTCGTTTGTTGGGTCATTCGTAAGGTGAGGTACCACTGTATCATGACAATGTGCATTCCATGATATTGCTTGTATAATACATTTAAAATGTACTTTAAAATGTACTTTCATTATTTTGGATTCATTATTTTTCAATATATTTATCAGAAAAAACATGTAATTAACAGTTTTATTGTGAGTTGACTGTGAGTTCTTTAATACAAAATCCATTACCTGTATAATATCTGACTGTTCAAATGTGTAGTCTGGATAATCAGATCCAAATACAGTAATCCCTCGTTTATCACGGTGGTTAGGTTCCAGAAATAACCCGCAATAGGAGAAATCAGCAAAGTAGGACAACTTTGTATTTTACAATTATTCTACATGTTTTAAGGCTGTAAATGCCTCACCACACACATTATACACTTTTCTCAGACTGGAATGAACATTTTCTCACATTTCCCTCTCGTTTAAACACTCAGACTTTCATAGATTTTCAATAAAATGTATTAATAGTGACGCGTGGGGGGAGACACTGCTCCGGGAAGCCCCGCCGGACGCGCGAGGAGCACTGCCACGTCCTGGGACGCAACGCACCAACCCCTTGGAGAAGTGCGCGACACGTGCACCCCTTATCGTGGTCAAATCCGTGACAGAGCAGCGTGACCGGTCCAGGTCTAGACCTGGTCCAGTCCTGGTTTAGTCCAGGACCAGTCCAGGTTTAGACCTGGTTTAGACCTGGTCTAGACCTGGTTTAGTTCTGGTCTAGACCTGGTTTAGTTCTGGTCTAGACCTGGTTTAGTCCACATTTAGTCCTGGTCTAGTCTCTTAGCCAATCAGGACGCAGAACCAATGTTACACTATAAAAAAAAAAAGTTACACTATAAAAAAAATTGAAAAAAAAATAAAAAATCCGTGAAACAGCGAGGCCGCGATAGAGCGAGGGACCACTGTAGTACAAAAAATGACTTCAGCATATTTTATTTATTACATTTATAGGAATTCTATATAAATAAATGACCTTTTATTTTCCAGGATAGAGAAAAGCTTCTGAGAAAGAAAAGGCATAAAAGAAGCTCCAGGCCCATTAAGGTGAACAGAAATACTGTATTTGTCACATACTGTATGTACTATACTATTATGTATGTTTGTTTTCATACACATTCTAACACATGTGTTCTTTCACAGAGACATATTGTAGTGGACACATTTTTCGGGTACGATGAAGAGTCCATGGACTCGGAGACCTCGTCCGTGGCCTCTTTTCGGATGGACCGGACTCCAGCCACTCCAGACGAGGACATAGAAGACGTGAGACCACCAATAGAGATCATACTTTGACTATTTATTTATAGACTGTAGACATGTATTTGATCCATTTAAAGAGGGGACATCATCCAAAATCTTTTTGAGCTTTCTCTCACGTTATAACATTGTTCCCTCAACAACAACATTCCTGAAGAGGTTTTAGATGTCACCCATTCATATACGAGTAATGTAGCGATCTCTTCTGGGCCCTATCCAAACCCTTCTTATGATTAGCTGTAAAATTCAAGGCAATGCTCTGCCCACAAGCTTAGATTATCTTTGCTCCCACATGACAGTTCTCCATAAATATACAAAAACATGATACAAAACTGTACATAGTGTTTGACAAACCTCCCTGTGTTTTTATGTTATAGGCCGTAGCCAATGAGGAGTCGGAGCTGCGTTTCCGTCAGCTGACCCGGGAGTATCAGGCCCTGCAGCGCGCCTATGCCCTCCTGCAGGAGCAGAAGGGGGGCATGCTGGATGCCGAGATGGAGGCCAAGGTACATCCTCTCAATACACAACTGTACTCTTCAGTCTATTGAGGAGATTTAATAATAATAATAATAATAATGCATCAGTTTTATATAGCGCTTTTTTGGACAGTCAAAGACGCTTTACAGATCTTTAGTCATTCACTCAACACTCGGTGGTGGTAAACCACTATTGTAGCCACAACTGCCCTGGGGCAGACTGATCGAAGCGAGGCTGTCAATCTGTGCCTTTGGCCCCTCCAACCACCACCATGACTCATGCACCACTTTCATACTAGGCAATGCAAGGCACCTTGCCTAAGGACACAATGACCACCAGCGCCCCCCTGTGGCACCTGGGATTCCCATCCAAGTACTAACCAGGCCCAGCCTGGCTGAGCTTCTGAGATCTAACGAGATCAGGTTTTGATTTGTACTGTACTGTACCGTTTACTATGTTAATTTACTTATACTACCAGTTAAAAGTTTGGACACAATCTCTAATTGTGTTTATTTTTTGTTTTTTTTGTTTACTACTTTCTACACATACAGAAAGACATCAAATATAAGAAGCAAAATATACATATGTAGTAAAGAAAAAAGGTTAAATAACTCAACTATATATTTGAATTCAAATCCTCAAATTTTCCACCCTTTGTCTTGTCAAAAATATTGAAAATCCTTGGTGTTCTTTCAATGTACTTCATGATGAATCTCCTGAAATGGTTTTCACTTCACAGCTGTACCTTGTCTGGGTTAAGAAAAAATAGAGATGAATCTAAAATCTGAAACAAGTTTTGAGTTATTTTGAGCAGGTCAAATTAAGTCTGCTGTGTGCTGTCTGCAACTAATTATAATAAAACATTTTACTGTCTGAAAATGAGTACATGGTTAGCATGTTAGTTGTTAACTTTGATAGCAAAAAAGCACTTAAAAAACTGTGTTTTTCATGTATTTAAAACAGTAAAAGTCAGGCACAACTCCTTTAATAAACCAAATAAGTACTTTAGTAAAGGAAACATGCTTATTTAATGTGATTTTTCCCAAACCCAGTCTTCCATACCATACAGAACATACAACATTTCTTTTTAGCTTCTACAAATTTGTGTAAAGTAATCATTTTATTTTGATGTTTTAGGCTCAAGAACAAATAAAAGCGGAAGTTCTCAGGTACAAAGCCAAAATAGATGATTTGGAAAAAGAGCTGGCCCACAAAGGACAGGTGAGAAACAAGCTGATAACGCATTAACACACATTGCATTGGACTGTCACTTGAGAACACTTATGACGTTGTTAGATGTTCATGTATTGCAACCATACCTTAAACTGTCTTTATGCTCTTTGCAGGACTCCAAATGGGTGGAGGAGAAGCAGCTCTTTCTACAGAGGAATCAGGAGTTATTAGACAAGGTTGGGAACAGCATTGATACTCCTTATTTAAAGGAAAAGTAACGGTTTTTTTTACAATTTGAGCCTTATTTCTGTATTAAAACAAGTTGTTTGACTCACCCATAGCACTTTGGTGTCATATGGAGCACTTCCAGAGATGTTTTAGATTTGCGGTTAGCCTAGCGCGACTTCTAGCCATAGCTCGGGGCATATAATATATTCCCCAAGCATGTAATATGCCCCGTGCGGGCTCCAAATAACACAAACTTTAGCACTTTTCAAATCATAGAAGCCCGATATCTTAATCTACGATTTCGTGTGGTCAAAAGTGGCCTGTAATCCGAGATTTATCCATAGTTTCGAGTAGATGAGGAGGACAGTGCGCATGTGTGGACTGTGCTCTCAGCTCCCGGGACCCAAACATGAAACGCAAAGCTGTAAACTATGGATAAATCTCGGATTACAGGCCACTTTTGCTTCAAACGAAATCGTAGACTAAGACATCGGGCTTCTATGATTTGAAAAGTGCTAAAGTTTGTGTTATTTGGAGCCCGCACATGCTACATATTACATATTACATGCTTGGGGAATATATTATATGCCCCGAGCTATGGCTAGAAGTCGCGCTAGGCTAACCGCTAATCTAAAACATCTCTGGAAGTGCTCCATATGACACCAAAGTGCTATGGGTGAGTAAAACAACTTGTTTTATTGCCGAAAGAAGGCTCAGATTGTAAAAAAAAAAGTTACTTTTCCTTTAAGTACCATGAAAAGCATCTGTGTCTCCTCTAAATTCTTGTTCTCTGCTTGTTTAGCTGGACAAGGCCGAGTCTGAATGCACTCGTGTACAACAGGAGCTTCAGGACTCAAGGGACCAGAATGAACTGTTAGAGTTCCGGATCCTGGAGCTGGAGGTAAACTACAGAATGTCCCAACATCAAACTGCATCAATGGAGAAAACCACAGACATGAGCTAAACCTATGCATACCATGTACCAATAAATCAATGTTCTGTTCTACACTATATGTTACAGGTATTTTTTCAGGCACATTTTGTGAAACTTTTTGTTAATCTGGCAAATCTTTTCAGAACTTTGCAAAATGATTTATTAATTATTTTTTTTTATTCTTTATTTCAGACAAACATGATTCTGTCCATAGTTAAAAGGAAAAGCTGCATACAAAAAATATACAAGGCAACCAAATTAGTCATTAAAAAGTGTGGAGTTTTTCAGAGCAGATGTGTGATTTACACAAGACACAAAACAATTCAGAACCTTTGAAAAACTAAACTTTGTGAACAAAATGTAAAACACTTGTAAAAAGGACATTTTGTGGTTCAAAGACAAACAAAGTGATCAGATTTCGCTGGCCGCAAAATGTAAGCCCAGTATCACACTGTTTCTGATGGTTTGACAGTGAGAAATATCTAAGTATATAAGTATGTCTACAATATTACACAACAAACAAATACCACACAGTTTCAAATCTGTGCTTTTCAGCCATTGGTTTCTGAACTGTGCCTGACTTGGACCTTGAAGTGTCTGAATCAGGGGTGCTTAGCCTTTGTTTTAACCGGGATCTACTTTTGAGGTTGATGGTGTGCCGAGATCTACCAAGAGGAGTGAGAGATTTAAGTGATTATTAAGAAGTTAAGAGATTATTATTTTTTCCAACAATGCCTTACACATGGAAATCTGAGAACATCTGAAGAATTCAATAATACACAGGATAATATGTTATCACACACGTACACAGACACACCTTAGTCCTGGTTCAGACCTGGTTTAGACTTGGTTTAGTCTTGGTTTACACCTGGTTTACACCTGGTTTAAACATGGTTTAGACCTGGTTTAGTCCTGTTTTAGTCCCGGTTTAAACATGGTTTAGTCTTGGTTTAGACCTGGTTTAGTCCTGGTTTAGTCCCGGTTTAAACATGGTTTAGTCTTGGTTTAGACCTGGTTTAGTCCTGGTTTAGTCCCGGTTTAAACCTGGTTTAGACCTGGTTTAGACCTGGTTTAGTCCTGGTTTAGTCCCGGTTTAAACATGGTTTAGTCTTGGTTTAGACCTGGTTTAAACCTGGTTTAGACCTGGTTTAGTCCTGGTTTAGACCTGGTTTAGTCCTGGTTCAGACCTGGTTTAGAGCTGGTTTAGACCTGGTTTAGTCTTGGTTTAGACCTGGTTTAAACCTGGTCTAGACCTGGTTTAGTCCTGGTTTAGACCTGGTTTAGTCCTGGTTCAGACCTGGTTTAGACCTGGTTTAGTCTTGGTTTAGACCTGGTTTAGTCTTGGTTTAGACCTGGTTTAAACCTGATTTAGACCTGGCTTAGACCTTGTTTAGACCTGATTTAGTCCCGGGTTAGTCCTGGTTTAGTCCCGGTTTAAACATGGTTTAGTCTTGGTTTAGACCTTGTTTAGACCTGGTTTAGTCCTGGTTTAGTCCTGTACACACACGCTGACACATGGCCCCTGCTGTCAGCTAATATGCCCCTTTGATGCCCCGTAAAACCCCGTCAGCTCCATTGTAACAGTTTGCGTATCCACGTGTATGCGCGTATCGCTTATATCCATGGACTTTAATTATCTGGAGCTCCAGAGAAACGGACATATCCCGAACGTATCGGCGAATTTGGCCAAAAGGTGACGTTTTGTAGTTTTGATCTGAGAGTTAATCTTTGAAAATAGATATAGATACTGTAGATACCTAGACACATAGATAGATACTTTACTGATCCCGAAGGAAATTAAATTTTAAATAAATATCTCAAGGGTGCACTATGTAACTTTTTGGTTGGGGGTCTGTCACCTGCTTGTTTCTATGGATATGTCATTGCTCTGCTTGGAATGTTCCGCAGTATGACTTTAAACAGCTCTACCTTACATTTATTCAATTACAGGTGGTTTTAAAGCTCAAAAATACCTAGAAAAACAGACATTCTGACTGTGAGCGGGGATGCCTCTCCACAGATCTGACCTGTAACTTGGTTTGGTTTGGTCTTCATGAAGGTTTAATACCAACCATACTGTGAAACATTCCAGACAAAGCAATAACATCTCCACGGAGAAAAAAAAAACATTTGAGGGACCCTCCACCAGAAATGTTAAACAATGCACCTTGAAATATGAGCTGTATTTGCTCTTTCACTGGCAAACTTTGAACATTTAGTAAATTTTAACTTTAAAGCGACTGAAAAAAAAAGTAAATCAATTCACAGTTATGTGTACTTTTTATTTAACAATGCAAACTCTTTAAACTGTTGTGCATTGTTAGCTCAAATATTGAAGGAAAAATGGCATGCCATATCTTATTCTCATTGCACCAATATCTTTTAAAGGAAAAGTAACGTTTTTTTTACAATTTGAGCCTTATTTCGGTAATAAAACAAGTTGTTTTACTCACCCATAGCACTTTGGTGTCATATGGAGCACTTCCAGAGATGTTTTAGATTTGCGGTTAGCCTAGCGCGACTTCTAGCCATAGCTTGGGGCATATAATATATTCCCCGAGCATGTAATATGCCCCGTGCGGGCTCCAAATAACACAAACTTTAGCACTTTTCAAATCATAGAAGCCCAATGTCTTAGTCTACGATTTCGTTTGAAGCAAAAGTGGCCTGTAATCCGAGATTTATCCATAGTTTACAGCTTTGCGTTTCATGTTTGGGTCCCGGGAGCTGAGAGCACAGTCCGCACATGCGCACTGGCGTCCTCATCTACTCGAAACTATGGCTAAATCTCGGATTACAGGCCACTTTTGACCACACGAAATCGTAGGATAAGACATCGGGCTTCTATGATTTGAAAAGTGCTAAAGTTTGTGTTATTTGGAGACCGCAAATAAGTGCCCCGAGAACTCACATGATGGAGATCGCAAATCTAAAACATCTCTGGAAGTGCTCCATATGACACCAAAGTGCTATGGGTGAGTAAAACAACTTGTTTTATTACCGAAATAAGGCTCAGATTGTAAAAAAAAACGTTACTTTTCCTTTAATATTCATGTTATAGGAGACATGAATCAGTACTGTAGTGGAATCAGATCTAGAACAGAGCTTTATTGGACCATTATTGGACACCTAAATAACTTCATATCGAACATAACGTCTGGAGTACAGGCTGTTCTTGATGTAGTCTCCTTGAGTGGACGTACAGACTGCTCACATGTCCGTCAGTCTGACTCTATGGCCTTTGTGTGAGACTGGTGCACTGCAGAGGCCTGGAACACACAGGAGATGAGGCGCCCCCTACTGAGAACATTGAGGAAGTGCACTGAACTATGAAATTCCAGTAGGTTTGATATGTATTAAAGGTCCTGTATTACACAAAATGGAGTCTTGTGAGGTTTAAGCCATGTTAGACTGTTGTTACCTCAAAAACATACCTGGAGTTGTGTTTTGTCACACACGTTCAAGTAATCTTTTATTATTAGTCTGTCTACATCTCCACAGCTCAGTATGCTCTTTTCTAACTTGTGATGTCATGAAGTGGTAATTTTCCAGCTGACAGCTCCTTTTACCTTTAGTTCAGTAGAGATGATAAATAAATAAACAAATGATAAATAATGAAGGTGTATGGAAACACAGTGGAGCATTTTCTGTATTATAATTGTTGGTATCTATAATTTATTTACCGTTGTTGGTATCCTTTTGTAAATAGTTCAAGCCTAATGTAAAATGTCCGAAGAATGCAAAAAAAAAAAGCTCATTATGCTAAATTAGAACAGGGGGTGGGATTAAATAAGTTTTCTTCTTCCCACTTTTTTTTTGTTTATTATTTCTGTTATTGCACTTTAAAGGAAAAGTAACGTTTTTTTTACAATCTGAGCCTTCTTTCGGCAATAAAACAAGTAGTTTTACTCACCCATAGCAGTTTGGTGTCAATTGGAGCAGTATCGCAGAACTTATGTTGGAGCCGTTCTGTTCTACTAATGATCCCGTATCCGTTAGCGTGAGTGCTCGGGGCACTGATTTGCGGTGTCCAAATAACACAAACTTTAGCACTTTTCAAATCACAGAAGATCGCTGTGTCAGGGTAGACTTTTAGTGGATTCCAAAACGGCCTGAAACCCGATATGCAGCTATAGTTTCATTTGATGACGTCATCAGAGAGGACAGTGCGCATGCGTGAACTCAGCTGTTTTGTAAACACCGCTAGTCCGAAAGAAGCTAACACCGCTCTGAACTTTACTTTTCTGTTGCGATATCGGGTTTCAGGCCGTTTTGGAATCTACTAAAAGTCTACGCTGACACAGCGATCTTCTGTGATTTGAAAAGTGCTAAAGTTTGTGTTATTTGGACACCGCAAAGTAATGCCCCGAGCACTCACGCTAACGGATACGGGATCATTAGTAGAACAGAACGGCTCAACATAAGTTCTGCGATACTGCTCCAATTGACACCAAACTGCTATGGGTGAGTAAAACTACTTGTTTTATTGCCGAAAGAAGGCTCAGATTGTAAAAAAAAAACGTTACTTTTCCTTTAAAAAGAAGGTAATTATTATTATTATTAATAATAATAATAATAATAATACAATTTTATTGCATAGCACTTTTTGAAACAACAGTTATAAAGTGCTTTACAGTGTCAAAAATATAGACCGCCCCTCGACACGATAAAACAAAAAATACATTTAATTCAATAAATTAAATAAAACAGTCAGACAGTTACTAAAATGCTAAAGGATACAATCAACCAAATGCTTGAATAAAAATGTTTTTAAGTTGGTTTTAAAATTGGTAAGACGTTTAACTTTTCGGAGCTGAGTGAGTTCCAAAGATAAAGGGGACATGACATTTCTGCTTGAGAGAAAAAAAGGGCGTAAACTGGGCCCTTTAAAGGTCCCATGGCATGAATGTTAATGTGAGCTCCCCTACCCTGGTTAGGCGCCCCCCCCCCCTCCCTTCCCCCTATGGCTAAAAGTTACGAAATGTGTAAACTGAGCATTTGCGATCCTTTTCCGCGTTTGAAAAAAGACAGCCCAAACGGGCGATTCTGAACAAGGGAAGTTTCTGACGTCACATTCAAGAAAAATGCAAATGCAGGTCCACTTCCCGTCTGTATGTTTACCCAGCGTCTCTCGAACTCACAGCCAGAGAGTTTGGACCGCAAACGAGCTACGCAATGAGAGATGCGTTTTTTTATTTGCCTGGAGGCACGTGAGAGTGTTTCCAGGCTCGGATGTCCTTTATCCGAGCCTCCGAACCTCTGAAACAGCAGTGGTTTAATTTTATTTTCTGTTGAAATGTGTTTATTTTTCAATGGAAATCATCTCATATCTTCCTCTGCGCTTAAACGAGGAAGTGGGGCCAGTGCATATCGCACCGCAAAAGAGGAAAGAGCGGAGAGTTTGGCCATGCCCCACCCGCTGCACTGGCCTGTCTCTGTCCTCCTCATTTGCGTTCAAGCAACAATGCCCAGAATAAAGTGTTTGAGAGGGATATGACTCTGGCTGTGTTCACGAGGCTTTCTCATGCACTGAGTGTTGATTTTGAAGAAGGATTCATTTACAGTATTAGGGAACCATTAAGGAGCCATATAAAAGCATCAAGAAGTACCATGTCATGGGATCTTTAAGGAAAAATCTAAATCGCTCCTGAAGGATGGGTCAAATGCAGAGAAATAATTTCCCTACGGGGATGAATAAACCGTGTCTTCTTCTTCTTCTAAAACAGACAAATATTTGAATTATGATCATGTGATTACAAATATTATGTTGATGACTTAAACGTCCAAACTCATATATGTGTGTTTTTGTTTGTATGTGCAGGAGCGTGAAAGGCGGTCTCCTCCCTTTAACCATTTTAAGATGCACCCGTTTTCTGAAGGAGTCAGTGCTCTCCAGATCTACTGCATGAAGGAGGGGGTCAAGGTCAGTCCCATCACACCTTACACTGTCCATTTTACCAGTTAGGATCATTATATTTACAATTTTACTAATCATTTCAGACTTTTTCCCAACCAGTTTAGCTATTTTCTAGCTTTAAAGGAAAAGTAACGTTTTTTACAATTTGAGCCTTATTTCGGTAATAAAACAAGTAGTTTTACTCACCCATAGCACTTTGGTGTCATATGGAGCATTTCCGGAGATGTTTTAGATTAGCGTTAGGCTAACGCCGTTAGCCTAGCGCGACTTATAGCCATAGCTCGGGGCATATAATATATTCCCCAAGCATGTAATATGCCTCGTGCGGGCTCCAAATAACACAAACGTTAGCACTTTTCAAATCATAGAAGCTCGATGTCTTAGTCTACGATTTCGTTTGGTCAAAAGTGGCCTGTAATCCGAGATTTAGCCATAGTTTCGAGTAGATGAGGACGCCAGTGCGCATGTGTGGACTGTGCTCTCAGCTCCCGGGACCCAAACATGAAACACAAAGCTGTAAACTATGGATAAATCTCGGATTACAGGCCACTTTTGCTTCAAACGAAATCATAGACTAAGACATCGGGCTTCTATGATTTGAAAAGTGCTAAAGTTTGTGTTATTTGGAGCCCGCACGGGGCATATTACATGCTCGGGGAATATATTATATGCCCCGAGCTATGGCTAGAAGTCGTGCTAGGCTAACTGCAAATCTAAAACATCTCTGGAAGTGCTCCATATGACACCAAGGTGCTATGGGTGAGTAAAACAACTTGTTTTATTACCGAAATAAGGCTCAGATTGTAAAAAAACGTTACTTTTCCTTTAACTTCTTGGTTGGAAATGATGACATCACACTAGGGAATTCCACAACTGTAGCAACTATGTAGTGCACTGAGCCAAAACTCCTCTAATGTACACAGAAATTATGATTTGACAATTAAAAAATCTAAGAAAACACCTTTATTTTGTTGAAATCATGCTTAAAGTTTACCTGGCCAGCCAAATGATATCTCTCTGTATTTCCTATACACCGCGATACCATTTGGACACTCTCCATCCACTCTCGCTCCTCCGGTTCCAAACCGACTCCGCGATTCTGATTCGTTCAAAGATGGTGACGTCAGTGCACCCGCCTTTGCCCGCAAAGTCACTCTTAGGCAGCGGAAGTTCCGCCTCAGTTTTGAATCAAGATGGCGCAATCTCTGATTGGTTCACTTAGCTGTCTGTCTACGCGCAACCGCAGCGTATTCTGTGGATCAAACGTTACCAGACTCACTCGCTGGTACAGCGATGAGTCATGGATTCTTCCAGGCAAGCTTAAAGTATCAGAAAAATGTGTTTCTTATGTGTAAATTATTATGACTTATTGGATAGAATTCTCCACTTCCTGAAATTTTAACATATTTTTCAACTTTTCTCCACTTTTTCTCACAAGTGATGTAAAACTATACATTTATAGTTAGTAAGTGTCATCACAGCAAATTAAGTCAAAGATAATAACAATTATGTGTAATATAGGACCTTCAGACTTTCCCACGGTCAAAACAAAGTGGAAAAGTCCAACTATAACTGTCTCTCTTTCAGGACGTGTGTATACCAGATTTGATCAAGCTTCTAGACATTCTTGGAGATAACGGGGTAAGCCTTATTGCATTTACAACATTATATTTCCTTTCATTTTCATTTCACCGCATTCTTTTTTGTTTTCCTTTTGCAGAATTTAAGAAACGAGGAGCAAGTGGCCATCATTCAAGCCAGTACCGTCTTATCATTAGCAGAAAAGGTACGCTCCAGTACTGTTTTAAAATAATGATGTAACGTTTGTCAGTATGTTGAATGGACGGTTAACGTTGTGAAATGTTTTTGTCGCCCTCTAGTGGATTCAGCAGATAGAAGGGACAGAGGCTGCGCTACACCAGAAAATGATGGACTTAGAGATAGAAATGGTTTGTATTCATGTTTAATTGTGTTTATTTGATGATGTAATAATAGATTTTTTGTAGATATTAACTAGAAACAATATGTAAGAAGCAACAAGAAGCGATTAAACGTGATGAAAAGTGTATTTTAAAGGACTATATCACAGACCTGGAGCTGTGATTTGTTTCATTCACACATGTTTAACACACAAACCCTGAATATTTAGGCTGAGTTCGTCTCTCAAACACTTCACATCTACACTACACATCGTTTCAGCCGTGGAATTGCCAATCTCTACTAAACAAAAGGTAAAAGGTTGCCTGGTTTACACCAGACCATATCACAGTGATATATGGTCTGGGAGCCACCTACTGAATACAGTGGTACCTCACCTTACGAATGACCCAACAAACGAAAATTTCAAGTTACGAAACGCCTTCACGGTAAATTTTGGTCTCTAGATACGAAAGAAAATTCAAGTTACGAAACGCGAAATCTCAAAAATTCAAATAATGCGCGCTCAGCCACACACATTATACGCTTTTCTCAGACTGGATTTAAACTTTTCTCACATTTGTCTCTTGTTTAAACACTCAAACTTTCATAGATTTTCAACAAAATTATTAACAGTGAAGTGGGGGGGGGGGGACTGCGCTCTGACACGTGTGATAGCGCACATGACCCGGCGCGGAGCTGACAGCAGGTCTAGATCAAGGTCTAAACCTGGACTGGACCAGGACTAAACCAGGACTAGACCAGGTGGATTAAAGCAGCGAGGAGGGGACTGCACGCAGTCTGAGCGCATGAACGAGACCCATGCAAGAGCCGCGGTGGTCTAGACCTCCTCTAGACCTGATCAGGTCTAGAGGAGGTCTAGAGGAGCCGCGGTGGTCTGGACTAAACCAGGACTAAACCTGGACTAAACCAGGAGGAGCCGCGGTGGTCTGGACTAAACCAGGACTAAACCTGGACTAAACCAGGAGGAGCCGCGGTGGTCTGGACTAAACCAGGACTAAACCTGGACTAAACCAGGAGGAGGCTCTTGCATGGGTCTCGTTCATGCGCTCAGACTGCGTGCAGTCCCCTCCTCGCTGCTTTAATCCACCTGGTTTAGTCCTGGTTTAGTCCTGGTTTAGTCCAGGTTTAGTCCAGGTTTAGACCTTGATCTAGACCTGCTGTCAGCTCCGCGACTGATAGCGCAGCATCACCCGGCGGTCATGCTGCGCTATCAGCATGAGTGTTTAAATGAGAGACAAATGTGAGAAACACAGAACACAATGTTACACTATAAAAAAGTTACACTATAAAAAAAAAAACTTGGATCGGGGCTTTGGAACGGATCAGGCTTTTTCCATTGAAATAGCTACTCAACTTACGAATTTTCACGTTACGAAACCACTTCTGGAACGAATTAATTTAATTCATTTAATTTAAGGTGAGGTACCACTGTATCTCGTAGTGGAGGTGTGGTTTACGATCGCCAACGGCCGTTTATGGGGCGTTACGAATGTCTATCATTTGGCGTATACGTAGCCCATAGCCAATCACGTCATTTATCAGTTCAAACTACAAGCTTCCGTTTGTCGCGTAGTCCACATCACCGTCTTTCCACCCCTCCCCGCTCTCTGATTGGCTTCCCAAATCAGGAGCGCTCGCTTAGCCTAGTTGCCAGGCTGTCTTTTAGATTGAAATGATCGTGCAAAGCAGCCTGGGATTTCCCAGGTTAGGTAAAAGGAGCTGTTAACTTGAAAACTACCGCTTCCTGACATCACAAGGTGGAATAGAGCATTTAGGGCTAATACTAATGGACCACTCAAACATGTGTGAATGAAACAAAACACAACTGCAGGTCTGTTTGTGAAGAGGAAATAACATAACATACTCCAGGTCTGGATAAAAGTGTAATATGGGCCCAATAAATTGAGCCAAGACCAAAACAAGGCAATAACTGTGTGACATGTGCAGCCTTGTGCGAATGTTGGAGCTGTCATCACTATTTTACATTTTTATCTTTTTCAGGAAATGTTCTGTAAGCAGAAAGGGTATCTAGAAGAGGAGCTCGACTACAGAAAACAGGCTTTGGATCAGGCCTACATGGTACGTTCTTTTACATCTTTCTGTTGATACTTGGCAGCTTCATCACTCGAGGGGTGATCTACATGCATGTCTACTGGAATGTTCAGCACTTACTGTAGCGACACAATGCACACATTAGCAAACACAGGCGAAAGATTTCAAGAAAATAAAAATGACCAAATGAATTTAAACAACACATTGATAACACCAACATTTCCAGACATTTAAAAACAAAAAATCTATTAAAACATACAATATCTAAAGGAAATAACATTAACTTAACAGTGTTATTTTCCCCTGCATTTATTTGTTTTTTTCCTGTTTTATAATTGAGTTTTTATATATCTTATGTATAATTTTATATATTGTTTCTATAATTTTGACATCCCTAGTTATCCCCTGGCTTGATATCTGTACATTTGATTATGTTAAATTTAAAAAAAAGAATAACAAATATCAGCAATTAACCAGTCAAAAAAAAATGTTTAAAGGTCCCATGACATGGTACTTCTTGATGCTTTTATATGGCTCCTTAATGGTTCCCTAATACTGTAAATGAATCCTTCTTCAAAATCAACACTCAGTGCATGAGAAACAGAGATAAGATGAGAAAGAGTAATTTTTCTCTCTCTCAAACTCTTTATTCTGGGCGTTGTTGCTTGAATGCAAATGAGGAGAAAAGAGCTGGCCTATAGTAGAGGGTGGGGGCGTGGCCAAACCCTCCACTCTCGGCTCTAGCGCTCAGCTGATCCATTTCCTTGTTTTTGCACGGGGGGAGAGATTTGAAGCGTTCCATTGAAAAATAAACGCATTTCCACAGAAAATCAAATTAAACCACTGCTGTTCAAAGGTCCAGAGGCTCAGATAAAGGACTTCCGAGCCTAGAAACACTCGGACGTGCCTCCAGGCAAATAAAAAAAACGCATTTCGCATTGCGTAGCTCCTCCGCAGTCCAAACTCTCTGGGCGTGATTTACAGAGACGCTGAGTACAGACAGACGGGGGTGGAGCTGCATTTGCATTTCTTTTTTCGATCTGACGTCAATAAGGTGCCTTGTTCAAAATCGCCCTTTTGAGCTCCGATTTTTTGTAATGCAGAAAAGGATCGCAAATGCTCAGTTTAGACATTTCGCAACTTTTAACCATGGGGGGGGGGGGGGGGCTAAACAGGGTAGGGGAGCTCACATTAACGTTCAAAAACATCAGAAAGTGAAACTTTCATGCCATGGGACCTTTAAGCATACAGAAAGTAGCTTATCACCACCAAGTGTGGAGTGAATGAACTGTAAAGCGCTTTGGGCGTCATGAAAGGCGCTATATAAATGCTATGAATTATTATGCGTGAAAAGTCCCTCAGTCGTCCAGGTAGAATCCATGATAAAAGGAGAAGTTCAATTTGTCAACTGGACAAAGTTTGTTTGGTTGAAAACGTTTCGCCGCTCATCCGAGAGGCTTCGTCAGCTCTGGCCCTCATGCTGGTTAGACCCTGTTTATATCTAGCTGCAAGGGAGGAGCTAGCTTCCCTGAACAAAGCTCTGCACCTATCCCAGCTACTCTCTTTTGTTTTACGAATTCCTCTGGCGTCTTGTATTAGCATATCTATAAGCCCTAGGCTGCGCTCACTACACTGAAATAGCTCTGAAACTATCAGCTAATCTGTCTCTTTGTATTTCAAATTTCTCTGGCGTCCAATTCCCTATTCAAGACAACGACCCTCTCCACCCCTCTGCAATGGCTTGTCTGTCCTAATGATTCTTTGTTTGAGAATCGAATTATAGATGGGAGACAAGTTGTGTCTAACTCCCCCATTTCTGTTTAACGACGGATTCTCTTTTTTGACAAAAATAGCCTCTTTAACTCCCCTCTCAAACCAGTTCTTTTCCCTGGCTAAGATCTGAACCTCACTGTCCTCAAATCAGGTTCAGATCTTAGCCAGGGAAAAGAACTGGTTTGAGAGGGGAGTTAAAGAGGCTATTTTTGTCAAAAAAGAGAATCCGTTGTTAAACAGAAATGGGGGAGTTAGACACAACTTGTCTCCCATCTATAATTCGATTCTCAAACAAAGAATCATTAGGACAGACAAGCCATTGCAGAGGGGTGGAGAGGGCGTTGTCTTGAATAGGGAATTGGACGCCAGAGAAATTTGAAATACAAAGAGACAGATTAGCTGATAGTTTCAGAGCTATTTCAGTGTAGTGAGCGCAGCCTAGGGCTTATAGATATGCTAATACAAGACGCCAGAGGAAGTCGTAAAACAAAAGAGAGTAGCTGGGATAGGTGCAGAGCTTTGTTCAGGGAAGCTAGCTCCTCCCTTGCAGCTAGATATAAACAGGGTCTAACCAGCATGAGGGCCAGAGCTGACGAAGCCTCTCAGATGAGCGGCGAAACGTTTTCAACCAAACAAACTTTGTCCAGTTGACAAATTGAACTTCTCCTTTTATTATGAATTATTATTATTCTTATTATATCACTCCTACAGTGTACCTCCTACAATTAAGGTTATGGGCACACGCTTTGCCTTGTAGTAGTTTTAATGAAGATACAGGGTGTGAAAATACATAAAAACATCAGGAAAACAAGTAAAATGTGTCAAAACATCTGTCTTCCTGGAACTGTCGGGGAAAATGTTTTATAAACTTTAATAATTGACTTTTATCTCAACAGCAAATCCAGGAGCTGGAGGCAACGCTGTACAACGCCCTGCAACAAGATAAGGTGAGTCACTGTGTCTTTGAAGGAAATCATTGAACTAAAGGTTATACTTTTTGTTGTTTGTTTGTTTATGTCATTCATAAAGTATAAAAAGACATCAACAGTGTGATAACATTACAAAAACTTGAATGAAAGGGAGCAGAAAGAAGAGTAATCGTATGTTATCTGCCCCTCTTCCCTTTTCCAGACAATAACACCAATAGTGACTATAAAACGCTTCATCAAAACATTCCATTTCAATCACAACTATTAATCAATTGTAAACAGAAAAATTCATTTTTATGCACAACAACTTTTCTTTTTCATACATACACATTACACTGGATTTTATGTATTTTTAAAGGTACAGTGTGTAGGATTCGTGGCGCATAGGTGGATGGTGCTATTTCACTTCCTCTTTTGGCTACGGCAGACCTCGAGGGTCACCCGGGCGCGCCGTAACGCGGACAGCTCGCGTACCCACGCGCACCCGGCTCTGTGCGAGCTCTCGCCGACAACTACGGTATAAATAAAACGCGGTCCCGTTCACTATTTTTTTTTTTCTTTTCTCATGAAAACACACATTCCCGATCATGTACCATGACACTCTACACATCAAATGAAACCTTACAGTCTCCTCTTTTTGACTATGCAATTCATTTCCCTGCACAACAATCACTCCCCGAGCACATGGGGCTTTTATACGGAAAAGCACAAAACGAGGTTAGCTTACCTTAGAATGCTTTGCACAGGTCAAACTCTGTATTTCACCATAAACTTGGTCTCAATTTGTCCGTAAGGATCCAGCGAATAAAATCCAGTAAAACAATTTAGTCCAAAACACGTGTTAGATCCATTACGACGTCTGATCCGGCAGCATGCTTGTGTTGTTTACCCAAAACCACGAGCCTTGCCGAAGGCGAAGGTGGAGCCCAAATGTCCTTCTGCGGCTCTCGTATTCAAAATGGCTGCCTCTATATGGGGAAGATCCCCCTTTTATGTGACTATATCTAAGTCCAAAAGAATACTTTGATTTCATGATGGAAGTGAAAAGGCTTGGAAAACAATGTATTTTTGAATGGGTATCTTCAATTTCAGTAATTAACGGGTAAAAATCTTACACACTGTCTCTTT